>CAUYUJ010015956.1:62335-94835 GCA_963575745.1 Prorocentrum cordatum
TCCCACCCCCTCTGCGCAAAGTGCCTACTCGCAAATGGCCTGGATCCCCCGCGGGGGATCTACGAGAAGTCACACCACAGCAGGCCTGTGGTTCTAAGTCACGTTGCGAGTAGTGGAACGCGCTCAGTGATATTAGACATCATATTTGGACGCCCGAAATGGGTACGGATACAATGGGTACAGTGCCCAACAACAAATGCTGTCCTAAACCAACAGCGGCCGCTGTAGGGCAGGCGGCCTTCTGTCTCGAATGGACGCAGGCCGCGGCGACGTGGGCAGCGAGTCCGGTCCAAAATAAACAGGAACTGCTATCGAGCATTGTACCCATTCTTGCCGTACCCATTTCGGGCGTCCAGAAAAGAGACAGGAGTAACGGATGGGGGTAGAGGAAGGGGCTCCAGGACACACAAATAGATACACACACATAGAAATACGCCACCGATTTTCCCATTGGAATATGCCACCTGCTGTCGAGCATTGTACCCATGCTTTCCGTACCCATTTCGTTCGTGCAGATCATACCGGCAAAGAGAGCAGGGGGGCTGGGCCCGCAGCGGGGTCCTGGGCCGCGGGCTCGCCCTCGCCGCCCGCGCCGCCGACCGGGCCCGGCACCACGTCCAGCGGGGGGCACGGGAAGCAGAGCTGGGCAGGCGGGTGGGGGGCTGGGCGCCTCCTCCTCCTCCTCCTCCTCCTCCTCCTCCTCCTCCACCACGCCCCCCTCCTCCTCCTTCTCCTCGTCCTGCTCCCCCCTCCTCCTCCTCCTCCTCCTCTTCTCCTCCTCCCATCCTCCTCCTCCTCCTCCTTGTCATCCTCCTCCTCCTCCTCTTCCTCCTCCTCCTCTTCCTCCTCCTCGTCCTCCTCCTCCTCTTCCTCCTGATCCTCCTCCTCCTCCTCCTCCTCCTCCTCCTCCTCCTCCTCCTCCTCCTCTCCTCCTTCTCATCTTCCCCAGCGAGCCGGAGGGAGACAGGGTCGGGAACTTTGGCTCAGCGTGTCGCGGCGGCGGCCCGGGCGACGCGCTTCGTGGGCAGAACACGTACCACATCCGTACCCGCGGCCTCGCGTTTGAGGCCCCTGCGCCGCGACCCCGCGGATATGGGGCGTGTCTCCGCGGATGCCCCGCAAGGAGCGTATCATCAGTGTGACCGCGTGTCTGCGGGATTGCGCCCCGGAGTCCAGACCGCGAGGGCGCGGAGACGGATGCGTTCGCCGCGCGTGAGCTGTGCCCTGCTAGCGGACAGCGTGGCGCTCCGCTCCGCGGGGCGGGCGGCTGGGAGGAGTGGCGCTCGGGGGCCGGGACGCGCTCGGCGTGTCTCGCCGAGGAGTCATGGGCCAGACCCGGCGCGGCGCGACACGCTGAGCAGAAGAGGGCGCACACTGTACACCTGCACCGAGCCTGGCCATGGCGACCCCAGGGGAAGCGGGAGAGGGCAGGCCTTCTGAGAGGCCGGCGGAGCTCCGCAGAAGCTGCCCGGGCCTCCTGAGAAGCCACCTACGTCTCCGGAGAAGGCTCGGACAACCTCTCAGAAGGCCGGAGGCGGCCTTCCGAGCCTTCTGAGAAGGCTCGCCCCCTCCGACTTCCCCCTCTGGGCTCGCCGCGGAGGTGTGCAAGTGGCGCTTCCCCGAGGAGAATGAGCGAGCAGTTCCGCGAAGCTCTCCCGGCGGGCCGGATCGGAGGAGGGCCAGTCGAGACACCCGCGGCCCTCCCTGGAGCTCTAAGCTCTTCCAAGACCCTCCCGGAGGCTTCTCTCGACGCCGTAGCTGGATCCGCCTCGGGGGTCAGGATGGGCCTCAGGACTCGGGCTGGACTGGAGCGCCGCCGCTGTCCCAACTGGCCCTCCTCCTCCTCCTCCTCCTCCTCCTCCTCCTCCTCCTCCTCCCCCTCCTCCGGCGAGAGAGCGAGCCAGCGGATCTTTGCAGGGAGCCTTTGTCGACGGTGGTGGGTGCGGCAGGTCCGTGTGGTGGCGGCCTGGGCGTTGGCTTTCGACGCCGCGCGGCGGGCCCATGGAGCCTCGAGCGAGCGCGGCCGCGGCCGATGTCCCCCGCCGACGGCGGGAGACGAAACGGCGCGCACCGGGGCTTCTATGGGCCTGTTTTCCACCACCACCACCAGAAGTTGGAGTGGGAGGGGGTCCTCCTCCTCCTCCTCCCCCTCCTCCTCCTCCACCTCCCCCTTCTCCTCCACCTCCTCCTCTTCCTCGTCCTCCTCCTCCTCCTCGTCCTCCTCGTCCACCTCCTTCCCCACTCCAACTTCTGACGGTGGTGGTGATGGAAAACAGGCCCATCAGCTTCGGGGGACTTGCCGCGCAGTCTGCCGGTGTGCCCCCCCATGGGGGCCCAAGCCAGGGCTTCGAAGTGGGCAGAACAGGTCCTGGTTCAAGGAGACACGGGGAGGGGGCCCAAGGCTCAGGATTCACGTATCCGCGACGCCTTTCCCGCGTTTCCTTGGCCAATCAGTCGTTGCGCGCCCCGCTCTGACTTGACACGCCGCCGGCGCCTTCGCCCGCGGCCGTTGACTAAAAAGTATGCGCGACGCCGATACGGGAAGGGGAGGGGATGTGCACGACGCCGATACGGGGGTGTGCACGACGCCGACGCCAGGAGCAGTGCCAGGGCGGTGCACGACACCAATACGAGAAGGGGAGGAGAGGTAGGAAGAGATGTACGGGGGGAAGGCAGCGGGCACGCTGCGCTCTACCTTCTCCAACTCCACCTCTTCCTTCGTGGCGCCCCCACAAGACCTCCAGGAACTTTCAAACTTCTCCCGGGAGCGCGCAGAGGAAGAGAGGGAGGCAAGAGGAGGAGTAGGTGGAGGAGAAGGAAACAGGAACGCGAGGGGGAGTTTGAGGAAGAGGGGGAGGAACAGGGACGCGCTCGCCTCCACCAGGTTCCGGAAGTGGCTGATGTCCTGACGGCGCGGGCCGCGAGCGCGATCCCGCCCGTGCGGCGGGGCCGACGGGGCCGACCGAGGAGGGCTACTTCGAGCGCAAGAGCTGCCCAGACCTCCGACTTCGCGCTTCAAAGCACGTTCTTATAGAAATGTTTGTATACGTACGTATGTATGTATGTATGTATGTAGGTAGGTAGGTAGGTCGATAGGTAGGTATGTATTTATGTACGTAATAGTTTGTATTATAACTGCTATCTACATATACATATGTGTGTGTGTGTGCAGATCGGCGGTTGCCGCCCGTGGCCGCCTCGTGGAGGCCCCGTGTGCTGGCTGGGTGCGCCGAGGTTTGGCCCGGTGGCCGCCCGTGGGCGTTCACGGGGAGGCCGTCGTGGAGCCCGCATCGCGGCCTGCACCACTCAGGTATTGCTCCGCTTCGCTTGCGCCAACTAGGGCGAACCACCTGTGTGTTTGCCAGCGTGGCCCCAGGCAGTGAGCTCTAGCATACCATGTGGTGCAACGCATGTTGTTCGATGTGTGTGTGTGTGGTGCACGGTGTGTAATGCACACTGCGCGGTGCAATCTATGTGAGGATAGCTATGTGGTGTAAGCTACGTGCTGCACCCAGGTGGTGTTAGTTACGGGGTGCACCCATGTGATGTAGCTACGTGGTGCCATCTAGGGGGTGCAACCTGTGTCGGGCAATGCATGTGGTGCAATTCTTGTGGTGCAATATATGTGGTGCAACCTATGTGCTGTAGAATATGTGGTGCACTATGCACGTGGTGCGAGCTACGTGATTTGGTCGATGTTGTGCAGGCTGTATGGTGCAATCTATATGGTACAACAAAGTGTTGTTCGCAATGCGTTGTCCACTCCACTGCTCGCACAAACATCCCACCCACCCAACCACAACTTGGTGTGCAAAACCCGTGCGGCGGCGATTGCGATGAGTGCTTGGTGTTGGCTGGAGCACCTCTGCGGCCGCGCAAGCCCGCGCATGCTCGCGCGCGCAGTGGCCAGCTAGTTTGGCGCGACCGACTCGAACGCAGTGGCGCTGACCGCTCGGCACATCCCAGCGGGCACTTCAGTGCGAGTCGGCGACTTGGGCGGGCGCGGTATCATGGCCACGTCGGCAGCGTTAGACACGAAGATGATAGCAGCGATGATGGTGACGATGCTGACAGCGTCGACGGGGCAGCCAATGACGGCACCGATGCTGATCACGCCGGCTACGATGACGGCGTCGTCGCGTCCGTGATGAAGGTTTTGGAAAGAGTTTGAAATCCGCGCGCGGCACACGCGCGAGAGTGGCCCGCATGGTGTTATTTGACACAGGTCGTGCCCCCCCAGACGCGCGCAAGGGCGCTCGAACGATTTCGACATGCGCGCGCTCGCGAAACCCGTTTGGTAGCATCTTCTGAGAATTATGGAAAACTACAAATAGTTTTCAAAGGAATTCGCAAGAGCGCGCGCGCAAGTTTCTGTAGTGGAGATCCGTGTTGCGAAGTCCTGCGTTTTCGTATGTGTTTTGTACACTCGATTTTGACATCCTTCCGAAACCGAAGGTGTTTGAAGGATTTCGGCATGCGCGCGCGACGACGCGCGCGTGCGCACTTCGTCCCATTTATATTTGCAAGGGATTCTTGAAAACTAAAAATGTTTGATAAACGAATGCGCGCGCATAGTATTTCTGGGAACCGACGGGGAACCGACACCAGCCCGGCTCGGACAGTATGCGCTCACACTTGGGACGGACGGTGGAGCCGAACCGTATGCAAATTGCAATACGAAAAGGGGGGTCTGTAACCCCGGGGTGGGGGGGAAGGTGGTTTGAGCAGGGACCGACCGTCCCGGCATTCCTATAGTCCTACCACGAAATGTTCTTATAATGTTCTTAGAAATGTGTGAAAGCAGGACAGACTCCGCCAGAAATGTTCTAAGAACATTTCGTGGGAACCACAAACAGTTCTTTGAACATTGTTTGGTACGGCTATAGGCGAGCCGGGACGCTCCACCACTGCTTGAGTGGTAGAACCTATCTCCTTTGTTGACAGGGGAACGCAAGTGGTGCAGTGTGCGCGGCGCAAGCTGCGTAGTGCAGCGGGCGGCGACGAGCCAGCGGCGGGCGGGCACGAGCGGCGACGGGGGAGGGTGGTAGAGGGGGGGAGGGGGGGGTCTTTATCCCTGGGCGGGGGGAGGGTGGTAGACCCTCTATCTCCTTTGGAGACAGGAGAACGCACGTGGTGCAATGTTGACCCGTGGTCGACCGTCCCGGCATTCCTGTAGTCCTTCCACGAAATGTTCCTAGAACCTAAAAATCCTCCAAAACAAAAACAAAGTTCTTAGAACATAAGCCCGATGTGTTCAAACAGGACAGACTCCGCCAAACATGTTCTAAGAACATTTCGTGGGAACTACAAAAGTGTCTTCGAACATTGTTTGGTGGGGCTATGGGAGAGCCGGGACGCTTCGCCACTGCTTGAACGCAAGTGGTGCAGCGTGTGCGGCGCAAGCTGTGTGGTGCAGCGGGCGGCGCCGAGCCAGCGACGGACGCGGGCACGAGCGGCGCCGGGGCGGCAGCGGGGCGGCCTCGGGCCGGCCGGGGCGACGACCACATGCCCAGCCCCCTTGAAGGAAGGAGGACCTCTAAGTGGAAGCTCTGCGGAGCACGTACATGATTAGCACATGTCTGTAGATAATTGTACACCTATGTATATACAGGGCAGTTTCTAATACATAGGATTGAATATATGTATATATATGATTCTTAATACATGGTTAATTGATGAATGAATGTATACATGAAGTCATCGTTGGTTTTAATACTAAATCCCTGCATGTTTAAGACATGGCCCGCACGCGGAGCATGTACTTAAAACGCACTTGAAACATATATATATATATATGTTTATGAATCGCAACACACACATTGCACAACCCATAGTGCACCACATCACATAGCTGGCACCGCAGCATGCATCTGTTAGATTGTCCATAGTTGCCTGTACCACATGGTTTGCACCTGCCAGCGTTGGTTCTCATCGAACAGCTGTATACCAATAGGAGACTGCATTCGCGCTTCGCGCCATGCACCTTGTCAAGCGATGCTCCGGATCGTAAAGGCGGGACCGCTCAAGCGAGCATATATTTCGAGATCCTGATGCGGGGGCGCACGAGGCTCGCAAGCTTGTCACCAACGCGGGAACGAACTGCCGAAGCTGGAGCGGTGTATCGCGACCGCCCGCCGCGGAGCACGGGCACCCCTCGCCCTTGCTGGGCGTACGTTCTGACCCACGATCGGTCCGCCCCCTCGCACACTCCTCCTTCCGCTCTCTCCATTGCCCTTCCATCCCTACTGCTATGAAGGGGCCCTGGGACACACTAATACATACACACCAATAAAACGTTCCCCCCATATTTCCCAATATTTTCTGGGTGTTTGTCTTCTCCCCCACTTCCCGTATTTCCCGATATTTTCTGGGGGATCGACGATTCATTGTGTCTGTGTGTGTTTTTCCCCTCCTGATTCTATTCCGCCTTCACTCCGCTAGCTTCTCTGCGCGTGCCTGGGCCTCTGTGGAGGGCCCCAGGGGGAACGGGGGGGGGGGAGGCGGCGGATCAAAGCACGACGCGCGCACACGCGGGGCTGGGTGCCGAGAGGCAACAGCGGCCCGCGCCTTGAACAGCCAGACGCGGACGTCGGAGGTCCAGGCGACTGGCCCTGGACCAGGCTGGCGAACATGACGAACTGCATGTCGGGTGCTGCTAGACGTGCCCCTGGCCCGAGGTGCCAGGCTTCTCGGGCGAGCTCAGGCGGCCTCCAGAGCAACCACTACGAGGCACAGAGGGGCCCCGGGGGCTCCATGGGCACCTTTGGCCAGGGCCACCTTTCGCCGGGTGCATCTTGGGCAGCCAGCTAGCTTGACTACCTACCAAACCACCCCAACCCAACCCGAAGACCCGAATTTCGGGTTGGGGGGGGGTACGGGATCCATATGTGTTTCCTCAACGTTCCCCGATCCCCCCCCCACTGGAAATGGAGGGCGAATCGGGGCCTTCGGGTTGGGTTGGGGTGGTTTGGTGGGCGGTGATAGCTGGAGACCGTGGAGGCGTCTGGCCGGGGGCTCCATGGCGCGAAACGCTGGGGGCACCTTGGGCCCGGGGTGCCTTAAAAGCAGCCCCCAGGAGGAGGAGGAGGAGGAGGAGGAGGAGGAGGACATGCCCTTCCAGCCGTGAAGAGTGGCTAACACGACTTCCAGCTCCCAGCCGGCACGGGGCTCGCTGGCGTCGAGCCGCACGGCGGCGCCGATATAAAACGGAGCAGCTCGAGCGCGAGAGGCACGCCGCAAGCTGTCGGCAGCGGTCCCGGCGGGACCATCGCCGAGGAGTGACGGGGGAGATGAGGCAAAGAGGAAGGAGGAGATTCGAGGCGAACGTGAGCGAGCCCTAATCCTTCTCGTCCCCAACTCATGCTTCCCATGATCCTCTCAAACTCTGGGTCCTGCTGGAGATGTTTCGTCTCCCCCTTATTCCCCTTCTTCGGCACCTCCTGCGCATCCCTTCCCTTCTCCTCCCCTCCTCTCCTCATCGTCTTCATCTCTTCCTCAACTCCCTCATCCAACAGCGCACCATAATCCACATCCTCCGAAACCAACTCCTAATATTTGCCTTGTTCACTCTAACCAATGCCCTTTCGACTTCTTACTTCTTCTCCTCCCCGCCTCCTCTAGATCCTCCCCTCCACTATCTGCCTCAGCCCCTGACTTCAACCCTCTGTCCCTCAACCTCCTCTCCATCATCCTTCTTCCTCGTTATCCTCCCCGCCCTCCTGCCCATACCCGCCGTCCTTCTCATCTTCCTCCCCATCCTTCTCCTCGTACTGTTCCTCTTCCTCTTTCCCATATTATCATCCTCCATATTACATCTTCTCGTACATGTCTTCCTCGTTATCCCTGCTGAGGGTTCTCCTCCTCTTCCTTCCTATCCATCTCTTCCAATTCCTAGCCCCATTCCTCCTCCCCTCCATCCTCCCCAAGCTTCATAGCTAAGCCACCCTACAGACCAATAGAAGCAATTCAACCCAGATCATTGATTACCCGCCTGCTCCACACTATCATCCTCTAACGGACACAATTAGTATTCCCCTTCCCATGTCATCCTTCCCATCCTGCTTTCTGGATCCTCCTGCTCCTCTCTCATCCTCTTCCTCTTCCTCGTCCCCCTCCTTCTCGATCGCCGTCCTCCTTAGAAACATCCGCGTCCTCCTTCTCGAGTTCCCCTCCCTCGACGTGGAGCGAAATTATGTAGAGGCATTGCGTCAACCTGGACCACTGAAGACGGAAACAATTAAGCATTTGAATGTGACGGAGGCAAGAAGCCCTACGAGCTCCCCGGCGGTAGCCAAGGTTGCCGGTTTACCGCGGGCGCCTTGTCTAATCTTCCTGTTGACCCCCATGGGAAACCAAAAGGTACCGATACCGCTACTACCTGGACCTCTCCCGGGATGCGTTCGGATCAGAATGTCGAGGCGAATACAGCGGTGGCGACGAGGACATCCCATGAGGCCAAAAAAGGGGAAAACGGGGTCAGGCTAGCGGTATAGGTACCTCTTCCCCCTCTGATCCCATCCCCTCCCCAGAACGATGCGGACGACGACGATTCTGTGACATAACCGCGATAGGTCTGTCGAACCTCCCCCCATAGTTGGACACTCATTTTTTGGCAACGCCTTATCACCAGGCTGGGGCCCCGCCAAGAATGGAAAGCAGCTGTTTCTCCGCGGCAGCCGCCGCACAACAGCGACGACAACGACTACGACGGCGTCGACGACGATGGCGACGTGCGACGTCCTCTTGGCCGCCGGCGCACTCCTCGCCGTCGCTCGCCGGCTCCTAGGCTGAGGATGGGGGGCACCTTTCCGCCACTGCTGCTCCCGTCTTCCTCCTCCCCCGCCTACTGTCTCCCCTCCATCCTCCCCCTCTTTCTAAACCCCACTCCACCTCCTCGTCCTCCTGAACCTCCTCCTCCACCTACGCCTCCTGCTTCTCCGCCTCCTCCTCCTCCTCCTCCTTCTCCTCCTCCTACTCCTCCTCCTCATTTTCTCATCTCTCCTTCTTCTTCTTCTCCTCCTCCTCCTCCTTCTCCTCCTTCTCCTCGCGAAATCGGCAGGGCACGAATTCGGCAGGGCATCTGCCCCAGCCACCGTGGGGCCCCGAAAGCTGTCGTCGAAACTCAACGGGTCCTCACAGGAGGGACCTCGGAAGTCCCTGGGGCCGGGGGGGCCTGAGTTAGTCGAATAGGCCTGGACATGGCGTCCACTGCTCCTGCTCCTGCTCCTGCTCCTGCTCCTGCTCCTGCTCCTGCTCCTGCTCCTGCTCCTGCTCCTGCTCCTCCTCCTCCTCCTCCTCCTCCTCCTCCTCCTCCTCCTCCTCCTCCTTCTGAACATCTGCTCACCCCTCCCTTGGTAACCTTCCGGGCCTGGGTCCCCGTCTCACCCCATCAATCCCCTTGTAAAACCGTTTAACTCACGTCTCGTGTCGCAGGGCTCCCGATCGTCGGCTTCGCGCCCGAGGCCTCAGATGTCGGTGGCTTCCGTCCAGCGCCGTGCGCTGGCCAACGCGCTGGCGTCTGCTCTTGGTGTGGCGCTGACTGCGCACAGGGCGGCGGGCATTTCGGGGTCCATCGGCGGACTGCGGCGAGCTTGGCCTGCGCCGTGGCGGTTGCCGAGCTGCAGGCCTTGTCGGGCCGAGCGGCGACAGCCTGCTGCCCCAGCGGCGGCCACCCCGGCGGTGGTGGTGGCGGCCCCGCACACAGGTGGCGCCGCCGTCGCGCGAGGCGCAGGAGGGCGGGTGCTGACGTGGAGACTCCTACGATGATTGAGGGGACCGGGGAGGGCGACGCACGATGAGCTGCCCGACGACTCCTTGGGGGGACGATCTGCCTGTCATGGCCCATCCGCGGCTTCGCGATGGTGCGCATCTTCGGGGTGGCCTTAGTGATCGTGGTGGAGGCGCTGCTGGCGTGGCGGGCCCGGGCCCAGTTTCGGGGCAGGAGGCCAATGCAGCTGTCAATGGTCGTGGCGTCCACGGGCGTGCGCCGCGAGTTGCGGCTGACGTGAAGGAGCAGGTGGCCGAGCTGGCAGCGCGGCTGGGCACGGCCCCTGGCAACCTCTGCGCCCCTTGACGAGCCCGGGGTTCAGCTCGGCCACGCCCCGAGCTCCTCGGACAACGACGCGCTGAAGCGCATCGTAGAGTTCGCCACCAGCCTTGCCAAGCATTTGGCGGATTTCGGAAACCCTGAGTCCAAACATGGTTTCATCTCTTGGGGATGCACTTTTTACTTCCGCCACCTTCCGCCGCCCTTCCGCCGGCTTCCGCCTGCGGAGGCGGCCTCGTTGTACTTCCGCCGACCTTCCGCCGCCTTCCGCGGCGGAAGAGATGGCACCTCCCTCGACCATCGAGGGCAGGGCCGTGCCTGAGACGCCTCCTTTGGGCCTGGCCACCTTGGCCTCGCTTGGGCCGTCGGGCCTGCCGCGGCCCCCCGTGTGCGCCGCGGCTTGCACGCGCGGTGGGGAAGCCGTGGTGCGCCCTCCCCCTCGCACGGAAGCGCGGCTGGCAAGCAGGCCGTCGGGCACCGCAGTTCAGAGGCGCGCTGTCGGACAGAATCGACCGCTCGCTCTCGGCCTGAGCCCTATCCCCCCTCCACCTCCCCCGCTCCCCCCCCCGCATCCCCCCTCGGCCAGCGAAGACGGCTCCTCCCCCTCCCCCTCCCCCTCCTTCTCTTCCTCCTCCTCCTCCTCCTCCCCCTCCTCCTCGTCCTACTCCTCCTCCTCCTCCTCCTCCTCCTCCTCCTCCTCCTCCTCCTCCTCCTCCTCCCCCTCCTCCTCCTCCTCCTCCTCCTCCTCCTCCTCCTCCTCCTCCTCCTCCTCCTCCTCCTCCTCCTCCTCATCCCCCTGCTCCCCCCAACTTGTGGTGGTCGCGCTCCGCGACCGCCCCGCGCCGCCGGCCGCCAGCCCGCCCGCCGCGGCCGCGGCGGCGCGCGCCCCCAGGCGCGCGCAGGGGGCGAGCCACGGGCTCGAGCAGACGCGCCGCTCCCCCCCCCCTAAAACGACGCGAAGATCGGGACAAAATCGGATCGGGATAACTCGAAATCTCTGAGAATCGGCGGGCTGGGAGGGTGTATTGGGCGCCGCGGCCGCTCCAGAGCGTTCCGGAACGCTCTGAGAGCGCTCCGGAACGCTCTGGAGCGATTTATCCCGATCCTAGCCATGTTTTACCCCCTCCCCTGCCTCGCCCAGGAGAGCCCGGCAGGCCCCTTCGCCGATTCGGTTCAGGTGGCCTGGCGCTTAGCGGGCCCTGGAAACGACAGGGCCGTTCTTTTACCGGTTCCGTTTTGCCGTTTTTTTGCCGGTTCCGACGCCGTTTTTTTACTGGTTCCGTCGCCGTTTTTTGACCAGTTCCGGCTCCGGTCCAATCCTGGAGCTGTTTTTGTTGCCGTTTCCGGTCGCCGTTTTTTGGCCGTTTCCATTTTCAAGGGACATTTTTTGGGAAAGGGTGGAAAAACGGCCCTGCCGTTTCCGGGGCCCACGAAAGCCTGGCGCGAGGCACTCCTTCGTTGATCTTGTGACCTTGTGATTTTGCCTCTCTTATTTGGCTGCTGTTGCATTGTGTATAGCAGGTATAAATGAGTGCCAGTTGAGTTGAGGACGGCGCACCGCCATTCCCATCGTTCGACGGCGACGACGCCTGGGAGAGCCCAGCATCGACTCGACGACAACGCGCCCCAAGAAGCCCCCAGAGGGAGCCCGAACAGGGCCCCCAAGCGCCCCCAAGAACCTGCCAGGAATCGGGCAGGCCTCGTGGAATACAGTCCTGGACGCGCAGCAGTTGATAGAGGGGTCGGCGGATGAAGCGTAATTCTATAGAATCGAATCGACAAGGCGGATCGGCGATCGACACGACTCGGATCGGCGGAGAACTTGCCGAATCGGCGGGCATCGGCAGGCCAGTATAGGCCTCCACTCAGAGAGATCGGAGCCCAAATCGGAATCCCAAGCCGAATCCGATCGGAATCGAAACCCGTCAAGATCGCATCGAACCGAATCGGAAGACTCGAAACGAGCCCTACGTTGCTCCCATCGTACTTAAGGACCACATCCCAGGAATAACGAGCACCCAGATGACTATCGAAACAATGCCGAACGAAAGTCGCCTCCCAGGGCCCCACACGTGAAAACCCTGAATTGTTTGGTGCGTCCTTGGTGCTCGACAGTCTGTCTGGTGATCAAGGCTAACAGTATGTTATAATATCCTGAAGCTGAATATCGTTGAACCGATCCCCATCCCCAGCGGCGTGGCCTGGGCCCCACTGGCCGATTTACCCCTCCTAGATGGGGATCTGGGCCGCTCCCTGCGGGCTTCGAGGGGTGTACCCCCAACTGGGGTGGATATTTGGTGGGGGTCTCGAAGGGGGTGAGGCTGGGGATGGGGGTCGGATAGGCAGAACATTGCGCACACGACGCGCGACAGGACACAATACCCTTCCGACGGCAACATGGCCTCCCAAACCACAGGACACAAGGGTACCCTGCCGAGGCCGCGACGCGCCCAGAACGCGGCGGGCCAAGCCGCCGACACCCGCGGAAACCACAGGACGCAAGGATGCAGAGGACACGACGCGCGATGCACGGGACACGAGAGCACCCTCGACTTGGCGGGGTCGACCCTGGGAGGCAAACGAACCTGCCTCGCTCTTGACCACCCGTGTCCAAGGGATACCGAGCGGTGCCAAATCACGGCCCGCACAGGTCGGGCCGCGGAGGCGCGTGGCATGACTTGGCTCTGCCTGGAAGCGAAAGCGGGGTAAGCAATTCACGCTCTGGGACCCACTACTCCGGACTCCGGGCCGCCTGTGAGACGTGCTGAAACACGAGCCCTGCCTCTCGGGAGCGGCCAAAAAGGGGAGTGTCCAAGAGGGGGGGGGTGCAAATCATGACCGGCCGCATGTGCGCGGCCCAGCGGGGGGGCCTGGGACGCAATGAAATAAGAAGAGGCGCCATGACATCTGGGGAAAAATCATGGCCCGCGCCATGAAATCCCCCCCCCTTGTCATCACCCCCCTCTTTTCCGAGCCCTGCCTCTCCCGCCGCCCCGCCGAGGCCTGGCCACCGCGCGGGCCGCGCGGTCCTCGGGCTCCTCCGCCCGGGCCACCGCGCCCGGAGGAGCGGCCGCGCCCTGCCGGGTCGCGCTCCAGGGACGGGGCGGGGGCCATCGAGCGCCAGCCCACGGGTCGTCGTCGTCGTCGTCGTCGTCGTCGTCGTCGTCGTCGTCGTCGTCGCCACCCTGCCCCCTCGCGCAGGAGGCTGAGACATGCCCGCGTCGTGAACAGCATCTCGACGGGGGGGGATGTTTCCGGCCTGTGGGGGCCATGCAGGGGCCCCCAGGAACGCCCACAGAAACTGGTCGGGGTGAAAAGCCGCGCCCTGGGGGTATGTTGATACATTCTGGTGCCCACATTGCGAAGACATCACGACACCAGAATCTGGGGAGGGGTCCCATGTCTCCGACGATCTGATCAGAGTGATGAGGCCGAGCGGTCATTCACCGTCCCTGGGTGGGTGGCTGAAGTGGGCTTCCGCGATGCGGATTGCTGTTGTTGTTACTGTTGTCGTTGGTGGTGGTGTTGCGGTTGGTGTTGTTTTTGTTGTTGTTGTTGCTGCTGCTGTTGTTGTTTTTGTTGGTGGTGCTGTTTGTGTGGCTGTTGTGTGTTGTTTGTTCGTTGTTGATTATTGAGTGTTGATTGTTGATGGTTGAGTGTTGATTGTTGCTGTTGCTGTTGTTGGTGGTCGTGTTGTTGCTGCTGCTGTTGTTGTTGTTGTTGTTGTTGTTGGCGTTGCTGATATTGTTGACTACAGCTTTCTAGGACATGAGTATTGCTGGTCTCTGAAAGCGGCTTCGCGTGCTTTCGCCGCGACGCCGGCGGCAATTCCTATGAGAACGAGCCTCCCGCCCGAGCGCGGGCTTGCATGTAAATGTGTGCCCCTGGAGGCCCGGCTACTGCGGGATGGCGATTAATAACAAATAGGGGAGAGAACGATTAAAACAACAGAATAGTTCTCTGTTGTTTCTGCATAAGCTTCTGACTGGAGGAGAACGATTAAAAAGAATAGTTTTCCAGCCCGCGGCCGGTTTTTTCTAATCGTCATCCCGGGCGCCGCCGCGTGAACACGACCCCCGGTCATTTATTAACCGTCATCCTCCATTACAAAGACAACGGCTCCCGCTCGATATTTCCCGACATATTTACCCCGAGACACCCTGCACAGAGAGGCCCCTGAGCTCAGGAACGGCGCTCCCGCTCGAGACTTCCTCGCAATCCACTCAAGTTGGCGGAGGACCAGCCACGACGACAAGGGCTCCTGCCCGATACTTCCTCACGGTTGACTCCGAGAGCCTCTGGCCAGGAAGGCCCCCAAACTCAGCAACGGCGCTCGCGCTCGAGACTTTCTCGCGGTTCAATCAAATTGGTGGAGGCCCAACTACGACGACAAGGGCTTTCGTTTCATACTTCCTCTATGTGTATTCCCAGAGGCCCTGGCCAGAGAGGCCCCCGAACTCAAAAGTGACGCTCTCGCTCGAGAAATTCTCGTAATTCCGGCAAGTTCGTGGAGGCCCAAGCACGGCGACAAGGGTTCTCGTTCGAGATTTCTCCATATGTATTCCGAGAGCCCCTGGCCAGAGAGGCCCCCGAACTCAGGAACGGCGCTCTTGCTCGAGAGTTTCTCGCACTTCAGTCAGTGGCCGACAAGGGAGGTATCCCTCCCGAAAGGAGGTGCGAGCGAAGACGAATCGGCCGGGTATCAAATGTTGGGGTATACAGAATGCAAGACACGCGTGACAGTCAAAGCGAACAATATTGAAATGTGTGTTGTTGTTGCTGCTATTGCTGTTGTTGTTGCTGCTGTTGTTGTTGCTGTTGTAAATGTTGTTGTTATTGTTGTTGCTGTTGTTTCGCGTCGTCCCCCCCGCGACACGGCCCGCGACCTGGCCCGCGACCCGGCCCGCGACACACCCGCGACCCACCACGCGACCGCTGCACCCGCGACCCACCCGCGACCCACCCAAGACCCACTCCGCGACCCACCCGCGACCCACCCGCGACCCACCCCGCGACCCGCCCCGCGACCCACCCGCGACCCACCCCGCGCCCACCCGCGACCCACCCCGCGACCCGCCCCGCGACCCACCCTGCGACCCGCCCCGCAACCCACCCGCGACCCGGCCCGCAACCCACCTGCGACCCACCCGCGACGCACCCGCGCCCCACCCTGCGACCACCCCACATTGCTTTAACGATAGAAACGGCGCCTGCAGGGGGCTCACTGCATACTTTGTTCAACCTTGGCGCCTGCGGCGGGCTTCTTCAGAGCCTCGCAGACTGCCGACGTCCTCGCCACCCCCTCACTCTTTTCCGCAACTGCGGGGTGCTACGTATGTTTGAAGCCCGGCACTGTCACTCAGTTTCGTCCCCTCCGGCCCCCGCATCCATCATTAAAAATTAGCCTGGCGAAAGACCCAACCATATGCAGTTGTGAGTAACGTCGTTGTGATCATCGCCCTCGGTGGATCGCCTGCTGGGGCCACGAGGTGAAGGGTGTGTCAAAGTAAAGCGGTGCCGCCATGCGGGCGCTGTCAACGGGGCCGTAGTCCCTATGGGGCCACGAAGCGTGTGAGAGGTGTGTGTGTGCCGAAATGTGCGGCTGTGACGCATGCGGGCTGCACCGCTGGGGCCTTCGGTGGAGCTCCCTACGGGGCCACGGACCGTGTCAGCGGTGTGCCAGCATGAACGGCTGGAACGCATGCGGGCTGCGCCACCGGGGCCTTCGGTGATGCTCCCTATGGGGCCACGAGGGGTGTGCCGACATGGGTGGCTGGAATGCATGCGGGCTGCGCAACTGGGGCCTCCAACGGTCCGACTGCGTCACGAGGCGATACTTGGTGTGACTTGGTTCTGCTTGGAAGCGAACGCGGGATGGGTAAAGTCACCCCCTGCTCTCCCCCTCCCCCGAGCTCTTCTTATCCTCGATTCTCCCCTTTGAGCCTGCAGTGGGAGCTCGACCACAAGAAGCCCGAACAGGAGACCCTGGGACGTCCATTGATTCTCGGTGCGGGAGCGTCACGCTTCCCGTCGCAGAACCATCGAAATCCGGGGCACCCTGCGAGCAGGGTGCCTCTTGGCGTGGGCCTCCGTTGCAGGAGGCGCGGTGCGAGCCCAGAAGGGGACGGCGACGGGGAGGAGAGGAGCAGGGATAGGAGCCCGCGGAGGAGCAGGCGCCCGTCCCAGCGTGGCCCCCCGTGACTAGGAGGGCGCCGCGCCGCCGCGCGCCTCCCCGGCCGCCGCCACGGTGGCCTGCCCGCCCGCGGGGGCACGGGGCGACGAGGCGGCCGCCTCGGGGGCTGCCGCGTGACCCGCCTGGCTCGGGGGGGGGAGGGGCCGAGGCGGAGGCGGAGGCGGAGGCTGAAGGGGGAGGGCCTCGTCTCCTCGCCCCCTCTCCCCTCTCCCTCCTCTCTCCCCCCCCCTCCCCCCTCCCCGTCCTCGGCCTCGGCCCGCCCACTGGTCCACCTCCCCCTCGTCGTCTCCCTCCCCCTCCTCCTTTTCTTCCTCCTCCTGTTCTTCCCCCTTTTCCTCTTCTTCCCCCTCCTCGTCCTACCCTCCCCCTCCTCCTCCCCGACCCCCTCCCAGAGGACGAGGGGGAGGTGGGCCAAGGGGCGGGCCAAGCACGGAGAGGGGGCATGGGGGCAGAAGGGAGGGGGACCCGAATGCAGGACCAATCTCAACCGACTGGGACCAATTACGACCGACTGGGACACGTCTCAACCGGCTAGAAAACCAACTGGTACCAATTACAACCAGCCGCTTCGGGCTTACAATGGGATTCCATGGTGTACAGCAAAGCACAAAATAATCGCCTTCAGGGTGCACATTCATTATGGAGGTCAGCATGGGTGTCCCCGTTGGAATTGGTACCGTTTCATGATATGGGAACTTTGTTGCTTTGCAACATTAACACCGGCCACTCCATAACAACGACAGGCATCCACCACAACATCATACATTCATAGCACATACAATCAAAAACCCTACTAAGGACGCGCGGTAAGGACGCAAGACCCTTGGAAGCCAAAATTTGGATTTTTCGCCATGCGGGCAAGCGAAAGAGGCCAAGGACGAGCCGCAAGAGCAAGGAAGACCAAGGACGCAAGGGTACCCTGAGCAAAGTCGCGCGTCCTTATTAGGTTTTTGACTGTACCCACACACACCTCCCACAAACACGGATTCCGAAAACCGAAGTATCATTATCCTCGTTTGCATCGGCCGTAAGTTCCCTCCTCCCTTCCTGCAGTTTCCCTCCTCCTCCTCCTCTTCTTTTTCCTCCTTCTCCTCCTCCTCCTCCTCCTCCTCCTCCTCCTCCTCCTCCTCCTCCTCCTTATCTACCTTCTGCCGCATTCCTCGTATTCCTGGTCGTTTTTCCCCTTCCTGCTTCTCTGTGATTCATCTCCCTCCTCCTCCTCCTCCTCCTCCTCCTCCTCCTCCCTCCTCCTCCTCCCCTCCTCCCCCTCGTTTTCCTAGTGTTCCTTCTCCTCCTTATCTGCCTCCTCCTCCTCTTCCCCCCCCTCCTCCTCCTCTTCTTCTTCTTCTTCTTCCTCCTCCTTGTCCTGTTCTTCCTGGTCCCAGGAGGTGCGGCGTGGCTCGACATTTTCGAGATCGGCTAAGACAGGTGGGCGTGGTCGAAGACACTCCCCGACTGCCTCTCGCCGAGCAGGGCCGAGCAAGGCCGAAAAACGACTCGGCGGCGGCGGCGGGGGGCAAGGCGACTCGCTCGGCCACGCTCCCCCCCCCCCCGAGGGTCCGGGGGGTCTCCCGAACCCCCGAGGGCACGAGGCGCTTCCATTGGACGCGTCGCCCTCGGAGCCAGTGGAGCTCCCGCGCCCGCAGGAGAGGAGGCGCGGGCCGAACGGCTCGGCGGCGGCGGCAGAGGGCAAATTGAATGACTCGGCCACGCTCTGCCCCCCTGGTATTGGGGGCCCCCAAGGCCCTCGAGGGCATGAAGCGCTTCCATTGGAAGAGTCACCCTCGGGGGCCCGGGGGGACCCCGCGCCCGCAGGAACGGCAGCGGGGGCCGAACGACTCGGCGGCGGTCTGCACGGTGCGGGTCGACTCAATCGGCCACCACATCCCCATGGGTTCAGTCCCCCGAACCCCCGAGGGCGCGAAACGCTTCCTTCGGAAGAGTCGCCCTCGGGTGTTTGGGAGATCCCGCGCCCACAATAAACGAAGCAATGACCAAACGATTCGGCGGCGGCTGCGTTGGTCGGTTTTGGGCGAGAAATCGTGAGGTAGGGAAGTCTCAAGAAGAGAGCCCAGAGGCATGGGGGTGTCCGTTTGCCCCCCCCCCCCCTCTCCCACCCCCATGGTTCCGGGGGTCACCGAAGCCCCGAAGGCGCGAGACGCTTCTTTTGGATACGTCGCCCTCGGAAACTGGAGAGACCCGCGCCCGCGGGAGAGGAATCGGGGGCTTGGGCTCGGCAGCGGCGGCGGAGGGCAAACTGCATCGTTCGGCCACGCTCTCCCTCCCCATGGGTTCGGACCCCCCCTGAACCTCGGAAGGCGCAAGGCGCGCCCATCGGAAGCGTCGCCCATGGGGGTTCGGGGATCTCGCGCCCTCAAGAAAGGGGGCGGGGACCGGACGACTCGGCGGCGGCGGCGGCAGCGGGGGGCAGGGCGACTCGTTCCGCAAAGCTCTCCCCCCCCCGCGGCTTCAGGGGTCTCCCGAACCCCGAAGGCACGAGGCGCTTCCATTGGACGCGTCGCCCTCGGAGCCAGGGGAACTCCCGCGCCCGCAGGAAAGGAGGCGGGTGCCGGACGACTCGGCGGCGGCGGCGGAGGTCAAAGCGAATTGTTCGGCCACCCTTCCCCCCCCGCCATGGTTTCGGGGGCTCCAGGAGCCCCCGAGGGCATGAAACGCTTCCATTGGAAGAGTCGCCCTCGGGGGCCCGGGTGGCCCCGCGACCGCGGGAGAGGCAGCGGGGGCCGAACGACTCGGCGGCGGCGGCGGGGGGCAGGGCGACTCGATCGGCAACCGTGTCCCCATGGGTTCAATCCCCCCAAACCCCCGAGGGCGCGAAACGCTTCCATCGGAAGAATGGCCCTCGACTGTTTGGGAGACCCCGCACCCACACGAAAGGAGGTGGTGACCGAACGATTCGGCGGCGGAGGTGCTGGGCCAAGTGGCCGTTCGCCCCCCCCTCTCCCACCCCCATGGGTTCGGAAACCTTAAGGAATCTCGACGGGGCCTCTAAGGAAACCTTTAAACAGCCACTACGGAGCCTCCAAGGAGCCCCCCAGGAGCCTCTAAGGAGCCTCCAAGGAAACCTTTGAAGAGCCTCTAAGGAACCTCCAACGAGCCTCTAAAGAGCCTCGAAGGTTCTATGTAGCCTCCAAGGAAACCTCTAAGGAGCCTCGAAGAAGCCTCCAAGGAAGCCTATAAGGAGCCTCGAAGAAGCCTCCCAGGAGCCTCCAGAGAAACCTCTAAGCAGCCTCTAGGCAACATCCATGGATCCTCTTCGCTCTAAGGAGCCTCCGTAGAGCCTCCAAGAAGCCTCCAGGGAGCCTCTGAAGTCTAAGGCGCCTCCAAAGAGCCTCCAAGGAACCTCAAGAAGCCTCCAAGGAGCCTCTAAGGAGCCTCCAAGGAGCCCCCATTTGGAACTTCGAAGAAACCACCCAAAAACCTCTGAAAAATATTAAGCGTAGGTTGTAATTGGTCCCAGCTGGTTCGGATTGGGATCAAAGTGGCTAGAATCCGTCCCAGATGGATGTAATTCGTCCCACTTTCGGGGGACCCCTCCCCCCGCCCTCCCCTCCACTGCCACCTTTTAAGACGAAGCCAGGCCGAAGATACATCCAGGTGGGGATGCATCGAGAATCTCTGAAACCTTGCGGCTCTGGGAGATGTATCGGCGCCGCGGCCTGCGCGGAGCGTTCCCGAATGCTCTGAGAACGTCCCAAAAAGCTCTGGAGCGCATTATATCCTCGTCCCAGCCCCGTCCGACCTTCTCCCCTCTGTGCCCCCGCCCTCCTGCCTCCCCCCTCTCCCCCTCCTTGCCGTCCGTTTTCCCGCCGCGCGCCTGCGCGGCGCCGCCGGCGTCTGCCGCCGCCGCCTCCGCGCGCGCAGCGGGAGCAGGAGTAAGTCGGGCGTGTCCCCCTACAGGGGGATTTTGGGCGAAAAATAAACAATACCCCAGAAATGCACCCAAAAAAGGCAAAAACATACTCAACAAAAATTCCCGACTATTTTTGGATTAGTTTTTGCTTATTGTTCGGGTAGTTTTTTTTTTATTTTTTCGTCGCAAAAAAATGCCCCAAACAAGATCCCCAACCTGTCAAGCAAATATTTTAAAACTAGTCCCCAGACTATTTTTGGACTATTGTTTGACTATCTTTGTTCTTTTTGTTCGTCGAAATTCCCCCTGTAAGGGGGACAGGCCCGACTTAAGAGTAGAAAGCAGCAGCAGGGCAGGCGCAGTCGGCGCCGCATCGGGGAGCCGGGTCGAGCCCCGCAGGGTGCGGCGGATCGGGCCGCACGTCGGCACGACAGCGAAGCCGCGTGGGCTCGGCGGCGACGAGAGCGGCGCTCCTGCAGCGCACCACGGGGGAGGATGAGGAGGAGGAGGAGGGGGAGGAGGAGGAGGGGGAGGAGGAGGAGGGGGAGGAGGAGGAGGAGGAGGAGCGAGGAGGAGGAGCGAGGAGGAGGAGGAGGAGGAGCGAGGAGGAGGAGGAGCGAGGAGGAGGAGGAGGAGCGACGAGGAGCGAGGAGCGGTGACCTCGAAGTTCCCAGCGGACCTCCCCGCGCCCACGTCGGAGCTCCCGTCAGCCCTCGCTCCGACGCGGTATACGGTGCAGAGCTTCCTGGCTCTACATTCCGACAGACGATTCACCGGGCCACATCGGCACGACACCGAAGCCACGTCGGCTCGGCGACGAGAATGGCGTTGCTGCAGCGCACCACGTTCGAGTTCCCGTTAGATCTCGCTCCGACGCGGTGCGGTGCAGAGCTTCCTGGCTCCAAAAAGGCCGACAGACGATGCACCGTGCCATTCCTGGGTCGAAGGTCGAGAACGCCTCGGGAGACGCCATCGCGGTACGGTGCATACACATCGTCCGCGGATCGACCTCGCCAGGGTGCGCAACATTGATAGAACACAAACGGGTCCTGGAGAAAGGGCTCTTTGAAAAGAAATGTTTCGCAAATCCTGGTTTCATTGGTTTCCCTCTGTCATTCACGGGTCCCCAGACCCTCAGAAAACGGCTCAGGAGGAAAAGCTTGTCCATGAAGGGAGGCAGGCAGGAGGGGAACAATGAGCTCGGGGAAGTGCAAGATACATCGGGGACAGAGCATGTCAACGTAAACTGTCGAACGTCCGCGCAGACTTCTTGGATCGGCACTGGATCTCCCTTCCTGGCGCGCTCGGACCCAAGAAACCCGCGCGAACTTCACACAACTGATGCTTCTGCCGTCCCTCTCGGGTCGGATGTAGGGGAGGGTCGTACAGGGAGGGTTAGCGAATCGGCGCACGCAGCTGGCCTTCCGGCGCCTCCCGGCACTGGAGGCGCCGTTGTATCGGGGACGGCGCCCAACGTCGGGGCCCCAAAACAGCTGCACGCAGCACAGTTCGTGCCCCCCTTCCTTGATCTCCTCTCGTCCGACCCGACCGTCCTTCTTCGGGAAGGGATGAAGGCGGGAAGGAGGAGGGAGCAAGCACGAGGGAGGAGGGAGCAGGAGGGACGGGGACGGAAGAGGGAGGAAGGAGGAACGAGGCGAAGGGAGGAGGGATGAACTTGGTGGGCCCTGGAAACGACAGGGCATGTTTCGATACCGGCTCCGTCTTGCGATCTGTGTTGCGGGTTCCTGCTCCGATGCTTCCAGGCTCCGTCGCCGTATCTTTTCCTGAGTATCGTTTAACCGATCCCCATCCCCAGCGGCATGCCCTGGGCCCCACTGGCCGATTTACCCCCCTAGATGGGGATATAGCTTGTTTCCTTCGGGTTTCGAGGGGTGTATCCCCAACTGGGGTGGTAATTTGGTTGGGGTCTCGAAGGGGAAGGGGATGGGGATGGGGACTGGTGAAACGATACCACATTCCGATCCCTAGGACGCACGAGCCCCGGCCAGCGCAAACCCGGGCCACGTTGCTGAACATACCTAGCCTTAAGGCGGGCGTGTCCCCCTACAGGGGGATTTTGGGCGAAAAATAAAACATACTCAACAAGTACGCAAACCAAATGTTAAAAAAATGCAAAAAAATAGTCCCCATACTATTTTTGTTTTACTATTTTTGGATATCCCCCCCTGTAAAGGAACAGGCCTGACTTAAACCCAGCCGGCCACGAAGCAGCTCCCCCGAACCCCGGGTCCGCGGAGAGCCAGGGGGGCACGGGGTCGGGTTTCCGGGCGGCCCCCCCTCCCGCAGCCCAGGTCAGCCAGCGGCTCTCGGAGCGGACTGGCTGGCCCCCGCTGGCGCTAAAACCCCCGCTGCGGCACGGCAGGTCGTGTTGTGCCGACCTCAGCGCTGGTTTCGGACACCGCCGGGATCGCTCAACCTTGAACGGCTGGACGTCTCCGAAACGCTGGATCTAAGAGACGAAACATCCACACAAAGCTAAACTTTTGGCGCTCCGCGCAGACTTCTTGGATTCGCGCTGGACCCAGAGGCGCCGCCGGGGGGGCCCAGGCGCGGATCCATGAAATTCGCGAGGAGCGCAACAAGTTTATGTTTATTCCCTACCTAGGCTCTGCGTCGAAGGGTTCTTACTCTGTAGCTTAAAGGGGCCGGGCAGTGCAACCCGCCCCGGGCGGCTGCTTTAGCTTAGCCTTAGCTTAGCTTTAGCTGAGCTTTAGCTGAGCTTTATCTGAGCTTCAGCTTAGCTTTACTGTTACTACTTATGCTGCTTTCCCAGGGGCTCCAACTCCTAGGTAGGGTCGCACTGGGATAATGTGGCTTTGTCGTCTTCGAAGGTCAGATCGTACAACATCGACCGATTCTGAGTCGCTGGCAACGTCCAACGCTTCACGCAATCGGCAGGGTCGCCGCCGGCCGACACGACGCGAACCTGCCGCACGTGAGCACCACCACCAACAGCAACAACAGCAACAACAACAACAACAACAACAACAACAACGACAACAACAACACCAACAACAACAGCAACAACAACAATCATTTTAATACTGATCGCCCGTATATGCACGAGTGTCCAATAACGCGTATTTCCCAAACCCTCGATACCCGCCCTCTTCGTCTTCGATCGAACCCCTTTTGGGGGGTATACCTTTCTTCCCTGCAGGCCGGGCCCCGGCAAGCGGCGGGGCGGCCGCGGACCGTCGGCCTGGCCAGCGGCAGCGCTGATCGGCGGGGCGGCCGCGGACCGTCGACCCGACCCCAAGAGGGACGGACAGGGGACCGACCACGACGACGACGACGAAGACGACGTCGAAGACGACGGCGACGACGACGACGACGACGGCGACGGCGAGCGAAAGCGAGAGCGAGAGAGAACGACAGCAGGGCCACGAAGGGCACGAAGTAGGCCACGACGGGCGACAGCGGGGACACGAAGGGAATGCGTATGGGACCACGAAGAGCGCGAACGAGCGGGGGCCACGAAGTGCAGATAATGCGGGGCCACAGAAAGCAACTATGGGGCCACTGGGGGTAGCAACTGGGCCACGTAGGACAATGAGGGGGGCACAAAATGGCGACAGCGGGGCCACGAAGGGCATGCACATGGGGCCACAACGGGCGCGACTCCTGTGTGCCTGGGTGTCGGGAGCGCGGCGCTTGGGCAAATTGCACGAAATTCCAACGCAAGGCCCTTCTTCAGTAAGTTGCAAGCAAGTCTCCTGCGAGAGCGCGACTCCAGAGCGCCGGGAGAGCGATTCCTGGATAAATTGTAAGGAAGTCCCAAGCGAGAGCGCGATTCCTGAATAAATTGCGAGGAAGTCTCGGGCGGGAGCGGGGTCCTGGCTAAATTGTAAGGAAGTCTCAAGCGGGAGCCGTTGTTGTTGTAACCTGGGGGCCAGGGGCCTAGTTTGAGCAGGAAGATTTTTTGTCAAAAAGCAGGGTGCCAGCGTCGAGGGGCACACTGTGATTGAGAAAAAACAGTATGCACCGGTGGGGGGGATCAACAACAATTATTCTTCAGAAATGAAGACTCAACAACAACAACAACAACAACAACAACAACAGCAACAACAACAGCACCAACAACATCATCATCAACAACAACAACACCAATAACAATAACACCAATAACAATAACACCAACAATAACAATAACAGCAACAGCAACAACAACAGCATCAGCAACAGCAACAGCAACAACAGCAGCAGCAGCAGCAACAACAAAAACAACAACAACAACAACAACAACAACAACAACAACAACAACAACAATTACTAGCACGTGGGGACACTCCGTTCTCACCAGCGCCAGGGTTTTCATAGGAGGCGGGCAATACCCCCACTTTGTGGGGGGGCCGGTTCAAGCTCTACCAAATTTCCAAACGACTCTTCGCCACCACCCACACCCAGCTTCCCGCCCTATGACGTTCGGACACTTCACTTCGTGGCATGCGGACGACCGTGGCTACTATTCAGGGCCCCGCGGCCGACGACGACGGCGTGCGCGCGCGAAGAAAAAACGAATGTGTCCCGCATGGTATTATTTGACAGGGATGATGGCCCTGGCAGGTGCGCAACCGTTGTCGCAGAAGTTCGAAAAAGTTGCTCGCAAAAGCCCGTTTGACAGAAATGTTTAAAAAGTGTTGGGTTTCCTACGAATCCGCAAGAGCGCGCGGGATGAGATTTTGACATTTTTTTGTTGAAAAACCATTGGTTTTTTGATGTTTTTATGTTAAAATCGCTCGAACACTAAGGTTTTGGAAGGATTTCGTCTTGCGCGCGCGAATGTCCACTTTACCTTATTTTTTGCAAGGGATTCTTGAAATTTGATTATATTAGAACAAGAAATGTCATTTTATAGTGTTTTTTGCAAGGGAAAGCGGGGGGGAACAAAACAACCGGATCTTGATCACATCGAATTACCTGAGGCTTCCTCACGAAAATGATGAAAATGTAGCTGCGGCCTAGGCGGCGCAGGGGGGCCGTGCACCAGGGGCCCCAACAATAATTATTCTTTAGAATTAATAATGTTCAACAAAACGGCCCCGTCGTTTCCAGGGCCCATCAGGGGGAGGAGGAGGAGGAGGAGGAGGAGGAGGAGGAGGAGGAGAAGAAGGAGGGGGAGGAGAGGGAGGAGGAAAGGGGAGGAGGGAGGAGGAGGAGGAGGAGGAGGAAAAAGAGGAGGAGGAGGAGGAGGAGAGGAGGAGGAGGAAAAGGAGAAGGAGGAGGAGGAGGAGGAGAAGGAGGAGGCGGATGAGGAGGAGGAAGAGGAGGAGAAGGAGGAGAAAGGAGGAGGCGGAGGAGGAGGATGAGGAATAGGAGGAGGAGGAGGAGGAGGGGCTTGGAGGAGGAGGAGGAGGAGGAGGAGGAATTGGAGGAGGAGGCGGAGGAGGAGGACACCAGGGGGAGGGAGGAGGCAGAGCACGGCGGCAGGACGCCGAGCGGCGGCGGGCCTCCTGGGGTCCGCCGCCTGCAGCCTCCGCGGCGGCGTCGTGCGAGGGCACTGCCCGGGGCCGCCTGGCCATCAGCAACGAGATGAAGGTCTGCTGGGAGCCGCGCTGCGCCTCTCGCCGCCGACGGCGACTCCGCCGCCAACGCCACTGCGACGTTGACCACGACGTCGACGCCGACCACCGATGCCCGCGCCGACGCCGACCACGACGCCGACCACGACCGCCGCGGCCAACGCCGACGCCGATGACGACGCCGACGAAGCCGCCGACGGCGCCCACGACCACGATGCGGCCGACGCCCCGCGTGGGCAGCGGGGGCGCGCTCTGGGCGATAGGCCGGGCTCCGCTTAGGTCGGGCGTGTCCCCCTACAGGGGGCCTTTGGGCGGAAAATTAAGAATACTCAAAAATACCCCACCAATGACCAAACGCTACTCAACAAATCGTCCCCGGACTATTTTTTGGGGACTATTGTTGAACATTCCCCACTGTAGGAGGCTCAGCGCTCAGTGGCTCCAATGCGTCGAGAAAGAATCCCGCAGGCTGCGTTCGCCGGATTCGGCCTCCGGCCCGGGGGCCCTCCCAAGGCCTCGGGACTGCCAAGAGCAGGCTCAGGGGTCAAGGTCTGGTCCTGGAGGGAGGCCCAGTGGTCCAGGACCCGCTTCCCCCCGCATGGAGAAGTGGCGCGACGGCAGGCGCTTCCCTATGTCGCAATGTCCTGAGACGAAGCTCTTGTTATCACTCAGAGGTTCCGGGTTCCTCACTCAGCGCACATCTCCTCCAGATCCTCTTCGTCCTCAACCGAACTCGGCCATGGTTACCCAGACTCATCCGCACTCAGACTCAGTCATACTCAGACTTAGACATCACGCTCAGACTCACTCACACTCAGACTCACTCACACTCAGACTCATTCGTCCTCAGACGCACTCACACTCAGACTCACTCGCACGCAGAATCACGCGCACTCAGACCCACTCGCGTCCAGACTCAAGCACGCTCAGACTCACTTACACTGCTCCCAGTCAGACTCACTCACACCCAACTCTCGCAGACTTGCGACGCGCTCATGCTCTTGAGCCCAGAATCCTAAGATGGGGTTATTGTTCCCCATATCCTGAGATGGGGCTCTTGTTTTTCGTGTGACGCCTCCGCCTTCTCACTCCCGCCTTTTCCTTCTCCTCCTCCTCCTCCTCCTCCTCCTCCTCCTCCTCCTCCTCCTCCTCCTCCTCCTCCCCCTCATCTTCCTGCCTGCCTCCTCCGCCTCCTCGTTAATTCCCCTCCTCTCTGGCACACTCATATCCAGCCAGAGGCTCTTATACCCAGACCCAATCATGCTCAGACTCAATCATATCAGACGCACGCTCATACTCACACGCACCGTCACGTTGCCATCACACTCAGACATACTCCAACTCAGACTCAATCACGTTAAGAGTCACTCTCATACTTTCTCATACCTGCACCCATGGAAATGCACTCAGATATAGCAGGCGTGGCGCTTGGGCACCCCGAGGGGGAGCGGCCAGAGGTGTGGACACTACATCGTTCGCGCCCAGATTGCTGGGATCTCTCAAACGGTCTGCCTGTGTGAGGCCCCCCAGCCTTCTCTCGTTTGGTGGCCCAGGTGCCCACGGCGATGTAGCAGGCGTGGCACTTGGGCGCACCAGTGGGGAGCCGCCATGGATGGGGACGTTCTATTCTTCGCACCCAGATTGTGCGGACGTCTCCAGTGGTTTACCCGTTTTGACCCCGCCCCCTCCCCTAGGACATCTCTCTGTGGTGATTCAATGTTTGTCAGGAGAAAGCAGGCGTGGCCCTCGGCCCCACCCAATTAGGAGCGACCGTTGGCGGTTGGATTTCAATGTTCCTGCGCAGATTGTGGGGATGTCTCGGGCGGTTTGCCAGTGTTGGGCCCCATATTCATATCTTTTGCTGGTCAGATGCTCACAGCGATGATGTACGCGTGGCACTTGGGCACCCCGAGGGGGGCCAGAGGTGGGAACAATCCACTATTCGCGCCCAGCTTGTGGGAATATCTCAGGCGGTTTGCGTGCTGTGCTCCCTCCAAGAGGAGCCGCCAGGGGAAGGGACACTTCACTCTTCGCGCCCTGCTTGTGTGGATGCCTCACGCGGTTTGCTTGCTTTGCCCCCCCCCCCCCGGGCTTCTCTATATTGGTGGCCCAGTGCCCACGGCGATATAGCAGGCGTGGCACTTGGGCACCCCAAGGGGGAGCGGCCAGAGGTGGGGGCATTGCATTCTTCGCGCCCGGGTCGTGAGGATGGCACAAGCTGGTTGCATGCTCCCCTCCAGACTTCTAAATGTTGGTGCTTCAGTGTTCACCGCGATCTAGCAGGCGTGGCAATTGGGGGGCCCCTTTGGGGAGCAAGGAGTGGTGGCATTCCGTTCTGCACCAAGATTGTGGAGGTGTCTCGAGCATTTTGCCTCTTACCCCCCCCCCCAGGCTTCTATTCTTTGGTGGTCCGATGCTCCCCCCGATGATGCAGGCGTGGCCCTTGGGCATCCCTAGTAGCCAGGGGTGGGGACAGTCCATTCTTCGCACCCAGGCTGTGGGGATGTCTCCAGCGGTGTGCCTACTATGCCCCCCCATGAAATTTTGGTGGTCCAGTGATCACAGCGAAATGGCAGGCGTGGCACTCGGGCCCCCCAAGCGGGAGCCGCCAAGGGTTGTTGCACTCATGGTGGGGATGGCACGAGCCGTGTGTCAAATGGCCACCGCGATGAAGAAGGCGCAGCATTTGGGCACCCCGAGGAGGAGCCGACCGGGATTCTTGTATTTCTTTCACTCGTCGCGCCCAGATTGTGGGGATGTCTCAGGTGGCATGCTTGTGTTGCCGCCCGGACTTGTCTGCCCCCCAGACATCTCTGCTTTCAGAAAAGATTGAAACGATATCTCTTGGAATGCGTGGGTTTCAGCCCCCCCACGCGGGAGCCGCCAGGAGGTATCTCTCTAGCCCGCTTGCAGCCAGACCGTGGGGATGCCTCGAGCGATTTGCCTTTTCTGGTGGCGTGGGCCTTCTGATTTCAGAGCGAGGCGCTGGCTCAAGACCTCATGGGGGTATAGCGTACAACCACTCGTACTCTCGCACCCAAACGCTCGGAGCCAGACGTTCACAGCGAGCCGTGCCAGGATAATGAGACGCACAATGCACATATGGGCATCTCCGCGTCGAGTAACTTGTTTGGTTTGGACCCTACCAGGCCTCGTGGGCGTCGAAAACGACTCAGGATGAAAAGCCAGCAACGTTTTGAGGAAATCGCGACGTCGGGGGTCTGGGAAGAAGGAGTATCAGCAGCAGGAGCAGGAACAGGAGGAGGAGATGGAGAAGGATACAAAGGAGGAGGGGGGGGGAAGCTGCGCTCCCGGCTCCTCCGCCTGCCGGATCCATTATGATTCTCCTTGCTTCCTCCTCTCTCTCGCCCTCCCTCCTGCTGAGGCGAACCTCCTGGATGGTTGCACCCCTCTCTCTGCGTGGCCTCGACCTGCAGCCGACGCGCCGGACCCCCCCCAGTGAACGGTTGCCCCAAAGCTCTGGACACGTGCATGCCGGGCTCGCGGGCCTAGCAGGCGGGGGGCGGGTGCGAGACGCGGCGCCAAGGAGGAGTTGGCGTCGCGGCCACGCGCGCGGCGGCGCGGCGTAGAGAAGGCCGAGGAAGCGCGCGCACCAGCCCGGCTCACGCAGCGGTGAGACGCCAGGATACACCTTCACACGCAAACGCACACACACGCACACGCACACGCACACGCACACGAGTACACACACGCATGCATACACACGCACACAAACACACGCACACAAACGCACACGCACACAAACACACACACACACACACGCACACGCAAACGCACACGCACACGCACACACACACACGCACACGCACACGCACACGCACGCGCACACGCAAACGCACGCGCACACGCACACGCACGCGCACACGCACACGCACGCGCACACGCACAAGCGCACACGCACACGCACACGCACACACACAGACACACGCACACGCACACAACGCACCGCACACGCACACGCACACGCACCGCAACACGCACAGCCCCGCCAAGCCACTACAGAAGCCAAGCACCGCCCACCACGCCCACGCCCACGCACACCACACGCACCCGCCCCGCACACCGCACGCGCACACGCACACGCCCGCGCACACTCACACGCACACGCACGACGCACACGCACACGCACTCGCACCGCACACACGCGAACACACACACACACACACACACACACACGCACGCGCGTACACACACACATATATTCGCACGCACACGCACACACACACACACATTCGCACACACACACACACACATTCGCGCACACACACACACACATTCGCGCACACACACAAACACAATCGCACACACACACATCACGCACACACACACACACCCACACACATTTACACGCACATTCACGCACACACGCACACGCACACGCACACAACCGCACACACACACATACACACACCCACACACCCACGCACATACACACACACACCCACGCAACCACACCACACACACACACACACACCCACTGCAAACACACTCACACACACACACCCCCGGCTACACACAAGCACGCACGCACGCACCACCCACACATAACGCACACACTCACGCACGCCGCACACAACACGCACACACAAGCACACACGCACACACACACACACACGCAAAAACAACACACACACAATAACAACACCCACACACCACACATCGCCACACACAGCCACCCCACACCACGCAACCAAACACAACACACAACGCACACACGCAACGCACAAACGCACATCGCACACGGCACGCCACACGACACCGTACACGCACACGCACACGCACCGCGCAGCACAGCACGCGCACTGCGCGCCGCACCCGCCACACGCACACACACGCACACACACACGCACACGCCCCCGCACACGCACACGCATACGCCATGCACATGCACCGCACACGCACACGCACACGGCACGACCACCTCACAGCGCACGCGCACACGCACCCGCACCACCCACGCACACGCACACACATGCACACGCACCACGCACCCGCTCCCAGCACCCTCACCGCACACGCACGTGACCGCATTCGCACCGCCCAACCACAACGGCATCACGCACACGCACCGCACAGCGCACACGTCAACACGCACACGCACCGCACGCGCACGCGCACGCCACGCGCACGCGCACCCGCACCCGCACCCGCACCCGCACACGCACACGCAACCCGCACCCGCACGCGCACCCGCACCCGCACGCGCACGCGCACGCGCACGCGCACGCGCACGCGCACGCGCACGCGCACGCGCACGCGCCACACGCACCGCGCCACGCGCCACGCGCCACGCCCCACGCCCCACGCCCCACGCCCCACGCCACACGCCCCACGCCCACCGCCCACCGCCCAACGCCCCACGCCCAGCGCCCAGCGCCCAGCGCCCAGCGCCCACGCCCACGCACACGCACACGCACACGCACACGCACACGCACACGCACACGCACACGCACGCGCCCACACACACGCAAACGCACACGCACACGCACACGCACGCGCACGCGCACACGCACACTCACACGCACACGCACACACACTTTGGCGCACACGCACACACACACATTCGCACAGACACACACACACATTCGCACACACGCATTCGCACACACACACACACGCACGCACGCACACACACACACACATTCACACACAAACATTCACGCACACATTCACACACACACACACACAGGCACACACACACACACACGCACACACACACGCACAGCACACATAACACACAACACACATAACATATAACACACAACACAACACAACACACAACACGCAAAACACAACACACACACAAACAGCACTTTCTCAACCAAACGGGGGGCGGAACCCAGACCGCGGAGGCGTGGGGCGGAGCCGAATCCGCGCAGGACTGGCTGGGCGAGCCAGGTGTCGAGACCACGGCGGCGGGCCCCTCCCGCGGGCTGCCCTGCGCCGCACGCAGCCCTCGCGCGAGTTGGTTCGTCAGCCTCGGCGCTCTCCGGGCGCTGCAGCATGGATTGCTTGCAGTCCCCACAGGGCAAAGCCGAAACGCCCAACCCGGGCCGGCGCAACGCGCCCTGGCACATAAGGGCGCACGCGCAGAGGAGGAAGTAGGCACAAGCCGAATATACGGGGCGTGAAGACGACCACAGCCACTGCTTTTCTTTTGTTGCCGCCTTCCAGCCCGCAGAAACACAGCAGTGGTTGTGGTCATGTTCGTTGAGCGTGGCACCAGGGAAGTGACCACAACCACTGCTTCTTTTTCGGCCGGCTGGAAGCTGGCCATCGCTCGGACGTCCATTCCCTGTGTTTTTTTTCGGTTTCGTGCGTGGTTGATTCGCCAAATGATCAAGGATGCTTCTCGATGGTCCTCGCCGAGAAAAAAAATCACACGTCCGAGCGATGCCAGGGGAAGGCGGCGCAAACAAGAAGCGGTGGCTGTGGTCATTTTCCCGGTCCCGCCGAACCCGCCCCAGCGTGTGAAAGGGAGGAGGGAGGGGGAGGAGGATCGGGAGGAGGAGGAGGGAGAGGAGGGAGGGAGAGGGAGGAGGAGGAGGATCGGGAGGAGGAGGAGGAGGAGGAGGAGGAGGAGGAGGAGGAGGAGGAGGGGGGGGACCTTCGGGGCCCCAGAGGGGCCCCTGCGGGGCACCCCTCCTGCAGCCTTCGACGGGCTCCACGGGGTGCCTTTGGGGGCTTCCCGCAGGCCTTTTGGGGGGATCCTTTTCGTGGGGGCCTTTCGGGGGCGCCTGTTGGGGAGCCCTGGGGGCCCTGGACGCCGACGGCTCGTCGGGTATTCGGTGTGGGCATCCCGCCCTGGTTAAGGGCTTCACGACTCC
>CAUYUJ010015956.1:99835-134835 GCA_963575745.1 Prorocentrum cordatum
CGACACGCTGCAGCGGCGACTCCGAAAGGTGTGGTTTGCAACGGGTGTGGTTTGCAACCCGCACCCTTGGGGGCGGGTGCTGAACTCGACCGAACTCTCCGCCGCGCCCCGAGGAGGCCCAACGAGTGCAACGTGGTGCCCCCCGAGCCCTCGCGACGCAGATCGAAAACCACACCCCGGCATAACCACACCCTCCCGAGCTGCCGACGCTACGCCAAACGTTCCTGACTGTACGCGCATAACTGTCGGGGAGACGTGAGACTCGGGTTAGAGGGACCAGGGCTGGCCCGACGGGGCCATTCTGAAAATTGACGCGACCCAGTCTGAAGCTTGACGAGGGCTCCCGCTATATACAGACATCCCACGAACACTGGACCGTCAAAATCGAGGACGCGCTCGCCAAGAAGCGTCGGCAAGCCCAAGTTCCGGCGTACCCGAGTCTCACGCTCCCCCGAACTTGGCATGCATCGTCAATTCGAGAAGCCGAGGGGGCGCGGCGCGGACGCCCAAAACGCGGTGTTCAAAGGAGCGCCGCGCCCCTGCGTGCGGCTGCTTGCGAGGAGAGAGAGGGCCCAGGCGAGCCGGATATCCGCGCCGAGGGCCTGGCGCGCCACAGCGCGGAAGATTGGGAGGGGCAGGTCTGCGCTGGATCGCACCGCGAAGTCGCACAGACTCGAGAGCGCATCGATCGACCCGCCAGCGGACCGTCTCGAAGCGGATCGGTATCGACTCCCCGCGCCCCGCTTCCTGCTGGCCCTGGCGGATGCCGGTGAACACGAGCCGGATCGCAGCGGATCGGAATCGCGGCCCAGGCCAGCGAGAGGTAGCAGGCCCAGGACTCGCGGCCCAGGCCGAATCGATTCGAATCGGAACCGAAGCGCATCGCATCGGAACGCAGGCGGCCCGCAGCGAGGATGAGCAGGCGAGCTCGGGGTGAGGAACGGGCGAGGAGAGCAGGAGGGCTCGAGTAGGGGATCGGCTACAGAATTGACGAATTGGCCTACCCCAAACTTCGATTTGCCCGACGAATGTACGAGAGATGCGTGCAATGTCTCGTAGATCTACGAACATTGAGCAGGGACCGACCGTCCCGGCATTCCTATAGTCATACCACGAAATGTTCTTAGAACCCACAAAGGTTCTAAGAACAAAACAATGTTCTTATAACATAAACCCGATGTGTTAAAACAAGACAGTCCCAGCCAGAAATGTTCTCAGAACTTGTCGTGGACACCACACAAAGTGCTTAGAACATTGCTTGGTGGGGCTATCGGCGAGCCGGGACGCTTCGCCACTGCTTGAGAACATTCTACGCGTGCCTTGCACACTCAGCGGGTAACAGATCTTGGAGTGCGTCCATTCTGTAGTCGCTCTCCTACTCGAGAGACCGCTCCTCGCGCCCCCCCCTTTCCGGACCCCTGCGAGGACCTCTGGAGGCGCGCCTGGACGGTTTCCCCCGGGCCGTAGGCGACCCGAGGAGGGGAGGGCGAGAAGCGGGAGGAGGAGGAGGAGGAGGAGGAGGAGGAGGAGGAGGAGCCTAAGCCCTTCGGAGAAACCCTCCAGGCGCGCCGGCGGCCTCCCCGAGCTGGCCGCCGCTCAGTCCCAGCCCTCGGGCGCCATGACGTCCAGGCGGCCGGACGCCGTCTGCACGGCCCGCAGCGGGCGGGCGCCGGTGCTCGCCGAGAGGAGGTCCCCGGAGTCCACCCGCTCCTGCGGACAGTGCTCGCCATCGTTCGGGCGTCCATTCCCTGTGCTTTTGCTCGGTCTCGTGCGTGGTTTTTGTCGCCAAATGGTCAAGGATGCTCCTCGAGGGTCCTCGCCGAGGAAAAAACGCACACGTCCGAGCGATGCCAGGAGACCCCCCACGATTTCTGAGGGGGAGGGTGGGGTTCACTTCGCTCGAGAGCTCACGAACGGAGTGAACCCCCCCCTCCCCCTCCAAGAAATCGTGGGGGTATGGGGTAGGGTTCGCATGTGGTCTCCTGCCTGCGGACAGGGGGGCCCCTGAGGCCTGGGCGTTGCACTCCGTTCTCGCGCCCGGCGTTTTCGCCTGGCGTCGGGCCCTCGGGGCCCTCGCAGATCGATCCGGCTCGAAAGATGAAGCAGGGGACGGGTTCTGTGGGGCTCCCGTCGCGTTCTTGTCATGCTGTTGCATTTTTTGCGCTACGTCGGATCTCCATGAATTGGGCAGGGACCGACCGTTCCGGCATTTTTATAGGCCTACCACGCAGTGTTCTTAGAACGCAACGAGGTTCTAATAACAAAATCAATGTTTTTAGAACGTGAGCCCGATGTGTTAAAGCAAGGCAGTCTCAGCCAGAGATGTTCTAAGAACAATTCGTGCAGACCATACCAGGTTCATAGAACATTCTATGTGGTGGGCCCATAGGCGAGCCAAGACGCCTCGCCACTGCTTGCGTGAAGTCTCGGCCAGGCGACACTCGGCTGGCCGAGTGCAACTTGGCGGACTTCCGCTGGCCGAGTGCCGCCCGGCCGCGCTCCGCCCGGCCGAGGTCAGCCAGCCGAGCGTAGCCGGGCCGAGCCCAGCCTGGTCGAGTACAGCTGCTGCCCTGTGGGCCCCGCCGCGCTTCGCCTGGGCAGCTTCGGTCGCTGGCCTTCGGGGCCCACCCGAGGGCAGAACCCAGGCCCCCCCGCGCGTCGCGAACAAAATCACGGCGGGAGGCTCTGGGCCAGGTTCGGCCCATGGGGGCCCTTGCCAGGCCGCGGCGGGCGGGCGCCGGTGCTGGCCGAAAGGAGGCCCCCCCGAAGTCGCACGCTCCTCCGGGTCAATCCGCACACCCGTATCTCCGACGACACGCTTTTTCAACCCGGGCGCTTTTCCTCGATGTCGGCCTCTTGGGCGGATCTGGCATGAGCAAGCACCGGGGAAGAGGTCAGGACCTCGGGGGCCGAGAAAAGAAGGGTCCTGGAATCCACCTGGTCCTTGGAGCCAATTCGCGCGCAGAGCCCTGAGATCTTGGCGTTGCAATGTTGCAATTCTGGGCGCTTTCGCCCGCTTTCGGGCCCTGAGGCTATCACAAATCGACTCGGCTCAAAAATGCAACAGCAAGATTTGGTCTGGGGCTCCGGTGGCACTTGTTCGTTGCGTGTCTTGGCTTCGGAACTCAGGGAAGGCATCTGCACACCCCGACACGGAAAATTGTCATAAAATTCTGCCTCTGGTGAACCCTTCGATACCGGGCCGGACCGTTTACGTCGTTCATTTCTAATCGTTCTCATTTCTAGTTGTGCTCGCTTCTAATCGCTCCTGGCCCCCTAGTGGCCAGGAAGAGGCCCAGGATAGAACAATCAGGAATGACAGGATATTGGCCCCCCCCCCCCCCCAAAAAAAAAAGAGAGAGAACTCTCGAAGACTCAGACATGGGCATATGTGTCTGGGCCGAGACCTCTGGGGGTCCACATGGACGGCGATCAAGACAGGCCTGACGCGAGATGGCGTACAGTCAGAAGGTATAGTCAGGACGCGAGGTGAGGACGCAAGACCCTTGGGGGCCGAAGTTGGATCGTTGGGGCGGGGGGGCGGCCAGTGAAAACGGCGAAGGACGGGCCGCAAAGGCAAGGACTCGAGGGTACCCTGGAGGAAGGCGCGCGTCCTTACTAGGCGCGTTGCCTCTAGCGGCCTTACACGCGCGGTGGCTCACCGAGGGCCGCCCCCGCGCGGCCCGCCCACACCGGACGCGAGGGCGCTCCCGCGCGCGGCCTCGCGAGGGCAGCTTCTGCGCGCCGCCGTCGGCGCAGACGGCGCCACTCTTTGTGGCGCCGCTCGCGCGGGGAAGACCACGACGCCCCGGGGTATGAAACACGGAGTTTTGCAAATGTTTCGGCATGCGCGCGCGACGACGCGCGCGTGCGCACTTTTTTTGCACACGATTTTCGAAAACTAAAGTTTTTTAAGAACGAATGCGCGCGCATATTTTGTGTTGCAAGGGATGACGGGGGGGGGCGATACCAGTTGGGCTGGGGAGGCACCCGCACACACTTTTTTCTTTGGATCTGCGGGGCGAGGGCGAACCTCTTCCGCTCAAAGCTGGGCGGGCGACGCACAGCTTCAATTAGGGAGACAGGGCACAGGAAGGCGGGGCCTCGGGCGGCCAGGAGCGGGCGGGGCCCGGGGAACAGGGAAGGCACCCGCACACACGCTGACGTCAAGTCGGGCCTGTCCCCCATACAGGGGGTTTTTCGGAATACTCAAAGACGTAGTCCCCAGATGGTTCAACAAATACTAAAAAAAATAGTCCCCAGACTATTTTTTGACTATTCCTCCTGTAGAGGGACACGCCCGACGTAACGCTGACGTCCCCGCGCCGTGGAAACTCACGGCAGGCGATTTTTGTTGTTGTTCGCCACCCGCGCGGCCACCAGGGTTAAGTCGGGCCTGTCCCCCTACAAGGGGACTTTCGACGAGAACTAAAAAATACCCCAGAAAAGGCCCCCAGATGACAAAAGAAATTAGAAAATAGTCTCCCGACAAATTTTTGGTCTATTTTTTTGACTAAGTTTGGGGTCTCCTTTGTTTTTCGTCGAAAATCCCCCTGTACAAGGGGGACAGGCCCGACCCAACACCAGGGGCCTAACTAGTCCGGGGCCCGAGAGGGGCCGCGGAAGGCACGCCTCGGGAGGAGGAGCCCGCTCCCGGGCAGAGCGGGCGCAGGAGCGGGCGGAGCAGACTCCAAGCGGGCGCGGGGGGGAGCCAGCAGCGAGGCGAAGCAGGACTGGCGAACACCTGCAGCACGCAGGGCCGGCACAGCTCGGGCGACCCTGTGCGCCAGCCGAGGCGCCGACCGCGTGGGGGAGGCGGAGGCGGCGAGTGCCCTGCGCTTCGCTGCTCCTGGCTTGGCGGCGAGCGAGAGGGGAAAGTGGGGCGGGACTTCTCAGAAGGCCCTGCGCCTTCTGAGAGGCTTTCTGTGAAAACTTCTCAGGAGGGCGGGCAACTTCCGAGCCTTCTGAGAAGGCCCGCCCCTTATCACTTCCCCCCCGGGCTCGCCGCCGACTAGCCTCTCCTTCTCGATCCCCTCGTCGTCATCGCATCGGCCATCTTACTACCAGCAGCATGGAGCAGGAGCAGGATGAGGAGGAGCATGAACAGCAATGGAAGGCAGGAATCTTCCACGGGAGGCTCAGGTCTTCCAGACGAGGCTTCAACACAACACCAAGTCCTAGAAGGGCCAGCCCGGCTGACCGCAGACATTCCGCGCAGGCGTGTACGTATGAGTTTGCTCTTCGATTTGAACTGCTGTGAGGGCCTGTATTACAAAGACGCCGGAGCGCATCAGTAGCAGCGGCAGGCGAGGATCACGACCGAAGCCCTATAGACCCCATCTTTCTGCGGCACTGTTAGAGCCGGATCGGTTTGCGGCCCCGATGATTTACTAAAAAAGGACCCCTAACCCTTTGGGAGGGGACCTCAGTTAGGAGGGCCAGGACAATTAGGGATAGGGGGTCTTTTCTGGACGTGTACCGAAGCAAACCGCCCAGAATTAGGATCCCCCACGCGAAGAGACGGGGACCTCAGTGAGGCTACGTCTTCATCGTTTCCTTAGGGTTAGAAGTTGTTCTTCTTAGAGAGCAGAAAATCCACCCCCATAATAAGCACCCCGACAAGCGAAGCCGTTTAGTAAACGCATCCAGGGAAAGAACCGAACAGGGCAGGGCCGTTCAGTAAACGCCCAGGGCCGTTTCGTAAACGCCAATTGTCGTGGTCGGGGTGGTTTTCCCACCCCTACCTTCTACCCCCAAGGACCCGAGGCTCGAAGCGAGGCCACCTCGCCCAGCATGCCGCGGCTGCGGCGCCGGGAGCTCCGGGGAGCAGCAGCAGCAGCAGCAGCAGCAGCAGCAGCAGCAGCAGCAGCAGCAGCAGCAGCAGCAGCAGCAGCAGCAGCAGGCGGCGCGAGGCGGCGCGAGGCGGCCCGCGGCGGGGGGGGGAAGAAGCGTGCGCCGCGGGCGAGGGGAGGGAGGGCAGCAGCCTGGAGCAGGAGCAGGACGAGAACCGGGGCCAAGGCGGGCACACACGAATACAGTAGGAGCTCGATCACGAGGAACCCTTCCACAAGGAGCCCAACCCTGAGACCCCGGGGCGCCCACTGATTTTTGCTGTGGGCGCGTCACGCTTACCATAAAACCATCGAAACCCGAGAAATCCAGGGCACCCTGGAGGCAAGCAGGCTGTTTCTTGGCATGGGTCTGCCCTGTAGGCACACGTTCCAAGATTCCCCCTATGTTTCCATACGTTCTGGAGTGTCGCCTTCCCCTCCGCTTCCAATCTGTTTGCGCAGATTCTCCGGGGGATTCGCGCTTCTCTGCTTCTGCGTCTTCTGATCCCGCCTGAGACGAGGAGGCGGGAGGCCCACGGGAGCATCTCAGCATCAGCGGCAGCGGCGAGGAGGAGCATCCCCAGGCATGCGATGCCCTGACTGGTCCAATGCCAGGGGCCAACCGTTCGCCACGAGACGCTTGCAGTCGACCCCTGGGGCCCGGCGAGGGCCCCCGGGGGGGCCGAGAGCGGCCAAACGCCTCGTACCGCGACGTTTGCCTTGCAGCGCGAGCGTGTCTGGGTCAGCCCTCTTCTCCTCCTGCTCCTCCTCCTCCTCCTCCTCCTCCTCCTCCTCCTTCTCTTCCTGCTCTTCTTTTTCTGCCTAAATCCTCCTCTTCCTCTTGTCCCTCCTGCTCCTCGACAAGTGGCCCGCGGCCGCGGCGTCCGCAGAGCACATGGGGTCCAGGTGGACGGGTCGAAAGGTCGTGCGGCGTCGGCGATGCATCGGCGACGTCGGCAAAGCACGGGCGATGCGGCGGCGCCGTCTGCGTGGAGAGAACCGTGATTCGCACCGAGCCGCATCGCCGATGCACCAGCGAAGCGCCACGACCCTCCGACCCCATATGGGAGGCCTTGCCAACGGAAAAGCTTCGTCGGTGTGTGAAACAAACAAAAAGAAATCGACACAGTTCGGCCGCAATTCGACCTTCCTTCTGTTGCTCGGGCTTAAGGACCCTCTGCGCCGCTGACTGACTTAGCAGTGCGTCGCACAGGGATCCGGAAAAGCCCACCCAGCCTCCGCATCCCCTTGTCCAGCGGCGTGTGCTGGTGCCGCACCGGCTTTGCCCAGCTCCGGGCGCGTTTTTTTTCCATCTCCGCCTCCCCCTTGGCCAGATCCACATCCCCGTGTGTGGATCGGGCGTTGGCAGAACTGGGTTTAGTGGAACCTGGTTTAATGATTTGTACCGGGGGCGCCCCCCCCGCCCCATTTCCACTAACCGGAACTGCCGTCACCCGAAAAACACCAATTACGCGGCAAACCTGGTTTAGTGAATCCGGCCACTTGAGGGGCCACAGGGCCCTACCGCTAACCGGGTCCCCTTGCCCGGGGCCCTGGCGATACCCGAGTGGAATTCCCCGCCACCCCTCCCGCGCTTGCTCAGCCCCCCCTCTCGTCCAGGAACGTGTTTTCCACGGTCACGCGCCATGATATCATGGCGCGTGACCGTGAAGATATCAGGGCCCGCGCCATAAGATCATGGCGCCATGATATCATGGCCCACGCCCATGATATCCCCCTCTCTGTTCTCCCCCCCCTCTCGTCCAGGAACGTGTTCTTCACCCCCCTAGGCCCCAGTCATCACCCCCCTCTGTTCCGCCCCCCCTCTCGTCCAGGAACGTGTTCTTCACGGTCACGCGCCCCTCGCCGAGGCCCGCCCAGCCCGCGGCCCCGCGCGCGGGCGGCCCGCCGCCCTCGTCGGCCGCGCCCCGGCCCGCGTCCTGCCGGCCGTGCGGGTCGCCGTCGGGCGGCCGCCGGCGGGCCCCCCGGGGCTGGACTCAGTGAAGGGGCCCCAGGACACACAGATAAATACGCACACGAATAAAAAAGACTCTCCATCTTCTCCCATCTTTTCGGGGTGTTCGTCTTCCCCCCCCCTTTTTCCCCTAGTTTCCCATGTTCTCGGGGGAATGAAGGATTAGTTGTGTCTGTGTGTTTTGTCCCCTCCTGACTCAGGTCGGGCCTGTCCCCCTACAGGGGGATTGTGGACGAAAAATAAAACATGCCCCAAAAATGCCCAAACAATTCCCCAAAATAGTAAAAAAATAGTCCCCAGGCCATGTTTTGATCATTCTTGAATATGAATGCTAGACGAAGGGGGAGTGTTGACGAAAAATAAAAAATACCCCAAACATGCCCAAAATATGCCCCAAACATAGTCACAGAAACAGCCCCCAGACTATTTTCTTGATCATTCTTGAACCTATCAGAGCTAGACGAAGGGAGAGTTCTCTCCAGGCCCCTCTGGTGCGGGTTCTCGGGCCCCGGGGCCATCAGGCAGGGGTCTGGCATCGAGTCGGGCCTGTCCCCCCTACAGGCCGATGCTGGGCGAAAAATGGGAGAAAGTCAAAAAATGTGGTCAGTGAAAAAATCTAAAAATCGCCCCCAGACTATGATTTCACTAGTTTGGAATGTTCCCCCTGTAGAGGGACAGGCCCGACGTAAGTCTGGGAGGAGCGGCTGCCCCCGGGGGAAGCGGGGGTGGGGGCCTTTGCTGGGGGCCGCGCAGCGGACGTCTGGGCAAAAGGGGTCCCGATTTCTGCTGTCCCGCGACTCGCGCCAGAACGCCCACGAGTGGCTCCAGATGTCCCTGGAGATCTCTGGATTCACTCCGATGTGTTTGTCTGGGGTTATTGTAGACTTCTTCTCCAAGCAGTGTTTGCACTTAAGGGCTTTCCCTTGTGGAATCAAGAACTGGGCATGGCCGTCGGTCCGGCGGCTATGCTATCGTCGTCGCCGCCCGTCGTCTGGGCCTGGGCGTCGGTCTAGCGGCTCTGATGTCGCCGTCGCCGACCCGTCGCGGCCCATCGTCTGAGCCTGCATTTCTTCGCATTGATTTGCCTTGCTATGCAATGTTATGCATTACAATGAGTATGCTGCGCCGCATGGATTGCACCACGCAGTTTACACCACATATATTGCACCGCCTACTTTGCACCTTATAGATGCGCAACGAAGCTTGCCCTATATGTATTGCACAGCATGTATTGTTTCTCCTTCTGAAACAAATTGATCTCCCCAGCGAGGCCAGGGATATCGATCCTCGCTGGGAACGTGCAGCTTAGATATGATGTTGCCCCATCTGTCATTCTAAATCTGAACCCGTACCATCCCAGTCAAGCCAAATTCCCCCCCCACACCCACACCCACACAGCATCCTCTGCAAAAGACATCATGCGCGCACGCTCGTTTATCAAACAACACAGGTTTAAAATACTCCCTTGCATCGTCGCACGCGCATGCCGAAATCCTGCAACAAAACTGAAGGTTTCGTAATAAGTAAACCGAGCGCCCCGGAAACATATACCATACACTGTTGCGCAACAGGATTGCTCACAAGAGTATGCGCGCTCGCGAATCCTTGAGAGAACCATCGGGTTCCCAGCATTTTCATCACACGCGACCGAGCGGGCATGCATTTCCATCTTGTTTGTTCGCCCGCACATGCCGAAATCATTCGAACGCCCTTTCGCGCGTGCTCGGAGGGGATACGATCCCTGTCAAATAACACCATGCGGGCCACCCGCGCCCGCTGGCCGCGCGCGCATGCCGAAATTATTCCACAACCTTCCTCGCCGACGCGTGGACAGCATCATCGTCATCGGCATGATCAGCATCGGCGCCGTCATTGGCCGTGCCATCATCATCGTCATCCTCATCGTCGTCACCAACATCGCTACATTCATCATCGTGTCTGCCGTTACCGACGTCGCCATGACACCGCTCCCGTCCGAGTCACGGCGGCTCTGGCGACACGCCATGCCTTGCGAGTGCAGAGGGCGTCGTTCGGAAAAGCTCGAGACGTTGACGCCTGGGGACCGCGAAGTGCATAGCGTGTCACGCCGAAGCGTGGTGGGCCAGCACCTGCGGAACGACACGCTATCCAAAAGTCCCCGCCGGGAGGGCCCCGAGAGGCGGCCACTTCGACGGCCCTGGAGGCGGCAAGCGTGCAATCGGTGGGCGGCGTCGTCGTCGCCGTCGTCGTTAGAGGGTCGGGGAAACATAAGACTCGGGTTCGGGGGACTCGGGTTGGCCCGACGGAACCATCACGGAAATGACGAGATCAAAACTGAAATTGGACGCGAGCCCCCGCTGCAAACATCCAATGAAAACTGAACCGTCAAAATCAAGAACCGTCGGCAAATCCGAGTTCCAGCGTACTCGAGCCTTACGTTTCCACGAGAGGATCGAGCTTCGAGGCGGGATCGAGCTTGGAGAAATGTTTCCCCATCATACTTAAGGACCGCATCCCATAATACTGTCGAGCACCCCGAAATGTATCGAAACATCGCCTGCCCAAGGCCCGACACGTGAAAACCGTCCCGTTTCGATACTCTCTTGGTGTTCGAAACTTCTCTCTGGCGAGCAAGGCTAAAGCAAATTGGAACATCATAAACTCTGAAGCAACTGATACCCAATGAACACTGGACCGTCACAATCCAGGACGCGCTCGTCAAAAATCGTCGGCACTTGTGGACTCCAAAACCCGGATAGCAGGGCGCCAGAAGGGTGTCGACAGGTCTGCCGAAGAACTCTGGAAGGACCTGGAGAGAACTTCCGAAGGACCTCCTGGAGAGCTTCCGGACACACGCATTGGGAAACATGTAGAACAGGCCTCTCCAAAACCCGGGATGCGCTCGTCAAAAATCAACGGCAAACCCGAGTTCCGGCGCACTCGAGCCTCACGCTTCCCCGTGAGAGCGTGCAGACGCTGGACGGCGTGCGTCGTCGTCGTCGTCTCTTCCGCCTCCGCCTCCGCCTCCTCCGCCTCCGCATGCGCCTCCGCCTCCGCCTCCTCCCCCTCCTCCTCCTCCTCCTCCTCCTCCTCCTCCTCCTCCTCCCTCCTCCTCCTCCTCCTCCTCCTCCTCCTCCTCCTCCCTCCCTCCTCCTCCTCCCCCTCCTCCTCCTCCTCCTCCTCCTCCTCCCCCTCGCTCCAAGAGGCCCCGAGGAGGAGGAGGAGGAGGAGGAGGAGGAGGAGGAGGAGGAGGACGAGGACAACCGTCTCGCTCCTCGGCGGCCTCGCTGCAGGCGGCCGTGCTCTCCGTGCGGCCGCTCTCCTGCCGCGCGCCCGGGGCGCCCGCCGCCGGGCGGGCGTGTGGCGCCGCGGGCGGCGCGAGGGCGGCGGCGGCGGCGGCGCCCGGCGCCGCGCGCGGCCAGGGCTGGGCCGGCGGCGCCGTGTACGCCATGCCGCCGGGGGCCGCCTGAGGGCAGCTCCGTCGGTCCTCGACATTGGACGCCCGAAATGGGTACGGAAACAATGGGTACAGTGCCCAACAACAAATGTTGTCCCAAACCAACAGCGGCCGCTGTTGGGCAGGCGGCCTTCTGTCTCGAGTGGACACAGGCCGCGGCGGCGCGGAGAGCGAGCCCTGTTCAAAAAGGACAGGAACTGCTGTTGTGCATTGTACCCATTCTTTCAGTGCCCATCTCGGGCGTCCAGATCGACGGCGAGGACCTTTCTGGAGCGCCTCCCGTAAGGAGCGCAGGCCGCGAAAGGCCTTCAATGTCGAGGACGCCCCCCCCGCCCCTCCCGAGCTCTCGGCGGGGAAGAGGAACTCGCGTCCCTCTTCCTCCCTCCGTCTCCTCCTCCTCCTCCTTTTTGTTGGACGTTGCTCAGACTTTGTCTACGTGGATGAAGCGTTCCTCCTCCTCCTCCTCTTCCCCCCTGGACGTCCTTGCCTAACCCTGGTTGTCCTCGTCTGACCTACTTCTCCCTAGCCGCCCTTCCTCTCCTCCTCCAGCTCGCCCACACTTGAGCGTCGTAACCTCGAAGGATCTTTAAAATCCCCTCAATAGGGGGTACCCAATTATTTTTCGGCGGCCTTATTCACAGAGTGGGGTCCCACCAGCAACAAGGGGTAGCTATCTATTTGTTCTGCGGCACCCGCCACGCGACAACGACGACGACAACGACGACGACAGCAACAGGGAGGGGGAGAGGAGGGATCAGGAGGAGGAGGAGGAGGACGAGAAGGAGGACGAGGAGGAGGACGAGGAGGGGAGAGTTTTAGGACCAGTCCTATTCACCGCCGAGTGAAGACAAGTCGGGGGTCAAACCAAATCGACCTTACGAGGTTAATCCATACAAATTATTGCTGCTTCTCGCGAGTCGACGCTGACGGACGCTAGCCGACGCTAGTCGACGCTACAAACTCATCGGCGCTAAGTCTGTCCCTCCCGTCGGCTGCAAGCCGCTAGCAAACGCTAATCACGAGGGCATACCGGGCTCCCATGATTTGCTGCAAAAGCCTGCAGCCTGGACACCCCTGGGTAATGAACAACTCATGCCAGGAAGCTGTTCCTTCCCCACTATCGGCCTCCATGCCAGGAAGCTGTTCCTTCCCCACGATCGGCCTCCATGCCAAGAAGCTGTTCCTTCCCCACCATCGGCCTCCAGGGGCCCGTACTAGACCTCGGGACCGACGAACACCGACTCGGGACGAAAAGCTATTCTCCAGGGTCCCAAGACCGCTAACCAGCAAGAATATCCGACGCAGCAGCGGGAGACGAATCCAAACGCAACAGCGTGCACGTGAAGTGGCCCCTCGGGCCACAAGTGTGACTCTCCAAGCAAACGTCGAGCAGTGCTGAGAGGGGTGCAAGGCAGCACCACGCAGGCATGTAAGACAATTCTCAAACGAAACGAAAAGGAAATCGGTTAGCCGAAACTCGTAGGCCTTTTTCTCACGGCCAAGAGAACGGGAGGTGGTGGGGAAGCAGGATGGCAGAACTTGAGCCATCACAGTTGCAGTGACAGCAACATGATGTAGACCGGTATGCTACACAGGGACTGGGAGAAACCACATCTACATATTACTATTCTCCAGGGTCCCAAGACCGCTAACCAGCAAGAGTATCCGACGCAGCAGCGGGAGACGAAGCCAAACGCAACAGCGTGCACGTGAAGTGGCCCCTCGGGCCACAAGTGTGACTCTCCAAGCAAACGTCGAGCAGTGCTGAGAGGGGTGCAAGGCAGCACCACGCAGGCATGTAAGACAATTCTCAAACGAAACGAAAAGGAAATCGGCTAGCCGAAACTCGTAGGCCTTTTTCTCACGGCCAAACCTCCCGAATTCCTCGGGACTGGTCTCTGGACCGTCATCTCCCGAAGCGAGTGCAAAAGCCTGGCAGGTAAAGAGCTGGCAGCGCGCTTCGCGCTTCGAATCTGAGAAGCGTCACACTTTTCAAGCTGCTTCAAAAGTTGGGCGTGCTTTTCATATCTTGTGACACTCTTGAAACTCACCCAACGGCCTCTCTTTTGGATTGACGGAAGGTCAGCTCTCTTCTCAAACCGATCGTTGGACGGGCCAGAGTGGCGCAACCGATGCGGCGAGCCGCCCACGGCCTGTAGCTTCAACCTCACCAGGGAGGCTTTGAACTCTCTCTCATAGGTGGCAAGATCAAAATCGAACACGCGCTCACCGACTTGGACTGAGTCTTTGAGCGCGGCCACAATGTCTCGGACCCACTCACGGCCGCACACCCCGACATCGACGGTGTCATCCGTCTGGCCAGTCTTGGTCCTCCGCCCGGACTCGGACGGCGCGAAGACCACTGCCCAGCGGCCGGCAAAAGCACGGCCTGCCGCGGGCTGGCTACGGAGAATGTCGGCCTCTGAGAGCTCCAGGGTCTCCGAAGGCCTCGAGTACAAATCGGTCTGAAGCACCACGCAGGCGGCCATGCGCACCAGCCCGTGATTCAGCAGGTCCAGCGCGATGGCCCAGATCAGTATGAGCGGATAGGGTAGGCCAACAAGCCCGGGATCTGTCCGCTCCCAAGCCTTCAACTGCCTCCGAGCCCGTGGGAGCAACTGACGTCCGTCCTGAAAAGGCTCTCCTCGCAGCAAGATCCAGCCGAACAGGCCGTTGCGGCCCGTCCCAGGACCCATGCCATCGAAGAACATCTGAGTAAACCAGTGCACCATATTCTCGTCAGCGTCCTTTGCATTGTTGGTCTGGCGACCGACCCCGACGCACCACGCCTCGAAGTCCTCCAGCGCCGCCGTGTACAGCCTCCGAGTGGACTCTGCGACGGACAGCTCCCTCATGAACTGCGCCCGCGAACGCCCACTGCCCTGAGCCCGACGGCGCCGGCTGGCGGCCTTGGCCTTAGCCGAGACCCGGCGGCGGGACGACTGGGAGGTCGAGAGCCTCCCCGCGCTTCCTGAGCCGGGCCCTCTCGGCGGCCCCCGTCCTGCCGAAGAGGACGCCGTGGCGCGTGAGGTAGTCGGTGGCTGCCCCACAAACCGCATCGCCGCACGCTGCTTCGTCAGCACCGGGAACATCACGCCCAGCACGAAGACGACGGCCAGGCCGAACCAGTGCCGCCAAGGCAGCGTGCCACTCGCCGGCCCAAGGGGCATCGCCCCCACGGGCGGCCAGAGGTGCAACCTCGCTCAAGTATGACGCCCATCTCGAGCACAAAGCCGACGGATACTGACCCGCCAGGGCCGTGAGATTGCACCAGACGTGACCCCCAGAGCCATCAGGGACCCGAACTTTACCCACCAGCTGTTCATGTCGATGATGGGTACAGGGAGCCGACAGGCCCCTCAGCTCCGGGACGTGAGCACCAGAGTCCACTTTTGATGAGGAGCACCATACGCACACATAGGAAATCGCACCCAAGACGCACCATGGAGACCAGCGAGGCGACCAATAGGAGGGAAACTCCAGAGCCCAGAGGTCATGGGGTTCTCGATGCTCCAGCCCACTCCACAACGTTGACACTCACGAACAACTTCAGCGGTAAACAACGCGAACTCAACCCCGAGACGCTCCAGGATTTCAGCTCGATGAAGATTACGGACTCCACGTCGAGCGTTGCTCCAGGCCCTGCACGGGGTCCCCAAGTGTACAGCCCAAACTCTTCCAGACCGAACCCAAGATAGGACGAGCAGCTGTGTTTTTCTCCTCGAGAGGTCATACTCGGCACCCTTCTTGATGTCAAACGGGGCCGCTGTCCGCAGCCCAGCACGTCGCACGGCGGCGGTCAACCCCGCCGCACCTGCGAACAACTCCAGAAAGACGCGTGCATGTGAGGTGGAGGGAGGCGATGGTGATTCGGCGTGTTCTCTATGATCGGGAGGAGTGGACGAAGAGGATGAGCCCCCCTCCCCGACGCTCGCGGACGGCAACCAAGGGGCAACAGGCTGTCGCTCCCTCTTCTTCTGCAGCAGCCACTCAGGGTCGCGGGCCTGGCCCCTCCTCGACCCCTCGTCGACCACATTCAAGTCTGTCGGGACGTGCCTGACCCGCCACCGAACACGGCAGCCCACGCTATAGGCGGCCGCCTTTCGGCAAAACGAATTCAGAACGTGTGATCGGGCTCTGCCTTTGTCAAAGCAGCAGCAGCAAACAAGGTTGTCGCAAAGGCTGAGAGCGCGGTGCCCGTGGTGGGCGCGTGTCCGGCAAAAGCGCCTCAGGCCGGCCACGCAGATCCGGCCCTCCTTCACGTTGATGTGCTCGTCATACTTCCAACGACCCTCGACGGCGGTAGTCCACCCGAGGCTGCTGGTGAGGGCGGTCGGCAAGGCGGGCACGACGTTGAGCAACTCCACCTCCTGGGTCAGACCGGGGCGGCTAGCCCAGCGCCGCGGCGCACCGCGGCCGACAGCAGCTCGGCGAAACAGGAGCTTCCCCAGCTCGGTCTCGCGCCAGGCCCCTGCCGGCTGACCGCCCCGAACTCGGGCGTCTGCATGCTTGGGGGCCCCCTCGTCCAGCGTGGCCCCGAAGCCGTCGGTGACGCCTCGGAGCTGGTTGAGGTACGCCGCCGTGTAGGCGTCCGAGCTCCTGTCGGCCTCCACCTCCACGAATCGCCAACGCTCTCGCCAGCGATATGCGTCCCAGACAGCACGAAGCGGCTTCTGCCCGTACATCAGGCAGAAGCCGGAGGACGACGAATCCGAAACGTGGACCTCGTCGGCGAGGGGCGCACTCAGATCGACCTCGGTCAAGAAACAGGCGATGGCGGCCATGCGGAGCTCCCCGCGGACCGCCGCGGGAAACGCCGCCCGCCGCCGACTGCCGTCGCCGATGAAGTGGTACACGCCTTGCAGGATGGACAGCAGGCAGGGCTGCAGCCCCAAGAGGGCCACGGCGTGCCCTGCCCAGACGCGGAGCTCGGCCCCCGTCGCGTGGCCCCGCTTCAGCAGGGCCTTGGTGGCGAAGTAGAAGCGCCAGACCCGCTTGGGCTTCTGGCGCACGCGGCGGTCGGTCCCGCACAGCACCAGGCCCAAACTCTCCAGCTCCTCCACCGCCACGTCCGCGGCGTGCAGGGCCAGCCCCGCCTCGGCAGCCCGCTCCTCGAAGGCCCGCACCCCGTGCTCGGCGTCGACGGCCGAGCCCCCCACCCCTGTGAAGTTGTCCACGTACACGGCGGCCAGAGGCCGCCCAGGGCGCAGGAGGGGCGCAGGACGCTTGTCTCGAAGGAGTTGCCGATCTCCATCAGCAGCAGAGCGCCGAACCTGCTGAGTGACAGCCTCCTGGGCGAAGTACAGCGCCCAGGCCCGACCCATCGGTAAAACACGGAGGCAGGGGAACAGGAGCTCGCCTGCTCGGGCAGGAGTCCAGTCTCCCACATCGTCGTCCCACACGCGCGTGATGCCCATGTCCCAGTCCTCGATGGTCAGCGCGGAGTCGAACCCGAACCAGCTGCCCATCTCCTCGTTGGCGAGCTGGTAAAAACAATCCTTGACGTCGGCTCCTGAGAAGCGTGGCTCACAGACGCCACCAAAGCCTCCCAGAGCCGTAGCGTAGCTGCTGAGGTCGATCTCCGAAAGGCAGGCTGCACCTCCCAAGACCGTCCGAGGAGGGAGACGATGGCACATGTTCGTCGCCCTCGCGTCGCAGATAAACCTGATGTTGCCGTCCTTCTTATGAACGAAAAAAGCGCCGCAGCGGGACTTGATGGCCCGCCTGAAACCCACGATGCCGATCTTAGCAAGTCGGCGAAAAAAGTCACGACGGAGCTCAGCATCACCGCGAAGCCGAGGATCCCAGTACGGCTCGGGCATCCCCCCAGCCTCTCGGACACGCTCGGCGATCTCGGGTTCTGAGAGCTCGATCTGGCTCTGGAAGTGTCTCAAAAAACCTGCAGCCTCGGCAGGTGGCAAGTCCGTCACGGGAACTGGGTTGATGTCCCCTTTGCACACCCTAAGGCGCGAGACGTCGTAGCTCGCCAAATGCTGCGGCTCCAGTTCATACTGGTCAGTGGATCTGAGGATCTCCCGGAGGGACCTCTCGCCGTCCACCGCTTCGCTCGAGGGGTTCCCGTAGAAGTCGATCCGCTCCTGGACTGACTCCAGCACGCTGCGCTGCACTGCTGTGGGAGCTCCCCCGTACGGCCTAACTCGTCGAGCTTTGTCGCATCCTGAATTCACACGTGAGGCGGCGAGGTAGTTGAGCATGTCAACCGCTTCGGAAACTCGCCGCTGCCTCTCAGTCCTGACTCTCCACCGTCGCACAGTGGAGCGGGGGGCACCAGACGGCCTTGCGTCGATGGCCACCTGCGGCAAGGGAAAAGGGTCGTTGTGAAACCACTGTCCGCGAGGCCACCATTCAGTCTTGGTCTGGCCTCCAGCTCCACGTCGAGGGCGCCCACCGTCATCAGGCGCGGCAGAGCCCTGCTGGTGAGCGCCAGGGAACACGGTCATTCCCCGCCCCCCGAGCCATCGCCCGGGGGGCCGCCCTTCTTCTTCTTGCCCTTGTCCTTCTCCTTGTCCTTCCGGTTGCGCTTCCCCCCGTCGTCCGAAGGGCGCTCCCGCTCCAGCTCCTCTTTGTGCAACCTCATCTGCTTCAATATGTTGGCGCGGTCCTTCTGGCGGGCCACCACAAACTCTGTGTATCTCGGGACGGCGGCAGAGCCCGATGCACCTGTGGGCCCGCCGACGGCATCCTCGAGACCGGAAAAGTCTGGATGCCGTGGATTGCGCTGTACTGCCATCTCGATCTGGATGACCCGCCTGACCAGAGCCTCCATGCAGTGGAGGTTCTTCACATTGAGCTGGTCCATGCAAATCGCACGGCGGGCGATCTCCAGGAGCGAACGGTGCTCGTGGCATTGGGCACCCCCTGAGAAGTCTCCGCTCATGCGCTCCCACTCGGCCTGGTAGCTCGTGAGGTTCCCGCTGCCGACGGCCACCGACGTGACGAACTCGCCCATCGCGCGCGGCCCTAAGTCGGTGTAGTCGGCGAGCTCCGCCTCCTCCATCTGTTCCACGGCGTCACGGAAGTCCACGTCCCTGCGGCCGATCTTCGACCGCTGGTCGCCGTTCAGGCGGATGTCGACGCAGCTCTCCTTGCGCTCCTTCATCCAGTCATCCCTCTCGTCGCGGGTGATCAGCTCGATCATCCGCTCCTGCCCGTCCAGCATCACGATGCCCTTCCTTCGCAGATGGGCACAACGATTCGGGTCCTCCACCACATCAGCAGGCACCACCTCGCCGAACCTCGCGTCCCGCGGCTCGGCGAGCACCCAAGCGAGGTCCGCCTCATCCTCGGCGTCGCCAGCCCCCAGCAGCGCCGCGCGCTGTCGGGCCTGGCGCTTCAGCTCAAGCAGCTCCCCGTGGTCGATGGGGTCGAAAGCATAGAGCCCAGCCAGCACCCACCGAGGAAACTGCGCATTACGATCGAGGACATAGTGGCGCAGCTCGTTCAAGTTGTGCTGCGTGATCTCCATATCTGGCGTCAAGCACATCCAGCGCCCGTCGCCCATGGCGTGCAGAAGAATCCGATGATGCCACGGCAGAGCATCCAGAGGGAAATTCACGACGATCTGCGGCTCCCGTATGTCAAGCGAGCGCGGCCTGGCCGCCATCTCTCCTCGATGCTGGCGTCACCACCAGCGCCCTCGCTGTCTCTGGTCCCGCAGCAGGCTCCACCACGTGAGCGTCACGCAGAGCCTCGGGCGGACACACAAATGCACTCGACCCGCGAGCCGCGAGTCGGCCAACGTAGAGTCCGACGGCAGCGCCGAGCACCAGACCCGCCAGCGCGCAGCCCGTGGCCACGCCCGCGCCCAGCAGCAGCAGCCAGCTGCCCGCCTCGGGCTTGGGGCACGAGCACTCACAGTGCGCAGCCGGGCAGGCCGGGAGCGGGGGCCCCGACGAGCACACCAGCTCGGGGCAGGCAGGGATCGCAGGCAGGCTCGGACACTGGGCGGCGATCGCCGCGGTCTGGTAATGAAGGCCAAGGGTGGTGAGGTCCCTGGCGGCCGCGAGGACGACTGGCGTCCACCCCCACATCAGAACTTGAGCCATCACAGTTGCAGTGACAGCAACATGATGTAGACCGGTATGCTACACAGGGACTGGGAGAAACCACATCTACAGATTACTATTCTCGGGGAAGGAGTCTAGACAGCCGGACTCTGGATCCGCCGCACTTGTGCGATTTCGAATGTAGGGCGGAAATGCCCGGCCTACTTTTCAAACTCCTTTGCTCTCGATTGCCGCCCTACTGTGCCGTCATTGTTTCCGCACTACTCTCTCGGGCATATCATCCCACCTTTCTTTCAGAAACGGGAATTTCCACCATACCTCTTCGCATCGTTCGGGGTGCATTTCCGTCGTCATTGCGCATCGGAAACTCAACCAACGTACGGCGATCTGGAGTCAGGGACGTCCCCATACCGCGTCTTGAATCAAATCATTCAGTATCGTTGATCCGACCCTTATGCCCAACGGCGAGTCCTGGGCTCCACTAGCCGATTGCCCCCCCTAGATAAGGATATAGGCCGTTTCCTCCAGAGTTCGACGGGTGTCTATCCCCAACAGGGGTGGTGAGAAGGTGGGGGTCTGGATTGGGATGGGGATGGGGATGGGGATGGGTACAGGGGTCGGTTGAACGATACGGAATCACGAGGGAGGACGGCACTCAACAGCTCAGGATGAAAAGCCAATCCAAAGGAATGGGTCGAGACGAAAGCGCCGTGCACACCATGCCGCAAGGGCCGCCTGGAGCGAGGGGAACATTGGACTTCCGAAAATTCATCCGGATTTTTTCGCCACTCGTCAAGCTCCCTTAATGTCGATTTCCGCTCGACTGTGCCGCCACTGGTTCTGCCAAATGCCCGTCTACCTTTGTTCGCATCGTCAGGGGTGCATGTCCGAAGTAATTTCATAATGGGGAATCAACCAAAGCACAACGGATCCGAAATCAAGGACGTCCCTCGACCCCCTTGCGTCCTTAACAAAACCACGAGGGGCGGTTTTGGATGCATTTCGGCCCGAGGGGGGCCCTTACAAAGCCCAAGGACTGTCAAAACACGACTTGGGATGAAAAGCAAGACAGGTTGGACAGCCCCTGGATGCGTTCGAGTCAAGGCTCCCAGATGCCCTATCCCTGCGGGCAGTTTGTCGCCCTGGGTCAGTTTTTGATGGCCTTGGGGCACCATATTTGGCGGCGAGCGCGGGGGGGAAGTAAGAAGGGCGGGCCTTCTGAGAAGTGTTATCAGCCTTCTCCGAAGACGCAGAAAACTTCTCAGAAGGCTGAAGGGCTTCTGAGAAGCACTTCCGCCTTCTCAGAAGGCCTCCTCCTACTCACTTTCCCCCCTCCTCTCTCGCCGCCGACATATGACCCAGAGGCTGGAATCCAGAGATGACGCCTGGATTAAAACAGAAACACCCTAGCAATGCACCCGAATAACAGCAAGTGTGAAGAGGCGGGTCGATGATCAGGAGAAGGGGCCGGCCGGGAAGCCCTGAGAAAGAAAAGATGCAGCCGCTCGAGAAAAATGTGCCCGCCCCCGTCTCGGATGCTCGATCAATAACCGGGTCCGCAGACCACCGCTCTCCTTTTAAAAGATGCACCGCGTTTTGTCCAGAATCCTCAATTCGGGGATGGACAGACCTCCCTTTAGTAAAACGTGGTTCAGTGAACACGACCTCGGGCCCAAGCCTGGCGGGCGCACGCCTGAAAAATAACGGCTGCGGCGCCCTCTCGAGAACCGAAAAGGGACAACTCACGAATCGACGCGTCAGGGTGGGCGGCCTGTCCACCCCCGATCAGTACGTGACACCATGTGGACACCCTGCGGATTTTTTCTTGTTTCGAGTGCCCGCTCCAGGAGGGCGCGCCCTGCGTGAGAAGGCGAAAACCCACCCCCACCCCCAGTCCCGACCCCATTTCCGAACCCTCGATCCGGGGGGTCGGGACTGGGGGTGGGGGTGGGTTTTCGGGGTCCAGGAATAAAGAAAACCCACCCCCACCCCCAGTCCCGACCCCCCAGATCGCGGGCTCGGGAATGGGCGTCGGGACTGGGGGTGGGGGTGGGCTTTCGCCTTCTCACTGCGCGGGGGAAAAAAGTCGAGGACGTCTCAAGCGAAAAACGCTCGTTCTGCAGCGCCCGTGGGGGGCTTCGGCGCCCCAGAGGCTGCCAGGGGGTGGTTCTTAGGACCGCGGGAGCGCGTGCGAACGCACAGGGGGCTCCCAACACCCTCGAGCGGGAAGCACTGAAGGGGCCCTGGGACACACAAATAAATAGACATAACTCACCACATTCCCTATATTTTTTTACATATTTTCTGGGTTTCTGCCTTCCCCCCACTTCCCATAGTTTCCCCTATTCTCTGGGGGATCGACGACTCATTGTGTCTGTGTTTTTTCCCGCCTGGAACACGTGAAACCACGTGGGTTCCTAACGCCTCGGGGCGGGTGAGGAGTGAACGCGCATGGGTTCCTAACACCCCAGAGCGGGGCACGCGCGAAAGCCCTTGGGTTCCTGACGTCCCAAGGCGGGGCAAGCGGGGCAACACGTTGGGTCCTACAGTCCCAGAGCGGGAGAAGTTTTGAAAACACATGGGTTGCGGATGCCCCAGGGCGGGATTAGCCTGATAACACGTGGGCTGCTTGCGCTCCAGGGCGGGCCAAGCAAGAAGACATGTGGGTCCCTAGCGCCTCCGAGCGGGACACGCTCGTAAACATGTTGTTTTTTCTCAACGCCCCTGAGCGGGACAAGCGTGAAAACACTCGGGGTCCTAACGCCAGAGCGGGACAAGCTTGAAAACACGTGGGTCCCCAACGCTCTAGAGCGGGACAAGCGTGAACACATTGGGATTCCCAACGCTCCAGAGCGGGACAAGCGTAAAAAACACACGGGTCCCCAACGCCCCTGAGATGGACAAGCCAAAAACAGGTGGGTCCCTGGCGCTCCAGGGCGGGACCAGCGTGAAAACACATGGGCTCCTTGCGCCCCCGATCGAAACAAGCGTGAAAGCAGGTAGGTCCCCAACGCCCCACAGCGGGTTCCTCAAGTCCCAAAGCGGTACGGCGTATGCCCTTCCCCCCTCGGCGCGTCCCCCGGCTCGTCCTCTGTCGCGTTTCCTGGCTGGTCCCCTGGCGCTTTTCCTGCCCGTTCCGTGGCGCATCCTTTGCCACGCCGCCTGGCACGTCCCCTGGCGCATCCCCGAGTGCGCCCCTGGCACATTCGGTGGTTGTGGGCCGTTTGGGAGCCTTCGTGTGGGGCGCCTGGAGGGCGTGGTGGGCCATCTGGCGACAACCACGAGCGTCTGTGAGTGATCCTCCGGCGGCTCGGAAGCGACTCGGGGCTCTCGGGGCGCATCTGGAGCACCACTGGGCCCCCCGGACACCCCAGGCATTGTCTGGGTCCCGGCCCCGGGCCCCCTGGCCTCGTAGACGGGGTTGTATATGTATAGGTGTATATATATGTATATATATATATATACATCTGTATATGTATATGTATATTTATATGTATATGTATATGTATATATACATATGTGTTTATGCACAAAACGGCCATTTAGAATTGGACATGGCGCTGCACACTTGTAAATTATCCCAGTGCGACCCTACCTAGGAGTTGGAGCCCCTAGGAAAGCAGCATTAGTAGTAACAGTAAAGCTAAACTAAATATAAGCTAAAGCTAAGCTAAAGCTAAGCTAACGCTAAGCTAACGCTAAGCTAACGTTCAACTAAATCTAAGCTAAAACTAAGCTGAAGCTATGCTAAAGCTGAGCTAAAGCTGAGCTAAAGCTAAAGCCAAGCTAAATCTAAGGTAAAGCTACGCTAAAGCTAAGCTAACGCTAAGCTAAAGCTAAGCTAAAGCTAAGCTGAAGCTAAGCTGAAGCTAAGCTAAAGCTGAGCTAAATCTAAGCTAAAGCTAAGTTACAGCTAAACTAAATCTAAGCCAAAGCTAAGCCACACAAAAGCTAAATCTAGGCTAAAGCTAAGCTACAGCTAAGCTAAAGCTAAGCTAAAGCTAAAACTAAAGCTCCCAGGGGACTGGGGGAACCGCGGGGCGGGGACTGGGGGAACCGCCCTGGGCGCTTTACACTGCCCGGCCCCTTGAAGCTAAGAGAGTAAGAACCCTTCTAGGCAGAGCCTAGGTAGGGAATATGTACTGTCTGTATATACATATATAACAAAAGAGAGGGAGAGAGAGAGAGAGAGAGTCAGAGAGTCAGAGAGAGAGAGAGAGAAACCAATCAAGAGAAAGATAATGAGAAAGAGAGTCAAACATCTCTCTCTATATATATATATACATATATATATATAGATATATACAAGAAAGAGATAGAGAGAGAGAGAGGGAAAAACAGAAAGAGCGATTTCCCAAACGGCCCTAGAGGTCCCAAAACGGCCGCAGAGGCCCCCCAGAGGGGCTCAAAAGAGTCCCCCGAGGAGGAACACCAACCGACCTTTCGAGCCCTTCGCCTCAAGATGATCCCCGAGACCGCCAGCAGGTCCCTAAGGTACCCCAAATCAGGCAACAGGAGGCCTCCCAAAGGCCCCAAGACACCCCCAAAACCGCCTCCTAGAGGCTTCCGAGAGAGGCCTCCACAGAGATTCCCGCAGGCATCCATGAGGCCTCCGATCTTCAACCTACGCGCGGTGGTGGGATGGACAGAAGTCTGGTAGAGGTTCCTCAGAAGCCCCCAACAGGCCCCCAGGAACCCCCCGGAGGCCCCAACCAGGGCACAAGAGGCCTCCACTTTAATGTTTCGTCTTATTATTTTTCTTCCTTCTCCTCCTCTTCCTCCTCCTCCTCCTCCTTTTCCTCCTCCTCCTCCTCCTCCTTCTCCTTCTCCTCCTCCACGCCGGTTTCCTTTTCCTCCCTCTCCTCCACCTCGTTTTTCTCTCTTTCCTCCAAGTGCTCCCCGAAGGGATTCCACAACGGCCGGGGCGACATATAGCCCAATAGATTCGCCAAATTTCGGCAAATCGTTTGTTCGCGCGGGCGATTCAGAAATCCGCCGGTCCGCCGTGTGAGTTTCAAAGACCCTCAAAACAGCCTGAACCTCAATTCCTGAATTTCAGCTCTACTGGGGTGTGGGTGCTGGGGTGGCTCTGCTGGGGCAGGGGGGGGGTCGATTTCATTCCGGGGGCGGAATCGGAGCTCCAGCTCACTCCGGGACGGCCCCCTCGCCCATGAGGAACCCAACATGGGCCAAGAGGGCCCCGAGTCGCCGAACGATCGCTACAAGACGCCCAAGATGTCCCCAAGACGGTTCCAGAAGCCTCCAAGATGCCCTCAAAGCCCTGAAAAAAAAAGGCCTCCCAGGGAAGGACACTCCCAAAAAACAAGTGTCTCGTTCCCGGAGGCAAACGTGCAATTCTAGCATATTCGCCGCTTGGGCCTTCAAACCGTCGCAGACGCCCCGAAAGAGCCCCAACACGGCCCAAGAAGCCGCCAAGAGGGCTCCAAGACTGCCCAAGAAGGATCCATGATGGCCCAAACGGCCCCCAGAAAAAGGCTCAAGCAGGCCCCAGAACGGGCCCGAGAGGCGCCTGAAAAGGGCGCCGAAACGGCGGAAGAAATGCCGGAAACGGCCCAAGAAACCTCCAGCAGGCCCCCAGAGGCCCCCAAGAGGTCTGAAGAGGCCCCAAGACGCTTCCAATTGGCCCCGAAGAAGCCCCTTGACGCCCCCAGAAAGGCCCGCCAAAGCCTCAAACACATGCAACCAAGACGCCTTCTAGAGGCCTCCGAGCTGCCTCCAAGACTCCCCCCGAGAAGCCCAAAAGCGGCCCCGATGCTTCCACGGCGCCTACGTCTGAACACAAACGCTGCAATACAAAAGGTTCATCCACGCTTTCACATTTTCTCCCGTCTTCGGTGTCCTTCGCATCCATGATCTCGCACAGGGCCCCGCAGAGGACCGCGCGAAGGTCACAGAGACCCAAAATAACACCATGGATCCCAGCAGAGACTGGTGATGCACAGGGCTCCACAAAGAACTGTGGCGCAGACAGCTCGATCACGAAGCTTTTCAGAGAGTGCGCCACATCGGCGAGGTGTCAACCCAAAGAGGGCCAACACCTGGCCCCAAAGAGGCTTTCCAACAACCGCCGAACATTTCCCATTTCCAACAACCGCTGAAAGTCTCCTCATCCTCGTCATGTTCCTCCTTTTCTCCCTCCCCCTCTCCTGCTCCTCCTCATCCTCAGCATCATGCTACTCCTGCCCCTCCCCCCTTCCCCCCCTCCACCTCATCATGATATCCTTTCCTCCTCCTCCTCCTCCTCCTCCTCCTCTTCCTCCTCCTCCTCCTCCTTCTCCGTTGCCTGCATTCCCAATCCTCATCATCATCCTCACCGCTCGCCGTCATCGCTGGTCATAACAGCCATCGTGCGCTTACTGCAGCAACGGAAGCGTCCCGAATCGGCGGCACTGGCCGGAGGCCACCACAATATAGGGGGCGGCGGTGGTTCGCCGTAGGCGGCTTTGACAACAAAAAAAGGGCGAGGGGGTGGAATGGCGTGGAGGCGAGGAGAAGGGAAGGAGACCAGGAACACACTCAGAAGCAACGGCGAGGAGCGCGAGGAAAAGGACGGGGAGAGGAACGGGGGAGGAGACTAGAGGGCGAGCAAAAAACTTTAGAAACTTTGGGAACTCCGCGCGGGTGTCTTGGATCTGCGCCGGGACCCCCTGGTGGCGCCTCCGGCCTCCGGCGCCGCCGGGACGGGGACCCAACGCGGATCCAAGAAAGCCTCGCGGAGCTCGAAAAGTTTACGTTCATGTCTTTCCCTCGTTCTCGAGAGACAGCAGGAGCCAGAAGGAGGAGGAGGAGGAGGAAGAGGAGGAGGAGGAGGAGGAGGAGGAGGAGGGGGGAGGAGGACGAGAAGGGGCCCTCTCCTCCTCCTCCTCCTCCTCCCTCCTCCTCCTCCTCCTCCTCCTCCCCTCCTCCTCCTCCTCCTCCTCCTCCTCCTCCTCCTCCGGGGCCCCCCGGCACGAAGCCGCCCGGGGGGCCCGCTGCAGCCTGCACGATCTGCAGCAGCGCGGCCTGCACGGCCGGCTGCGCCGCCTGCTGGGCAGGGGCCGACCGTCCCGGCATTCCTATAGTCATCCCACGAAATGTTCTTAGAACCCAAAAGTGTTCTAAGAGCAAAAACAAGGTTCTTAGAACATACACCCGATGTGCTAGGAGAAGCCAGTCCCAGCCAGAAATGTTCTGCGAACATTTCGTGGGAACCACAAGGGTTCTTAGCACATTGCTTGGTGGGGCGATAGGCGAGCCGGGGCGCTTCGCCACTGCTGGAGCCTGCAGCGGCAGCTGCCCGGCCAGCGGCCCACAGGGGCCGGGCCCCGCCTCGGCAGGAGGAGCGGAATTCCTAGGAACTCTAAGAATTCATAGGAATCCTGAGGAAATTCCTAGGAAGCCCTAGGAATTCCTGGGACTCCTTAGGACTCCTTGGGAATTCCTAGGAATCCTTCGGAGTTCCTAGGAAGCCTTAGGCACTCGGGGCGAGCAGCACGGCGGCAGGCTGCTGGGCCACTGCGGGCCCCCTGGGCGGCCCCCGCCGGGCCCCGGGGCCGTCGGAGAACGGCTCGGGGCGAGGAGCCGGGTCCCGCGGAGCGGGTCGAGACCTCCAGGGGGCCCTGGCGCGGAGAAGCCACCCGAATCGGATGCCTGCATCGGAGGTTTGGGGGGGAGGCTTTGACGGTGTGATGGAGACCCCCCCACCAAAAAATCGGCTTCGGCTTCACGTTCGTGTCGTGCGCGCGGGCGAAGCCGGTGTCCCGTGGTGTCTCGAGGTGTCCCGTGGTGTCCCGTGGCGCGTTCCCCGCGGTGTCCCGTGAGGTCGACTGCGAGATCGATTGATAGAACATCGATCTATAGAGGGAGATCGATAATGATATCGATAGGTGGGTAAGTAGCTAGACCAGGCGAGAGGCAATGCCAGGATCTGCCAGCGCACTCCAGGCTTCAGCGCCCACAATGTGTGAGCATGGCTCTCGCACGCATCTCCCACGGTTCTCCGTGAGCGACCTGCGCTGCCGTTCCTAGACGGTGAGCAAGCTCTGGTTCAGAGCAAGACGCGTTGACCATATCGATCGTTGTACCGTGAAACGGGCAATCATCATCATAATCAAAACAATCGTCGTCAGCAATCTCACAATCGTAATCAGCACGATCATCAACACCATCACCCCTTATCGCCATCACAACCATCGCACAGCAGTCAAGGCGTTTGAACATCTGGCGCGCCACGGGGCGGCATTTCATTAGTGAGATCGGTTGAAATAGGGACTGCTACGTAGACAGTGGGGTCGACAGTGAGTCGAATAATGAGACCGAGAGATCGGAGGCTGGGGGGCAATATCGATGGATGATGATATCGGTAGTGAGATCGATAGTGATAGCCTGTGGTGCCCCGTGCGTCTCCGGAGTATGATATTCGTACGTTCTTCTATATGAAAGAGGGCGCGTTCCGCTGGTTGCCCCGATGCTTCGAATGCGAGATCGATAGCGAGGTCAATGGTGGGGTCGAGTGCGATATCAGCGTGAGATCGACAGATATCCCAAGGCACATATACAAAGTGAGATCGAAAGTGAAATCGATAGATACGCCGACAGTGAGATCGATCGTGATATCGATAGCAAGATCGATCGTGGGATCGATAGTGAGATCGATGGATCACGAAACCGATAGCGACATCGAATGAGGTATCCCGTGGTGTCTCGCAGTGCCCGTGGTTCTGTATGTTCTGAATGCTCTTCGGACGAAAATGGCCCGCGGAATGGAACATGCCACCAGGTTCCGCTGGTTGCCCCGATGCTTAGAGGTTGATGTTGCGATCAACAAGTACTACGGGGGAACCTATTGCTCTGTATATTCGTCGTTCGACCCAAAGAAAAGAAGGAGCGGGCAAAGAAATGCCACCTGATTCCGCCGGTTGCCCCGATGACCCCCGACGGTCATCGAGGGCGCCGTCCGCACGCCATCGGTGGTGCTCCGCGGTGCACAACTGGATTCCGCCGTATCCGATCCGACCCCAACCGCACACACTGGAAGCTGAACTCCCCCCCAACGAATCTCTCTTTTTCACCCGAGAGGTGGTCGTATAGGTGTATGTCTTTATATGAATGTAAGTATGTACACCAAGCTTGGGCGCCCGACTCATCCGGGGTAACTCGGGTCCGGGGTAACTCGGGTTTGGATTCCCGAAAAAGGAACCCGAGTTAGCCCTGACCCGAGTTACCCCTGATGATGTGGGGCTCTGGACGCACGAATTATCCAGGGTAACTCGGGTCCGGGGTAAGTCGGGTTCGGATTCCCGAAAAACGAAAACGAGTTAGCCCTGACCGTGGTTACCCCTGATGATTCGGGGCTCTGACAAGCCGTCTGGTCGGCCACTGGGCTCTGTGTATAGACGGCCCAGCCTACCAGTCCATGAGATGCCTGAGAGTGAGGGGCAACGGTAGGGGGTGGGATTAGCACAGGGAGGGAAACATTGACCTGGAATCGGCAAAACATCGCCGATAGATCGGCGATAGGCCCCCGATAGCCAGTCCCCGCTTTCCTGGGCGGGGTAGGGCTAGCGGCCCCGATCGGCGATCAATGGGCGGTTGGATCGAGGCACCCTCCGTCTCGGGGGTCGATGCGTTCCCCCCTATACCCCCCTATCGATACCCCCTGAGAGAGAGAGTCTATCAGCATCGAACTTGTTGTTCGCCGAACTCCTCCGCTCCTGGGGCGACGAGACGACGTGGTGTCTATTCCAAGCCCCTGCGACCGCCCACTGCGCGGCGTCCCCCCTGCCCAGCGGCGCCCACTGCGGCATCGGCTGGCCGACCATCGAGGAACAGAGCAGTGACATACACAAAACTGAACCTTCGGAGGTCCGCGCGGAGGTCTCGGATCGGCGCCGGACCCCCCCCTCGCCTGGCACGTGGAGGCGCGCGCCAGGGGCGGCGGGGCCGGCGCCGCCAGGGGGGCCCGGCGCCGAGCCGAGACCTCCGCGCGGACCTCCGAGAGCTCGTCTTCTGGCCTGCTGCCGCGCTCCTCGAGCTCAGGAGCCCGCACGGGGCGGGCCCCGCCGCCTGCGCCGGCCGCGGAGCCGGCCCGTCCACGGGGCCCCAGGGCGCGGGCGCGGCCTCCTGCAGGCGGAGGGTCTGCCGGCCGCGGGCGCCGCCGGGCACCGGCTCGTCGGGCATGGCGCGGAGCTCCTCGCGGTTGTGCGCGTAGCGGCAGGCGCTGTCGCCGCAGGCCCCCGTGTTGATCAGCGTCTTGCAGAGCTTCGTGCAGGAGAGGTCGGGGGCGGCCTGGAGCTGCTGCCGCTCGTGCGCGAAGCGGCACCCGTCGCCCTGGGTGCACACGCCCATGATGTGGAACTTGCACATCTTGGTCTTCTTGAACACGGCGATCCGCTCCGTGCGGCACCCGGCGTCCAACGCCTGGCCGCCGCTGCCCGCGGATCCGGCCCCTCGGCGGCCCGTGCTGCTGCGGGTCATGTCGGGGAAGTCCGGGCGCGCGCAAAAACGCACGGCCGGGCGGATCGCGAGGCGGGGGGGCGCTTTTGGGCCGAAGTGGCCTGAGCCAAAGCGAAAAAGGCTTCAGCCAAAAAGGCGGCGGAGGAGAGAGAGAAAGGGCAGTGACGGTGATGGTGATGGTGATGATGATGATGGTGGTGATGGTGGTGATGCTGATGATGATGATGATGCTGATGATGATGATGATGATGATGATGGTGGTGATGGCGGTGATGCTGATTATGATAATGATGATGATGCTGATGATGATGATCATGCTAGTGATAATGATGCTGCTGCTAATGATGATGATGATGATGATGATGATGATGACGATGATGATGCTGATGATGATGACGTTGATGATGATGATGATGATGATGATGATGATGATGATGATGATGATGATGATGATGACTATGCTGCTGATGACCATGATGATGGTCATGATGATAACGCTTGTGGTGATGAGGAGGCTTAAGCAGGAGGAGGAGGAGGAGGAGGAGGAGGAGGAGGAGGGCGATCACGAGGTAGAGGAGAAGGCTGCGCAGCACGCGCATCAATCAGCCCCTGGAGCGTTGCAAGATACTCCCGACGCTCCTGCCCACGATTTGAAGACAATCGTGGAGGCCTCACGCGGCAACTCCGTGGGATCCACGACGGATGCACGTCGGAGTGGCGCGTCGGATGTGCGCAGGACCTACGTCGGAACATCGCCCCGCGGACGTCATCCCCTGTACCTCGACATCACTCGGACGTCCATTCCCTGTGTTCTTTTCTGTTTCGTGCGTGGTTTTTTCGCCAAATGATCAAGGATGCTCCTCGATGGTCCTCGCCGAAGGAAAAATGCACACGTCCGAGCGATGCCAGGTGTACGTCGGAGTGGCGTCGGATTTGCGTAGGACTTACGTCGGCACGTCGCCCCGCGGACGCCATCCCCCTGTACCTCTGACGGGGTGGACGTGTGGACCAGATCCTACGACTATGGCGCCACGCGAAGCCTCCTGGATCTCCCTCATAACATCGCCTGGTGATTCCGTCGTCGTCTTCGCCGTCGTCGTCGTCGTCGTCGTCGTCGTCGTCGTTGTCGTCAGCGTCGTCGTCGTCGTCGTCGTCGTCGGCTCCCTCCCTATCCTAGAGGTCCTTTATCTCGCGTCGGCTCTCCTGCTGTGCTGCCCGCGCCATGTCCACCTTACCAGCTCGGCGCTCCCCGTGGAACTGCCCGTGCCTTCTCGGCCGCGCAGAGCGGCGGGAAAAATGCCAGGAAGAGGAGGTGGCAGGACAGGACGGGAAAAGGCCGCGCCTAGACAGAGCATCGGTAGATGACTCCGCGGCTCTCATTGTACATGCAAGGTGGCGGAAGAAAGTAGGCCGAGCAACAGTTGTCTAGTGGTATCAGTCTCTCTCTCTCTCTCTATCTCTCTCTCTCTCTCTCTCTCTTCTTTCTCTCTCTCTCTCTCACTTCCCAACTTCTCCTCTTCGACGCAGACACCAGCACCCACAGTGCTCCAAAGACTGAGGCCCTGGGACACCTGACGCAACGTAGCAAATGCCTCCTGCTCCTCCTGCTCCACCTGCTCCTCCTGCTCTTCCTCCTCTTCCTCCTCCTCCTCCTCCTCCTCCTCCTCCTCCTCCTCCTCCTCCTCCTCTCGTTGGCAAGCTGTAGGGCCGCGGGGACCCGAAGCGTCCAGCAGCTCGCGGGGACGCAGGCACGCGACAGACAGGAGCCTCGCGGCGAAGGATGGGAGGCAGCAAGAAAGGAGGTCGAGGGAATGCGCAGACTGAACGCGGGCTGAACAAGGGCGCGCGGCCCTCCTCCTCCTCCTCCTCCTCCTCCTCCTCTTCCTCCTCCTCCTCCTCCTCCTCCTCCTCCGCGGGCGGGGAGGCGCCGCGGGCTCCTCCTGCGCCCGCGGCGCCTCCCCATGTCTGGGACGGCGCCGCGGGCGCAGGGCAGCCCGCGGCGCCGTCCCAGACATGGGGCTCGGGCCCATGTTGCACGTGCCCGGCGCGCGTGCCCACTCGCCGGGGGGGGGGGGGGCGCCGCGAGCCTCGTTCCCGCGAAGCGGCTTAATTGGCTCCCTGAAAGCCGCGGGTGCCTCCTCGCCAACTGGCGGGGCGCAAGCGCACCAACTCTCATGCGCGTGCCTTACCCTCCTCCTTCTCCTCCTGCTGCTGCTGCTCCTCCTCCTCGTCCTCCTCCTGCTGGACTGGAGCTAAGGGCTTCCCCTCCCGGGCTATCTTCACACCGAGGAGCTCAGCTTTCGCGGACTGCCTGACCTGGCCTGACCCCCTCCTCCTCCTCCTACCCCTCCTCCTCCTCCAACTGCCCCTCCTCTCCCTCTCTCTCTCTCTCTCTCTTTCTTTCTTTGTCTCCATCTCTCTCCCTCGCTATCTCTCCTTCTCTCTCTGTCACCTGGGCTGTTCAGTTTCCCTCCCCTCCCCTCCTCTCCCCTCCCCTCGCCTCGCAAGCGCAGGAGGAAAGGGAGGAGGGGGATGACAAGGGAAGGCGACGGAGAAGTACGCCGACGGAAGATGAAGGGGGATGAGGAGGAGCAGGGGGAAGGAGGACGAAAGAGGAGGAGGAGGAGGACGAGGAGGAGCAGGAGGAGGAGGAGGAGGAGGAGGAGGAGGACGAGGAGGAGGACGATGAGGAAGAGGAGGAGGAGGAGAGGAGGAGGAGGAGGAGGAGGAGGAGGAGGAGGACGATGAGGTCGAGAAGCCCTCTTGCCACTCTGTGCTCGCACGGGGGGGGGATAGCCTTCGACCTCGAAGTGTACTGGTCCAGCATCGAGTGGGTCAGGGCCCGCGTCACCCGCTCGTCCAGCCTCGGAAGGGACACGGGGGAGGAGGAGCAGGAGCAGGCGCACGAGGTCCTGCTCAGCATGTGGCCCTCCGTCCTCCCCTGCCCCCTGGGGCTGCTGGGGGGACACACTTCCCCCGCCCCTCGGAGGGTCCCTCTCCCCGTCGTGGCCATCCTTCTACTGTACAGCCTCTAATATGATTCCCCCCCCTAGGGGCACCCGCCCATGGGGGGGGCAGCATCCCATCCGGATCCTCATGTCTACGTGCAGGGTCAGCGTCATACGTACGATGGGACTGGGATGGAGGGGGAGAAGGAGGAGGAGGAGGAGGAGACGGATGAGGAGATGAGGCATGAGCTTCTATGAGCTGGAAAGCAGGAGAAGGAGGAACAGGAGGATGAGGAGGCGACGGAGGAGGAGGAGGAGGAGGAGGAGGAGGAGGAGGAGAGGAGGAGGAGGAGGAGGAGGAGGAGGAGAGGGGAGGGGGCAGGAGGGGGAGAGGAGGAGGAGGAGGGAGGAGGAGGAGGAGAAGGAGGAGGAGAGGAGGAGGAGAAGGAGGAGGAGGAGGAGGAGGAGGAGGTCTAGGTTGGCCTCGCGCGCTCTGCGGCCACGGACACGACGGCGACGACGGACGGCGACGGCGAGGACGACAGACACACAAACGCAGCGGCGTCAGACGACGTCGGCGGTGGCAGCAGCAGGAATTTGGGGCATGAGGGGGACGGGAAAAAGAAGGAGGCGGACGAGGAGAAGGAGGCGGGCACGCGCGCGCGTGAGTGAGTGAGCGTGTGTATATATATATATATATATATGTTTGTTTGTGTGCATGTTCACCTTGAGATCGAAGTCTGCATGGCTCATCTGCGATGTACGATTCATTGGTGCAACGCTGCGGAGAAGGGGCAGCAGAAACGTGTGTGTGCGCGCGTGTGTGCACGTGCGTGCGTGCGTGCGTGCGTGCGCGCGTGCGCGCGTGCGTGCGTACGCGCCTGTGCGCGTGATGCGCCTGCGTGCGACTTACCGGCGCCCTGGCTTCCGTGCCGTTACACAAGGGACATGTCCCTTTACTACCGTGCGCCCGTGATTTGGATTCGGCCGCGCGTCGGAGGGGAGGGAGCTGATTACGTGTGTGTGTGTGGGCGAGAGAGAGAGAGAGAGAGAATGTGTGTGTGTGTGTGTTTGTGTGGGTGCGGGTGCGCACGGGTTTGTGTGTGGATATATACATGTGTGAGGGCGGGCGGAGGACGAGAAGGGACGAAGGCGAAGGATGGGGACTGGAGAAGACGTGAGGGGGAGAGGGCGGCTGGGGTGGAGGAGAAAGAAGATAAGGGAGTACAATGGCGATCATGATGAGCAGGAAGAGAAGGATGACGAAGACGAGAGGTTGGGAGATGAGGGGATCGGATTGGAGAAAGGAAGGCTGGTATACGAGGAGGAGGAGGAGGCGGAGGAGGAGGAGGAGCAGGACGCGACGCTCGGTTGGGCCTGCCAAAAACGCCTGAGGAAACCAAACGGAACTGATACGGCTACTCCCCGGACTTCTTCGGGGTGCAGGTGGACCACAATTTCGAAGCGAATTCAGCCGTCGCGACGAGGGCCCAAAATAAAACCACAACATTCAAAACTAGTCAATGGCAACGGTATCCGTACAGTCAACCCGTATAATGAGGACGCACGATGAGGATGCAAGGGCCTTGGAGGGCCATGTCGACACTTTGCGAGCGGGGCGCGGCCAGCGAAAGTCGCCAGGGATGGGCCGAAGGAGAAGGATGCAAGGGTAGCCTTGGAAAGTTGCTCGTCCTTCGTGTGCGGGTTGACTGCGTCTCTCCCTCTGAGCGTAACTCCGCCGGGGCCTCCTGTGTGCACGCGTGGCTTGCGTCCAGGGACGGGAGGTTTCTTCGGCAACGCTCGGCCCCCGATCTCCGACGATGCGACTACCATTTCCGTGCGGGCGTGCTTTTCCTCGATCCCAGCGTCTTCGGGGGTCCGTGGGGCCCCGGTGCTATGACATACTGATCTGGGAAGGGAAGCTACCCCCCCCAGGGATCGACTGGTGGCGAGACCCTGGCCCTGCCGTCCTCACGCTGTGTGAGAAAAACCAACATGAAAGCGGGAGGTTTCTGCTCCTGGGGGCAACTTCGTCCTCACACGTGGTGGGCAATCTATTGTCGGCCCCCCATCGGCGGGCCCCGGGACCGTCGAGGAACGACTCCAGATGAGAACCCACCCCGGGGGGATGGGTCGAGGTGTTCCAGGTCCACGTTGAGAAAAAGACAAGGCGAGATCCTGGGAGGTCTGCGTGGGGCGTCGCCTCGCCGCACCTCTCGGGGGAGCATCGAGTGTTGCGACGGTGTCACGCCCGCTCCATCCTCCTCGGGCGCGCAGGGGGCGCCTCTCGGATGCCTGGGACTCTCTCGAAGGCGCAGGGCGCCCGAG
>CAUYUJ010015956.1:139835-154835 GCA_963575745.1 Prorocentrum cordatum
ACGCTTCGTGGCCCCATCGGAAGCTCCACCGACTGCCCCCCAGTGGCCGTTCTCGCATGTGTCCCCCGCCCCCATTTCGGCGCACCTCTCACACGCTTCGTGGCCCCATCGGGAGCTCCACCTACAGCCATGGTGGCGGTTCTCGCATGCTTCCCCCGCACCCATGTCGGCGCAGCCCTCACACCTTTCGTGGCCCAATCGGGAGCTCCACCGAAGACCCTCGTGGCGGTTCTTGCATGCACGCCCCACACCACCCATTTTGGCACACCCAGGCTTCGTGGCCCCACAGGGGCTCCACCGAAGGCCCTAGTGGCGGTTCTCGCACGCGTCCCCCGCGCCCACTGCGGTGCACCCCTCGCGCGCTTCGTGGCCCCATAAGGAACTTCACCGAATGCCCCAATGGCGGTTCTCGCATGTTTCTCCCGCGCCCATTTCGGCACACCCCTCACAGGATTCGTGGACCCATAGGCAGCTCCACCGAAGACGATGCTCACAACTGCGATACTCACAACTGCATCAGGTTGGGTCCTTCGCCAAGCTTATTACGCTGCCTCGTAATCCCGTTGTTGTGTTCCTCTTCTCCTCCTGCAGCCTCGCTGCAGCCTCGCTGCCGCTTAGGGTTGAGGCCCCGTTGGCCCAGACAGCAGCCCGCGGCACCACCATCCAAGTCGGGACACCTCAGTGGTGAGAAGCTGCCGTCTCGCCTGTTGTAGATTCCCAGACATCCCCCCCTCCTCCCGATTCTCCACCCACTCCTCCTCCTCCTCCTTCTCCTCCTCTTCCTCCTCCTCCTTCCTCCTCCTCCTCCTCCTCCTCCTCCGCGTCCTCCTCCTCCTCCTCCGCGTCCTCCTCATCCTCCTGCTCCTCCCCCATCCTCCTCCTCCTCATCCTCCTCCTCCTCCTCCTCCTCCTCCTCCTCCTCCTCCTCCTCCTCCTCCTCCTCCTCTCGCTCAATCTTTCACCCCCCTTCCCCCCGTCCTTCTCTCCCCCCTCCAGACCCCTGGCGCTGTGATTTTTTAACGCAGTTTGGACCCCCGGAGGTCTCGACCCAGAAGCGGTTGCTCATCCCGCATCGTTTAGTGGCGGCCCCTGGGCCCAGGAAGGGCCCCCAGGGGGCGAGGAGGAGGAGGAAGCGGATGGAGTAAGGAGGAATAGAAAGTTTCCACATTCAACCAAACCCCCTGCCGATCTTTTATTGGCGCGTGGTGCCCTGACCTCCGACGATGTGGTGTTGCCAATCCGCGGCCCCAAAAGGTCACCTCCTCCCACGGGTCCAGTTGAGCGACCATCCACACAGGGTCTTACGCGAGATGACACAGCGACCCTACGCGGTGGCTTACGCGGGCCGCCCGCGCGGAACGCCAGTGGAGACGGGAGCGCCTACGCCCGACCTCACGCGGGCAGCTTGCGCGCCACTGCGGCGCAATCGACCTGGTTTTCTCCGTGGCCCAGCTGTCCATCCCGGGTTTATATTTGATTGTCCCAGAACCTACTTGTGGGGCCCCAGACGACAGAATCGAGGAAAAACGCTCGGCTTGCACGCATCGTATCGTCGGAGGCCTGGGGGTGTGGTCTCGACCGATTCCCCCGAGACGGCTCTTCTGGTCCTGAGCTCTTTTCTGGTGGCCACCGGGGCCCAGGTAGGGGCCCCGGGGGGCAACAACAGCCAAACACTTGTTCGTCGGCGGCGAGGCGGAGGCGATCCGCACCAGCGTCGGGCTAATCGGGGGCAACGATACGGCAGGTTTGCGTCGTGTCGACCCCGGCGTTGGTTCCTGACACCGGGGGGGGCGTTCAAACATGAACGGTCGGCCCTCTTCAAAAAGGCTGGATCGTTCAAGGCTGGGCCGATTCTGGGCCACAGGCGGCGTTCAATCTTAAACGCCCGCGCTGGGATCGCCGCTGGTCGACACGACGCGAACCTGCCGTAGGCAAATTGTCCGGCGTGCAGGAGGACGAGAGGGAGAAGAGGGCGGCCGCGCGGGGGGAGAAGGAAGGAGCCCCCCCCAAAAACCGCCCAAACACGTCACGTCGCGACTCTTTCTCCACGACGCGAGGGGGTCCGCCGCCCCCTCCTCCTCCGACACGTGGCCAGGCGCCGGGGCTGACCAGCCTCGAACGTATCCCTATCCCTAAGATTGGCACGCCAAAAGGCGATGACAATCTTAGGGAGTCGCCCTCAAAACATGAGGGAATCCCTAAGATTGGCATCGTGATGAGGAGGTGCCCAGCATAGGGATAGGGATATGTTCCAGGCTGGTAAGGGGCTAGCGCGCCCTGAGCCGCGGGGGCCGCCCCGGGCAGCGAGGGCGGAGAGGGGCGCGGCGCGCAGGGCCCGCCTCTTCAGGAAGACCGCCGACTGCTCGCTGCAGGGTTCCTGCGCGAGGCGATGCCAGGAGCACCACGGCAGGTGAGGAGACCTCGAGAAGCTCGGAGATCCGGCGGCTCTGGATGGGGGCACTCACTGTATCCATATGCAGTGCGTCTTGGCCTTTCTTGGAAGGGGCGCCGCAAGGCCGGGGCGCGCTGGTTATGGATAAGGATCGAGCCTCTGCTCGGGCCAGACTCTTATCATTCATACCCACTGCGCCTCAGGCTTTTGAGAGAAGGGAGCCCGACACTCCAAGCTGCAGAGGATCTGGCCACAAGTCTTGCCCGCACTGGAGGATGTATCGTGATCGAGCCACTCAGGTCATGGTAATATATTGGATCTGGGATTACGAAAAACGGCCCCGGATTTAGAAATCCTGGTTGAATTTAGTAATCTTGCTTTGGCGTTTACTAAATGATGTTTTGTCTTGCTTTGATTCGGCGGCACAATGTAATACATTCGCTTCTCGCTGTAATAATCATCGCTTCTTCAATACTTTGTTCTAAGAGTGCGCGGTCATTCATGACCATGACCTATGCTGGCCGGGGATACCCGGCGCGGCGGCCGTCTCAGGAGCGATCTGGAACGCTCCGAGAGCGTGCCGGAACGCTCCGGAACGGGCTTCGTCCTCGTCCTGCAGCCCCTTCCGGCCGTGCCTGCCCCGGCGGCGGGGGGAGGCCCGGGAGGCCTCGGTCGGGAGCTCTTCGGGGCCGAGTGCCGCGGTGGCGGCCCCGGCGGCGCGCGCCCAGCCCTGCGCGCGGAGGGCGTGGCGCTCCGCTCCGCGGGGCGGGGGGGCTCGGAGAGGCGCGGCGCGGTGGCGCTCGGGGGCCAGCGCCGAGGCGTGGTGGGCCGCGTGGTGGGCCAGAACCGGCGGAGGGAGGCGCCGACCCAAAGTTCCCGACTCTATAGGATGCTGGGCTGGCCTCGCGCCCAGCCACCGACGACGACGGGGACAGCAGCGAGGACGAACGACGACGGCGAAGCGACACACACACACACACAGCGACTCACACACACACAGCGACACACACACACAGCAACACACACACACACACACACGACAGCGACAACGACACGACAGCGACAACGACAACGACCGAACGCAGCGGCGCGAGCGAAAACGACGAAACGCCGACGGGGAGGAACATTGCGGCGGCAACCAGCACTGCCTCGCCTCGCGCCGCACGCCTCGAACGGCAGCCAGGAGGGGCGCCAGCCCGGCAAGGAAAGGGCGGGCAGGGGGAAACCAAACGAGACCGATACCCTTGGTAGGAAGCACATCGCGACGCCGCCTCTCGGAGCCCCAGGCAGCAGCCGCCTGCGCAGTCCAGCGGCCCCGTCGGGCGGCCGGCAGCAGGCGCACCCCCCCAGGCCCTCCTCGGTGTAGGCACTTGCGGTTGGTGTCGGCACAGGCGTGGTGAGGCTTGGCGCCCGGGCCCGAAACCAGCTGGAGATCCCAGGCGTGACGGGAAGAAGCATGCCCTTTTCAGGCCCTGAGGGGCCCTTACCCGGCCTTCGGGGGTGCAAGGAGAGGCTGACCTCCCGGTGCCTCCTGGCGCTTCCTGTGGCCTCCTAGGGCCTCCTGTGGCCTCCTGAAGCTTCCTGGAGCATCCTGGAGCCTCCTGAGGCCTCCTGGAGCTTCCAGGGGCCTCCTGGAGCCTCTTGGGACATCCTGTGGCCTCTCGAGCCTTCCTGTGGCCTCCTGATGCTTCCTGGGACCTCCTGTGGCCTCCTGGGGCCTCCTGGCGCCTGCTGGAGCCACCTGTCCCGTGGAAGGGGTTCAGGATCGCTGGGGGTCCACGTGGCGGAGCAGAAATCACAACATCGGAGGTCTGGGCCGCTCGTCCCCGCACTCTTGCTGTCCTGTGCGTGCTGACCGACCTGCCTTTCCCGCGCGCGAAACTGCCCGAACGAAATTGCCCGCGCGAGATGGCCCGGAGCTGCCGCCCAGAATGGCAGCGCGACGAAGCCCCCGCATTGATTCCCCGGACTCGTTTGCGTCGGGAGCGGCCTCGAGGGGGGTGTCCAAGAGGGGGGGGGTGCAAATCGTGACCGGCGGCACGTGCCCGGCCCAGCGGGGGGGCCAGGGACGTAATGAAATAAGGAGAGGCGCCATGAAATCTGGGGAAATATTATGGCCCACGCCATGATATCCACCCCCCCCTAGTCATCACCCCCCTCTTTTCCGCCCCCGATTGCGCGCGCCCGGCCGCGCATGCAAGCGCCGCCCGAGACATTCGCACAGCAATTTCGCGCAGGCAGTGTCGTGCGGCATTCCGTGGCGCAGTTCGTGCTGGAGCTCGCGCGGAATAGACTTCATGTCGTGCCTCATTTCGTGCCGCACTTCGTGCCTCATGTCGTGTCTCATTTCGTGGCGCATGTCGTGCCAAATTTCGCGTTCGCGCGGAAAGAAGTTGGAGCTCGCTCAGGAAGTCGTGTTGGGGCAGCACTCGCAGTGCACTTGCACGGCAATGAGGCTGCTACATGCCAGGGACTATATCAGATATGTCACGCTACGCGCAGACATGACAAAACACGTCGGCAAACTAACACGGGATCAATGGAAAACGACGCGCGACCAGCGGACCCCTCCGCGCGCGGCAGCGCCACCCGCGTAATCAAAGCATCCCCCTTTTTTCTTGGAAAGGATTTCGAGCACGCCCCCTTTTCGTTGCGAGGTGTTGGCCAACGATGCCATGTACATACACAGAAGCACACATGTAAACCTAAGTAGATCCATGCACGCACATACATACATAAAGACATTCTAGGGTGATTCAAGCGTGAGCTTATGCCAAAAGCCGTGCGCGCATATGTAAAGTACATGTAGATCCCGGTTTACGTGTAGATGCACATGCGCACGGATAGGTGGACTGATACAGCATCACCCGCCTACGTGAAAGTACAACTTGTATCGGACTTAACGCTCGGGCGTTCCACGCAGATGCCCCAGGCCTCGCTGCTACCCCTCTTCATGTGCCTCCTCTTTCTCGTGCTCCTCATCGTGCCCCTGTTTCTCTTCACGCACCCCCGCCATTTCGTTGTCCTGCTCCTCGTTCGCTCCCTGTTTCGCCCCACCGGCTCATCCTCGTCGCCTTCGTCCTCCTCTTCCTCCAAGTCCTGCACATCATCTCCCACTCCTCCTCTTCGCCTGCTGGTCCTCCTGGTCCTCCTCCGGCCTCCCCGTCATCCTCCTCTTCCTTTTCGACGTCGTCGCCCTCCTCCAAAATGCGTGCGCGTCGCCGCGGTCGTCATCGCCCTCCTCTTCGTCTTCTCGAGTCCTCGTCTTACTGCTATGGACCACCTTCCTTCTCATGGGCGTTCGCACCCCGGGCTCCAGGTCTGTCAGCACGCAGACGAGGACCTGCAGGGCCTGTCTTGAGGGGCTCCCCGCCAAGCAGACCTCGGGGGGGCCGGGCATGAGAGGGCAGGAGGAGAAGAACGAAGAACGAGGGGGGGGATGGGGGAGGAGGAAGAGGGAGGGATGGGGGAGGAGGAGGAGGAGGGGGAGGAGGAAGAGGAAGAGGAGGAGGAGGAGAAGGACGAAGAACGAGGGGAGGGAGGGATGGTCATTGCAACTACTTGATGAGAGCGTGTGGAACACCTCCTCCTACTCCTCTCCTTCCACCTCCCCCCTGTCCCATTCCTCGCGTGTCTACGGACATTGCACCGCGGAGTTACGACAGCCTTCAACACGACCTGCCACCGCGCCGTCGGCATTGGTAGAGTGTCCTCGGATACTCATTTTGAACATTGGGAGCTGTTTCTAAGATATCCTCTGGAAGGCCCTAGACCCTTCATTCTGGGGATGTCCGGGAGATCTCGCGCGGCACCTGCAGAGCGACGAGTGGCAAACGTCATTGATCTTCTTCAGGTGTTACAATTGTGGTAGGGTTCTCGCCTTCTGATCTTCAGAATGTCCAAGCCAGCCCAAAACGGCCCCCAAGGTCTCCGTCCCCAACAGGGCCAGAAGGCGGCCCAAGAAATCCCGCATACATTTTCCGAACCACAGGACCCGTTGTTGGAAAGTCAAGCTTCCAATACACACACACACACTAATATGCACCCAGGGGCCTTTCCAGCAACCGTATTGGGGGTCTATTTGGCCGTCAAGGGGGCCCTCGAGGTCGATTCAAAAGCGCAGAAGATTTGAACATCAATTACTTCAGTGTTTAAGTATTTTCAGATTTCGGCCTTCAGGAGAGCGTCCAAGACAAACCATGAGGCCCTCAAGAGCCCCCCAAGACGATGCCGATGCCCCCAATGAGTGTCCACACACACACACACACACACACACGCACATACACACATTCACACACACACACACACACACACACACACACACACACACACACACGCACACCGCCAGGGCCACCCGCTCGCCCCAAGAAGATCTCGAGGGCTTCTTCATCGTCCTCTCGCTGTGAATCGTTACCCTTCCCATCCTGCCCCTCGTGCTGCAGCGACTGCAGTGAAGTGCCGTACCCCTCACAAGGTCTCTTTCGGAATGTGAGCGCATCCCTTTCCATCCCTTCACCGATTGTATCAGGGCTCGTTGCTATTAGCTTTGGGCTAGAAGCGGAGGGAAGAGACTTCTCCGCTTCGCGCCCCTAGGCGCTTACTGCAGGCAAATTGTCCCTGCAGGCAACAACTTGCCACTGAAGGCGAACCTTTCGCACTGAAGGCACATTCCTTCGCTGAAGGCAACATGTCCTGAAGGCAAGCACTGCTGACGCACCGAAGGCGCACATCGTTGCCTTCAACGAAGGCAGATTTTCCGTGAAGACGAGAATTGCTTCAGGCAGCAACGTTTGCCGTGACTGATGGCAGCAGGTTTTCACTTCAGCAAAAAAAAACCCGTCCAGGTCCAGGGGAGAGGGTAGGGGGAGGGGTAAACCCCTCCCCGAAGGGGAAGAAGGAGGTTGGAAGAGGAAACTCCCTGAACCACCTACGCCCAGAGGGCTGGTGGGATTTCTGAGGAAGGCAGCAATGCTTGCCGTGACTGATGGCAGCAGGTTTTGATTCCAGCAGAGAAGCAGCCTGATATCTTCGCACGGGAATGAACAGGCTCATGTCGGGCGTGTCCCCCTACAGGGGGACTTTCGACGACAACTTAAAACTACAGAAAAAATACCCCCATGAGGTCGATACATATTCAATAAATAATCCCCATATTATTTTTGAACTATTTTTGGAGCGTTTTCTGGCCATCGCTCGGACGTCCATTTCCTGTGTGTTTTGTTCGGTTTCGTGCGTGGCTTTTTCGCCACATGATCAAGGATGCTCCTCGATGGTCCTCGCCGAAGGAGAAATGCACACGTCCGAGCGATGCCAAGTTTGGTATTTTTCTTCGAAGCTCCGCTGACTATTTTTGGTCTATGTTTGGACTATTTTTGGACTATTTTTGGACTATGTTGGGGGTATCTTTTATTTTTCTTCGAACATCCCCCTGTCGGGGGACCGGCCCGCCTTAAGACCAGGCGAGGCGTGCTCTCCGCGCGGCTGCCTCGGCGGAGCGCGCGGCTCGGGCACCACCGCGCCGCGACCCCAGCCCATGGGGAGGCCGCCCGGGGTTGCAGCAGCACCCGCGAGCGGCGAATTTCGAGCCGCACCCGCGCCCGCGCGGTCTGGATCCTCCTCCTCCCCCATCCTTCTCCTCCTCCTCCTCCCCCTCCTCCTCCTCCCCCTCCTCCCCCTCCCCCTCCTCCTCCTCCTCCTCCTCCTCCTCCTCCTCCTCCTCCTCCTCCTCCTCCTCCTCCTCCTCCTCTCAACTGGGGGGGGGCGGCAGGCGTCCCGCGGAGACGCGGTCGCACGGAGGCGCTCCGCGCGGGGCACCCGCGAAAGAAGCGGCCCCTCCTCTCCGCGGGATATATGGCCTGGCCCGGTGGCCCGGCCCGCGAGGCCGCGGTATGCGGCTGCTCTCCGCCCACGCGGGGCCCCGAGGGCGGCGAAGGATGCGAGCCAGAGCTTGCAGGCCCCGGCCCATCCTCGTCCTCCTCCTCCTCCTCCTCCTCCTCCTCCTCCTCTTCTTCCTTCTCCTCCTCCTCCTCTTTTTTTACAGCAACGCACAGGCCCCTGAAGAGTTCGAAGAAGAGCATGCCGAAGACCAGGTAAGAGACCATCCAAGTGTACGACAAGCCCTCCGCCGACCGACTACCACCACATCCCAGAGGCGCAGATGAAGAGGCAGCGGCCGTGCAGCGAACCTCAAAAAGGTAAGCGGGGTGCACCCACGCTTCACGACAGACACCGAGAGCTCGATCGTGTAGGTCAGCTGCTTAATGCCCGCATGCCAGTAAGCCACATACAGCAACAAATACGCCAGGAAGCCACAATCAGCACATCACGCACTAGCAAGCCCCAATCCCACGAAAAAATAATGTCAAAGCCACCGAGACCTGCGATAATAACAGAAGCACAATGCCGCAGTATATCCGCTGCACGACTCAAAAAATTGTTCCAGCCACTCGTAGCAGGTACCCTCAGCCAAAGAGGCGCCCTCCGCCAGGGTCAGGGGGGAGGTCAACTGGGTGCCAAGCAAAGCGATCGAGCCGTTGGCGACGACGAACAAACGGCTGATCACATCTCCCCGCTCTCTCCCGCGCCCAAGCGGCGACTCCCAGGACGTACAGCTCGGAGTGCAGCTGCTCTAGCGGCACGAACGGGGCCACCTCCACGAGCGGCGGTGCCTCCGAGACAAAGATGGGATCCAGCTTAGTCTCCCGCATCTCGCTCTTCACGCACGTGCTGACCCCGACGTCGTGCCCGATGACGTTGGGCTCGAGCAGCGCCTCCCAATTCTCGCATGGCTGCGGCACGTCCGCACGGCAGGATGAGAAGACTGTAGCACCGCACGTGCATATGACGCCTGCGGCGTCCAGCCTCTCCCAGCTGCCCGCACCAGGGACGAGATCGGAAGCCTCCGAGAGCGAACAAGAAGTCGCAGCCGAGGACTGCGAACCGACAGAGCCGCGGCGCGCCCTCCTCCTCCTCGTCGAACGCCTGGCAGGGGCAGCCAGCTTCCCAGGGCCCAAGCGCGGCCCTCGCTGAGCTGCACGCAAGGCGGCGGCATCCGCGAGCACCAACGACGGCACTCCATCGGCGGCGGAGTGGAGCGCGACGTTCCTCCGCAACCGGTCGAGCCAAGGCGGCTCCACTCCTTGAACGAGAGCGGCGAGGGCAGGGATGATGGCCTGAACTCTGTCGGCCACGCCGTGCACGCCGACCAACATGTCCAGGGCGGCCTCCAGCTCCGCAGCCCGCGCGAGCGCCGCAGCGACGCCGGCATCCGCGGCAGCCTCGGCACGCCGTCGCGCGGCGGTGCGCTCGGCCCGCGTCCGCGCACGCAAGTGCGAACCGGGATCGCCAAGCGGCGGCGACCCCTCCCGCGCCATCCTCCGTGAGCCAATAACCCCCCTCCCCCCCGTCCCTCACGCCCGCCGCGTTGCCCCGTCAATCTGGGGTCGCAGGGTACGCCGAGGGGCAGGGTCCAGGAGGGGGGGGCCTACGGAAAGGCGTGAGCCAAAATGGCTACGGACCTCCTCCTCCTCCTCGCCCCCTTCCTCCTCCTCTCCCTCCTCCTCCTCCTTCTCCTCCTCCTCCTCCTCCTCCTCCTCCTCCTCCTCCTCCTCCTCCTCCCAGGCCACGCCACGGGCGCCGCCCCGCTTGGGAGAGTCGCGAGGGGACCGGGTCCGGCCGTCCTGCCCCCCGCGGAGGCAGGGCAGGACCCGAGGAAGTGTTCGGTGGCAACTCACGGGGGCCTCCCGCGCCATCTCGTCGGCTCTCGCGAATCGACGCTGATCGACGTCAGTCGACGCTAAATCGACGCTACATCGACGCTACATCGACGCTATATCGACGCTAGCCGACGCTAAATCGGCGCTATCTCATCGACTACAAAAGACGCTCTGATGCGAATCGACGCTAAAGACGGAAATAAGACGGCATCCCAGGCCCCCACGATTTGCTACCGAAGAAGTGTGCTCCTCGAGGCTGCCTTCACAGAGCGCGCGGATCGTGGCACGATGTCGCGTCATGTCCAGGGGAGGCAGTTCGGGTGCAGCAGGATCCCGAGGAAGACAAATGATGCCAGGTAGACCTTGACGGCCCCTGCCCAGTCTGGGTCCAGCGACGCCATGGCGAGCCACCAGTGGAAGCTTGGGGACGCGGCGGAAAAGAACCGGGTGGCCACCTGCACATTCATGAAGAAGACTGCCAGGATAGCCAGAAATCCGCCACCATGCCCCCTGGTTCGATGGGGCGCGGTATACTGCCAAGTTCTGCCTGCAAGAATTCGACTGTTTACATAACCCCCCCCCTCCTCCCTACCGCACACACTGGCGTGAACCACATCCCGCTTTGCAAGCGGCCCGACGCCTCGCTGGCGGTTCCCACGGCTTCCAAGATGCCGGGGATTGATTCCAACAGGGCGCAAAGAAGACTTCTAAAATGCCCGAATGCCCTCGAAGACGACCGCAACCGGCCCAAGAACAACTCCCAAACCGTATCCCGTGTTGTTATTGTTCTGCTGCAGCTGTTGTTGCTGCTGCTGTTGCTGTTGTTTTCTTGTTCCCACCTCTCCGACTCTCTTTCTCTGTGAATGTGTGTGTGTGTCTCTCTCTCTCTCTCTCACCCTCTCTCTGTGTCTCTCTACCGCCACCTCGTGCACTTGCCGCCTTTCTCCACTGGGGAGGCGAGCTGCCACATGGTATGCTCAACATGGGCCTTGGGAAATGAGGCGTGCAGACAACTGCGCTGGCCTAGCATCGGAACTGGCCGCCGCAGGCAACTGGATACGTCCTTCACCACGTGGGGAAGAACCGCGACACTGCCCATGCCACCATCCGAAAGGAAGGCGCGCCACCCCGCTGCGTGCACCGCGCGGGCGTACGAGACCGCCCCGCCGAGCAGCACGGAGACCGCGGGCGCGGCGAGCGCAAAATTCGGCAGTTGCTTCAGCTCCTGATGGCCCATTTTCCACCACCACTACCATAGGTACGAGAGGAAGGAAGACGAGGAGGAGGAGGAGGATGAGGAGGAGGAGGAGGAGGAGGAGGAGGACCTCCTCGTCCTCCCTTCTCCCCGGTCCTACCTATGGTAGTGGTGGTGGAAAATCTGCCCCTCACGCTCCCAGTAGGCCAAGAAGCCATTCTTCCAGTGCTCCCGCTGGACGTGCCCGTACAGGCTGGGAACGGTGCGGTTGCACCAGACGGGCAGTCCTTCGGTCACGAGTGACAAAAAAAAACACCCCTCGAGGGCACGGCTCTCCACAGAGCCTGCGGAGGTCCCCGGAGGCCTCGGGAGGTCTCACGACGGCATCCGCTTGGATGCGCAGCAAATGCCAAGCGCGTCAGAAAGCCGCCTCGATCCTCGGTTGTTCCCTCGTGGCGGCGTCCTGTGAGCTGATCCCCGCCGCCGGTGCAGTACCTCGCGTGCGCGCGGAGGGAGGAGGAGGAGGAGGAGGAGGAGGAGGAGGAGGAGGAGGAGGAGGAGGAGGAGGAGGAGGAGGAGGAGGAGACCAGGAGGGTGATTACGATGATGATGGGGGGGAGCGGGAGGATGATGATGAAGAGGACGAGGGGGAGTGGTAGGAGGATGAGGGTGAAGAGGGGGGAATGAGGAGGACGAGCGGGAGAAGGGACAGGAGGAGCGGGAGGGGGAGTAAGAGCAGGAGAAGGGGGGGCGAGGAGGAAGAGGAGCATGAGGAGGAGTCGTGGATTCGTTCACTTTCCAACCCCTATGCCGCAAGTGCCAGCACCAGCAGGAGGAGGAGGAGGAGGAGGACCCTGACCACCGATATCGTGTCTTTGCTTAAAACCTGAACCCCAGACCTCTGGACCGCTTCCCGAATCATTCTTCGCCAAGGGGGCCACCAGTGGTCTCGCCTCGATCAACGACGCCTAGATCCTCTTATTCTCCTCCTTCTCGTCCTCCTCCTCCTCCTCCTCCTTCTCCTCCATCCTCGACCCTCGATCCTCCTCGAGCCTCCGCTCTCCACGAGGAGAATGTCTTTGAGACGTCCCCGACTTGACCAGACTTTCATCCCGAATCGTTCTTGACTTTGCCTGGGCAAGGGAACTGGGCCTCCCGACGCCAAGCACGGCGGGGAAGCCAGGAAGCCTCCCGTCGCGAGGGAGCCCGGATGTGGGGGGGGGGGAGCCCGGGGGGGAGGAGAGGCGGGAGGAAGAGGAGGAGATGAGGAGGAGGGGGAGGAGGAGGAGGAGGAGGAGGAGGAGGAGGAGGAGGAGGAGGAGGGGAGGAGGAGGGAGGTGGAGGAGGAGGAGGAGGAGGGGGAGGGAGGAGGAGGAGGAGGAGGACAGGAGGAGGAGGAGGAGGGAGGAGGAGAAGGAGGAGGAGGAGAGGAGGAGGAGGAGGGGGAGGACAAGGAGGAGGAGGAGGAGGAACAGGAGGAGGAGGAGGAGGACGAGGAGGAGGAGGAGGAGGAAAAGGAGGAGGAGGAGGAAAAGGAGGAGGAGGAGGAGGAGGAGGAGAAGGGAGAAGAGAAGCACCGCGTAGAAGATCTGGAGGACGAGAGGGACGGGAGAAGCGTACGAACGAGGAACAGGAGCAGGGCGAGGAGGGGGAGGTCAAAAAGGGAAAGGGGGGAACGAGAGAAAAGGAGAGAGAGAGAGAGAAGAGGTTTATGATTATTTGTGATGAGAAGGGGCACCGATCACATGTGGGCCCTACGCGTTCGGTCATGCTTCTGAGAAGCTGGCTGGGGCTCGGAACAGAGAGTGAGAGAGAGAGAAGAGGACTATAATGATTTGTGATGAGAAGGGGCACCGATCACATGTGAACCCTACGCGTGCAGTCATGCTTCTGAGAAGCTGGCTGGGGCCCGGAACTTGGAGGATGCCTGCAGCCAAGTGAGCCCATGCGGGAGCGTCAGATACCACAGCGCCGACCGGGTCCCCAGGGGTAAGGTGCAACGGGAAAAGAGAGGAAGACGAGGAGGAAGACGCGGAGGAGGAGAGGAGGAGGAGAAGGAGGAGGAAGAAGAAGAAGAGGGGGAGGGGGAGGGGGGGGGGATCGCACGCTCCGAAAAGGAGGAAAAGAAAGAGGTCAGCGGGTCCAGCCTCGAGCAAAAAGCTTGGGCGTGCCCCATCGGAGGGGAACTCTTCGTCACCCTGACTTGGGAGCCAACACCCAGCCAGGGGCAAGCGGCAGGAGCACGCCGAAAAACACAGAAATTAAGGCCTATGCTATTCGTCGAACGGGTCGGGGTCGCTTCGGTCGGCCAGTCGGCCAAGCTCTCGAGCCCGCTCGTCAGCTCGTCAGTCAGTGCCTGAGGGCCCCTTGGGGACAAAAGCAAAGGGACCCCCAAAAAACGCATCCCATCCTTCGCCCAATCACTGCCGACGGGTAGAGACGGGGGATGGGCCGCTGAGACCGTCGAGCTCTACGCGCGTGGCCTTGAAGTGCGCCTCCCAGCAAAGCCAACTCATGCATCCGGGGCCCACTAGACACACGGAGCCGAGGAACAATTCAACAACTCACCAGGGTCAGCTGCGACCCCTGGTTCGACGGTAGCAATCCAGGGCCCTCTCGAAACCCAGACGCATTGAGAGTCGACATCGCTACTGATCCAGGCCTGATTCATGGCTAGACGGGCCCCGCGGGCGCCACGAAACCAGGCCAGACCCGCTCGGTGCTCGGCCGCCGTGGCGGGCCTCGGACTGTCGCCTCAGCCTCTGCGCGCCAGCCTGGCATCCAAAGGTCCCGCTCAGCGCCGAGCAGGTGCCGTTGCAGCACCCTGAGCCGCACCTTGCCGAGGGCCCCCTCGACCTTCTCCACGCAATGCATCTCCTGCACGTGGACCTTGGGCACGGCTGCGACCTTCCCAACAAGCATCTCCTCCTGGGCCTGCTCTGCGTCATGCTCAAACTCCGGGCTCCTCCTCCAGTAGGAAGGAGGGCGAGGAGCATGAGGAGGAGTCGTGACAGCGTCCACCACCGAACCCCAATGCCACCAGTGCCGGCACCAGGAGGAGGAGGAGGAGGAGGAGGAGGAGGAGGAGGAGGAGGAGGAGGGGGAGGAAGAGGAGAAGGAGGAGGAGGAGGAGGAGGAGGAGGAGGAAGAAGAGGAGGAGGGGGAGGGGGGAGGAGGACGAGGATGAGTACGAGGACGAGGTTATGGAGGAGGAAGGAGAAGAGGAGGAGGAGGAAGAGGAGGAGGAGGAGGAGGAGGAGGAGAAGGAGGAGGAGGAGGAGGACGAGGAGGAGGAGGAGGACGGGGCAGGAGAAGGGAGAGGCCTCGCGTACGCGCGGAGCTCGTGCAGGATCGCTGGCGCGGCCACCAGGCAGGCCAGGGCCGCGCCCGCGAGCAGCGGCGGCAGGCGCCGGCGCCTCTGGCGGGCTGCGGCGGGGCGGAGGGCAACGATGCGGGGGGGACCGGCAGGGCGAAGGGCAGCGCTTTTGGAGGCAAAGGGCAACGATGTGGAGGGGAACTTCGACCTGGCATCGGCGCTGCGTCGCCGAGAGGTGGGGCCTCCCCTCCGCCCTCCGGCTCTCGCTGCCGTCCTCCGCTCCCCTGCGCCCCTCGCCAGCCCTCCCCCCGAACCCGCCTTTCCCCCCTCCCCTCGCCAGCCCCTCCGCAGCTCCCCCGCGCTCAGGGGTCGGCGATGCACC
>CAUYUJ010015956.1:159835-169835 GCA_963575745.1 Prorocentrum cordatum
TTCGGCCCCCTCACTCCGACTAATACTATCCATAAAACGACCAAAACAACAAGCAAACCAAAACATCCGCAATTAGTTGTTTTGCACGACGCGAGCACGTCTGGGCCCGGGGCGCCTGGCAGATCGGCACAGGGCGTCGAACAGCAGGTACCCCGCGTTGGCCACGCCGTTGGAGCGGAGGCAGGTCCCCGCGGCGAAGGCGCAGGCAGCCGGCGCCCGGTGGCCGTCGTGCAGCAGGAGCAGCCCCCCGAAGGTGGCCAGCGCGAAGCTCCGAGGCCGGGGTCTGCCCATGCCCGCCGCTCTGGGCATCTGATGCTGCATCCTCGGAGGACCGTTGCTGTCCCGTCGCGGCCCTGTCCGCGTCCGAATCCGTGCCGAATCCATGTCGTGCTCGTCGGATCCGCGTCGAAGCCGTGTTCCACGCCAAATCCGCGTCGCGTCCGCATCGAGCCGCCCGCGTAGGGCACAAGGGAAGAAATTTTGGGGACAGGCGAGGTCCCCCGAAGATGCAACGTAAAGAATCGAGGCTCCCCTGACATCTTCGTGTCTGGAAGACATCGCCGCGGGAGGTTGCTCCCAGATGTTCGCGAATACGTTTTGGCACGGTCTCAGGGGAAGAGTTCCACGGTGCGAAACACGTCACGACGTCGGAAGTCTGGGTTTGTCAAGTGTCTCCCGGGGCTCCGTGGGGCCTCCTGGTGGCTGGGGGGGGGCTGAGAGCGCTCCCGGAACTCAGATGACAATGCGCCGAACTGTCTCCTGGGGCCTCCTGGGGCCTCATTGAGGCGGGGTTTACCAGCCTGGAGCATATCCCTATCCCTATGCTGTGCATCTCCTCATCACGATGCCAATCTTAGGGATTCCCTTATTTTTTGAGGGCGAATCCCTAAGATTGTCATCGCCTATACGTTCGAGGCTGGTAAGGGGTGGCCTAAAAACGCCCCCGAACACAGATCGCAATGCAGAACAGTCCTGCTGGGGCCTCCTTGGGGCAGGAAGAGAGAAAGCACTCCCCGAACACAGATCCCAATCCAGAAAAGTAACTCTCCCGGGGCTTAGGGGCCGAATGGCGCTCCCCCAACACAGATCGGAATACAGAACGATCCTCCTGGGGCCTCCTTGAAGTGGACGGGCAAACACTCCCCGAACACAGATCGCAGAACAGCAAATGCCTCCTGGGGATTCCTGGGGCCTCCTCTGCAAGTAGCGGCAAGACTGCTCTGACGGATTCCTTATGCTGCTCAGTTCTGGGGAAGTCTGAGGGACTTCCTTACAATTGATGTAGCAATCGCCCTCTCGCGTGGGACCTCCTGGTAATTTATTCAGGCGCTTCGCCCTCGACGCTCAGGAATCACGCTCTCGCTGTGATGTATTTAGGACTCGCGCCATCGTTTGAGACTTCCTCACGATTCATGCAGGAAGCACGATTCAGCAACCCGCCTGCTCCGACCTGGCCGCGTGGGACAACCTTCAGGGCCCGCCTGTTCGGGTCTACCCGCGCGACCTGCCCGTCTGGTCATGCCACGCGTTTTCTGTTGTTGCCCCCCCCTCCTGCTGCTCTTTCTCGTGCTGCAGTCCCCTCCCTGTCCCGGTGCTCCTGCCTTCCATCCCTCTGCTCTTCTCCTGCCTTACAGGGCTGCGCGAAATACACGTTGCACGTAAGAAAGATATCCCCCCAAAGGGGTACGATCGAAGACGAAAAGGGTGGGTACCGAGAGTTTGGGATATACGTGTTGTATGGCACGCGAGAAGGCACAAGTTTAACCTGATTGTTGGTGTTGGTGATGTTGGTGGAGTTGTTGTTGTCGAACCCCCATTTCTGATACATGATCATTGTTGTTTCCCCCTTCTGGTAACCATTGCACGCTTCAACCAAAGTGTTTCTCCCAGGGCTTGCACCCTTGGTGTGCGATTCCCAAGAGCTCCTCGCAATGAATTAAGTCGCCGCGCCCTCTACACTCAGGAATCACATTCTCGCTGTGCTCCTCTTACGATGTATTTGAGAATCGCGCTATCGCATGGAAACTTCCTCGCGATTCATGCAAGACGCACGCTTCAGCAACCCGCCTGATCGACCTGGCCGCAAGGGCCCGCCTGTTCGGGTCTACTCGCCCGATCTGCCCTTCTGGTTCTGCCACGTGCTTTCTGCTCCTAGCCCCCCTGCTGGGACTCTCTCTCGTGCTCCACCCGCCTCCCCCATTGTCCCTTCCTTCCATCCGTCCTCTCTTCCCCTGCCTTAGGGGCTGCAGGAAATACATGTTGCAGGTGAGAGAAATATGCCACTCAGGGGGTGCAATCGAAAACGAAAAGGGCGGGTGCCGAGGGTTTGAGACATATGTGTTGAATGGAACGCGAGCGGATAGGAGCGAACAGGCTGAAGTTCAGACTGTTCGCTCCTATGACCAACACCAACACGCATGTGACTCTGAACGTGCGTGTTGGTATTGTCGTTGTTGCAACTGTTGTTGTTGTTGCTGAATTCGCACGTTTCGTGAATAAGTACTGTTAACCCCCCCGATGACCATTGCATCATTCATTTAAAGTGCTTCCCCTGGGGCTCCCCCCCCGTTTTTTAATCAAGGATTGCTTGTGGCCATAAAACTGCGCCCCTGGCCCCCGGTGTACAACAACAGCGGCACTCGTCGGATACTTTCTCACAGTGTACTTCAGATTCGGTATCTCGCGCGGGACTTCCCCAGAATGTATCCAGGACTCGCGCTCTCGCGTGACACCTCCTAACTATGTATTGCGGCGCCGCGTCCCCAAGACTCACAGGCCACGCTCTCGCTTTGGACTTCCTTAATTAACTTGGGGATCGCGTTGCCGCTCGAAACTCCATGATGGGTTGACGCTTTAGCAACCCACCCGCTCGACCTGGCCTCCTGAGCCCGCGACCTGCCCGTTAGGGTCCGCCCGCCCGACACGCTAGGCTGGTTCTGCCGCTTGTGCTGCTGCTCCTGACCATCCTCCTGCTAATTTCTCTCGTGATCCATCCTTCTCCCTCCCACTTGTCCATTCACTCCTTCCCTCCTTCCACTGATTTAGGTGGTGCGCCAACTTCAAGCGGCAGGCAGGGAAACCATACCCCCCAAGAGGGGGTACGATCGAAGGCGAAGAGGGCGAGTACCAAGGGTTTGGGACATACGTGTTGAATGGCACGCGAGAATGGCACGCGAGCAGATAACAGCGAACACTCTTCAACATATTGTTGTTGTTGCTGTTGTTGCGCCGTTCTGTTTTTCTCGTTGTGTGTTTCTGGATATGTCGCAGTTTTGGGTTTCTGGTTCAATCGCTAATGTTGTTGTGGGCTTGGTTCGGGTTCCGATCCTGGCGTGGTTTCCCCCGCGTCGGTTAATGTGCTCTGGCGCTTCCATACTCAAGAACCAGATTTTCAGAAAACTCGTAAAAACAAGCTTCGCCGTTTCTCAAGGGCCAACTCGAAGCAGTGGAATCTGGATAAATCGTTGGCTCCGCAAGGCGATCCGAAGATGACACCCTGGACCAGAGAAAAAAATGTTGTTGCAAGCTTGGCAGCCCGCGCTGTGGGCATCTCGGCATAACCCGCGGCCTCGAAGAAGGGGCTCTCGGTGTAGACGCAGCTGTGGAACACGGACGCGGGCGTCGCGCAGTACACCAGGGCCTGGTGCACGCGGTCTTGCGTGAGAAAACTACTCCGTGGTGGTCAAATGCGGACCCCAATAGCTCCCAAGGGCGCGCCAATATCGTCCCAGGGGTGATTTTTGAGGCTCCGACGGGGGGATGCTCAAAACGTCGTCGCCGTCATCGTCGTCGTCGTCGCCAGCGTCGTCGTCCTCGTCGTCGCCATCGTCGTCTTGGTCGCACTGTCGTCAGTTTCGCAGGTTCTGAATACCTCCCGAGTGCGACACGGGCGACTGTAAGCCAAACCATGAGCGCTCGTCCTGCTACAGCCAAGGACTTCCCGTTAAGGGCCAGGCGTGGGCGACTTGCGTGCGTGAATTCCAAGACGCACGTTTCGTCGCACTTAGACTTCGTCAAGAGCCCCACCGATCTCACTACTCTCCAGGGCCATCGGGCCATTACTTCACGACTCGCGCCTGCAGCGGCCGTTCGGGTCGATCTGGCACTTCCTCACGCCTCTCAATCAGGCGCAGCTGCTGGAACGCATCCCGAGGCTGGAACAATACCCAACCCCCCCCAAAAAAACTTCCAACGTCGATCGTCCGATCCACCCCCCTCCTGGGCCTATCCCCCACTGTCGCTGCTCCCGACTCGCCTACATGCAACAGTGACCGTGGGCAAGAGTGACCTTGGTTGGGCGCCTGACTTTAGGTGGGCCGCGGGGGGGGGGGGGGGGGCAGACTCCCGCGCGCATGCCACTGCAGGGGAGCCCCTGTGGGCCCGCATCAAGGGTCACTCCAGCAGAGGGTCACCCCCGACCCCCCAACGTGGAGCCCTGGAAGTCTGGAACGGACCCCTTCACTGACACCTTCCCAGGGACGGGCGTTGCATCCTGAGTCGTCTTTGCAGACAGTCCTGGGGCCCGGCGAGGGCCCCTGGGAGCTGAAAATCACACAAAACCTCGCGTCGCGGTTTTTGTCACGATGCCAAAAAGGGTATGTTGGGACTCGTACGCACAGCCGACTGCCCCTCCACAGTGGGCTTGGAGGATCGCGCCGCATCGCTCGCCGACGCATCGGCGACGTCGGCATGGAGAATCGGGCCCCACATCGAGCCGCATTCCCGATGCATCGACGATGACGCGGGATCCTCCGACCCCATATTTGAGGGGCCTCGCCACGGGCCCGCACCAGCAGCAACTCCGGCGAAGGGCCACTCTTGCGCACGGCCGGCTGTGGGGAAACAAAAAGATAATTGGACCCTGCCACTCCCGGGGACGCTCCCGGGATTCGGTCTGACAGGGCCTTCGAGGCGAACCCAGCCGTGGCGATGCGGGCCCCCCAGGACGCCCAGGAGGCGAAAGCGAGGCAAGGAGAGCGGCACTCTTAAACCAACGCTGCAAACAAACATATAAGCTTTCGAGGGTCCGCGCGGCCGCATTCGATCTGCACCGGACCCCCCCTCCCTGGCGCGCGGAGCGCGCCAGGGGCGCCGCCAGGGGGGCCCAACGCCGATCCACGAAATCCGCGAGGACCTCCGAGAAACTATGATTACGCAGCCAATTTGTTCGTCCTGCGCTCTCCTCCGCCGAGGCAGAGACCCCCCCACCTCCTGCGACGGGCCGTCTGGCGCCCCGTGATTCCAGGGCGAAGCCATCCGTGCGGACTGGGGCCTCCCAGGAGGCCCAAGAATTGTGATGCGGGTAGCCTGCTAGAGTCTATCCGATGAGTGATCTCTATCAAGATAGGCCTCGGGTTAAGCAAAAGATTACCCCAGACGGCGTCTGAAAAGATTTTGAAAAAATGAAAAAAGATTAAAGGCTACCCACGAAAAGATTACAGCTGATCTTATCAGAACAAAGGCAGCCACTGGGCCAAGAAGGCGAAACCGAGACAACGGTGGCGGAACACTTTTCTCAAGCCCAGCGTCGAATCGAACAGTCGGATTGGCGATCGACATGCACTGGACCGGCAGACATCGGCAGCCAAGTCGGGAGAAGCCGCAACGGCGGAAATCTGGAGGCCAGTAAGGCCTCCACACTGAGACGCCGAACTCAAAAACAGGCACCGAGTCGGATCGGAATCGGAATAGCAATCGAATATTCGCTGGCAACTTATGGGAGCATCCCATACCATCTTGTCCGCTCTTGCGAATCGACACTCGTCGACGCTCAATCAACGCTCACCGACGCTAAACCGACGCTGACCGACGCTAAGCGACGCTAAATCGACGCTAGCCAATGCTAAATCGACCCTCCTCGACGCTAAAGTGAGTTCAGAGAGTACATCCGGCTCCCATGATTTGCCACCGAACGAGTGGAATCGAGTCGGAGACGTCGAAGTGCGCCCTGCTCTGGGGCTGGCCCCCCAAACCCCCCCGCGGCGGGCCGTGCGGCGCGCCAGCCGCTCCCCGAGCGTGCGCCGCGTCAGCCGGTGCAGGGCCACCGCCGACGCCACGAAGCAGCCGTTCGCGGCCAGCAGCCCCGCGGCGGCCAGGGCCGCGGGCGAGCCGCCGCCGGCCGAGCCCGCAGCGCGGAGGGGCCAGAGGAGAGACAGACCCTCGGAGGAGGCAGAGGTACCCATACCTCTACCCTCCGCCCGTCTTCCCCTTGCCCTCGTCGCCACCGCTGGATTCGCCTCGGAATCCTGGTCAGGACGCACCCCGGGAGAGGTCCGGGGAGTAGCGGTATCGGTACCTTATGGGCTGACGAGAGCCAGATATGTTGTTGCCCAACCATCCTGTGGTGTTGGGTCCTCGTTTTGAAGAGACAGCGCCCCGCGTTCCCCTTCTCCTCTCTCCTCTCCTCTCCTCCTCCCTCCTCCCACTCCTCGCCTCTGCCCTCCGCATGTCTCTGTTTCGGCACACCCAGTACGCGTTCCGTGGCCCTATAAGGGAGCTCCACCGAAGGCCCCAGTGGCTGCGTTCGCATGCCGCCACCTCGCCATTTCTGCGCACCCCTCACACGTTTCGTGGCCCCATAAGCAGCTCCACCGGAGGGCCCAGTGGCAGGGCCCGCCTGCCGTCACTTCGCCATTTCGGCATTCCCCTCGCACGTTCAGTGGTCCCATAAAGAGCTCCACCGAAAGCCCCAATTGCAGGACCCGCGTGCCGCCACCTCGCCATGTCGGTACACCCGTCACACGTTTCGTGGCCCCAGCGGGGGCTCCACCGAAGGCCCCAGTGGCTGCGTTCGCATGCAGCTCCACCTCCCCATTTCGGCGATCTTCTCACGCGTTACGTGGCCCCACAGGGTGCTCCACTTGAGGCCCCAGTGGCAGCGCCCGCATGCGGTTCCATCCCAAATTTTGGCGCACCCCTCGCACGGTTCGTGGCTCGAGGTGGTACCACCGAAGGCCGCAGCGGCAGGGTCCGTATGCCGGTGCCGTCCCATTTCTGCACACCCCTCGCACGCTTCGTGGCCCCATAGGGAGCTCCACCGACAGCACCAATCGAAAAGGCCGCCTGCCGCCGACGGGCCACTTTGGCACACTCCTCAAACGCTTCGTGACCGCATAGGCGGATCCACCGAAGATGGTACTCACAACTGGGGTATGTAGCACTGCTTATGGTTGGGTCCTTCGCCAGGCTGTTTTTTTGTACAGGCCCAGGCATGCTTCCCCCCCCACCCACCACTGCCTCCTTATATGCCCTCCTCCTGGGTAGGGGCCCCAACCCCGTCCGACTTCTTGGAAGGAGGCTGCTACTCAGAAGGCGCTGGCCCTACATCTACAGATGAGGCCCGCGCCTTCTGAGAAGCAGGATTCGCATCGAAATTCTGTCAGAACGCACCCCAGGAGAGGACCGCGGATTAGCGGCATTCTTCTCCCAAACGATCATCAACATATCATTGTGACGGCAGGATGCGTCCCTGCAGGGGGGTGTTGGAGGAAACATTAAGAAACGCCCAGCAATGTTCAATTACTCACTGCGTGGAGCTCCCCATATGTGCACCTCATGTTTTATGTCATGCCATCGTGAGAGTCCGTTCATGAGCGCTTGGCCATAATAGCGGGTCCACGTGGGCGACAGGGCCGACGAAGACAAGCGAATCCGAATGCGAGTGAGAGAGTATGGGTCAGAGTGAGCTCTGAGTACGATTGAATATTAGCCTCCCATCCATTCCCCCTCCTCAAGCTGGCCGCGAACGGGCCCATGAAAACACCCCTCGCGGCTCCCCTTAGGGGTGCTGAAACCAGCGCCCCGCCTGAGACATCCTCAAAATCTGCTCTGAAAGCCAAGGATGTTGGGCATGGGCACGAGCAAACCGCCTGAGACATCCCCACAAACTGGCCGCGAACGGGCACGTGAAAACACTCCTGGCGGCTCCCTTTAGGGGTGCTGAAGGGGTGCTGAAACCAGCGCGCCGCCTGAGACAACCCCAAAATGAGCTCTGAAAGCCAACGATGTTGGGCATGAAAACAAACCGCCTGAGACACCCCCACAAACTGGCCGCGAACGAGCCTGTAAAAACACACCTGGCGGCTCCCCTTAGGAGTGCTGAAACCAGCGCCTCGCCTGAGTGATCCTCAACATCTGCTCCGAAAGCCAATGATATTGGCCATGAAAACGGACCAACCGCCTGAGACATCCCCACCAACTGGCCGCGAACGGGCCCGTGAAAACACCCCTGGCGGCTCCCCTGAGGGGTGCTGAAACCAGCGCGCCACCCGAGACATCCCCAAAATAAGCTCTGAAAGCCAACGATGTCGGGCATGAAAACAGACAGACCGTTTGAGACTTCCCAACAAACTGGCCGCGAACGGGCACGTGAAAACACCCCTGGCGGCTCCCTTTAGGGGTGCTGAAACCAGCGCGCCGCCTGAGACATCCACAAAATCTGATCCGAAAGCCAACGATGTTGGGTATGATAACGAACAAACCGGCTGAGACATCCCCACAAACTGGCCGCGAACGGGCCCGTGAAAAAAACCCTGGCGGCTCCCTTTATGAGTGCTGAAACCAGCGCGCCGCCTGAGACAACCCCAAAATGAGCTCTGAAAGCCAACGATGTTGGACATGAGAACAAACACATCGCCTGAGACATCCCAACAAACTGGCCGCGAACGGGCCCATGAAAACACCCCTGGCGGCTCCCCGTAGGAGTGCTGAAGCCAGCGCTCCGCCTGAGACATCCTCAACATCTGATCCGAAAGCCAACGATGTTGGGCATGAAAACGAGCAAACCGGCTGAGACATCCCCACAAACTGGCTGCGAACGGGCCCGTGAAAACACCCCTGGCGGCTCCCCTGAGGGGTGCTGAAACCAGCGCGCCGCCTGAGACATCCTCACACACTGCTTTCAACGCAGACGAGTCTGCCCACCAAAACAGCCAAACCCTATGAGACATCCCCACAAACTGGCCGCGAACGAGCCTGTAAAAACACCCCTGGCGGCGCCCCTTAGGGGTGCTGAAACCAGCGCCTCGCCTGAGACATCCTCACACACTGCTCTAAACGCAGACGAATCTGCCCACCAAAACAACCAAACCGCCTGAGACATCCCCACAAACTGGCCGCGAACGAACCTGTAAAAACACCCCTGGCGGCTCCCCTCAGGGGTGCTGAAACCAGCGCCACGCCTGAGATATACTCCGAATCTTCTGTGTGTTGAATAAGTCTGCGTATGAGCAAGTCTGACGATGAGAAGGTCTGAGTATGAGTAAATCTGTGTACGAGTAAATCTGTGTATGAGTACGTCTGGGTATGAGCAAGTACGGGTATGAGTAAGTCTGTGTATGAGTAAGTCTGTGTATGTGTACGTCTGGGTATGAGTAGGTCTGAGCATGAGTAGGTCTGAGTATGAGTATGTCTGAGTATGAGTAAGTCTGTGTATGAGTAAGTCTGGATATGAGTAAGTCTGAATATGAGCAAGTCCGAGAGGAGGGGAGGAGAAGAGGGAGGAGGAGGCGCCCAAGTAATAACAATAACCCCATCTTAGGATATGGGGAAAGATGATCAACACATAATCCCCAGACTATTTTTGAATATTTTTGAATAGCCCTCCTGTAGAGGGACAGGCCCGACTTGAGTCTACGGAGTTCATAATGGGGGCGGCGGAGCAGCTGGGAACAGACCCAGGCGATGCTCGAGCCGTGGACACATCGCGACGGGAGGCTTCTGGCCGTGTCTGCGCCTCGGGGGCCCTCAACCAGGCCCCGGGGCGATCGAAAAGCGACGCCCAGAGGATGACAGACTGGCCCTGGGGAGAGGGCCGGGACCTGGCCATCGCTCGGACGTCCATTCCCTGTGTTTGTTGTTCGGTTTTGTGCGTTGTTTTTTCGCCAAATGATAGAGGATGCTCCTCGATGGTCCTCGCCGAAAGAAAAATGCACACGTCCGAGCGATGCCAAGGGACTCCCCGGGGGCCCTGCCTGGATAACATCGAAGCATCGCGTCTGGG
>CAUYUJ010015956.1:175652-178152 GCA_963575745.1 Prorocentrum cordatum
TCGGCCTCATCTCCTCCGGAGGAGGACGAGGCAACGATGAGCGCCGAGGAGAAGGAATGTGGAGGGAGGAGGAGGGGGGGGAGGAGGGAGAAGGGAGGATGAAGAGAGGAGGGAGCCAGGATGATGAGGAGGACGTCGGGCAGGAGGAGCAGGAGCAGGAGGAGGAGGAGGAGGAGGGGGAAGGAGGAGGAGGATGAGGAGGAGGAAAAGAGGAGGAGGGAGGAGGCGGAGGAGGGATGAACAGGGAGGAGGTCGGACGCAGGCTGGGACGCGGGTCGTGCTCTGTCTAAGGGAGGAGGAGGAGGAGGGAGGATGAGGAGAGAGGGAGGATGAGGAGGATGAGGAGGATGAGGATGAGAGGATGAGGGGAGGAGGAGGAGGAGGAGGAGGAGGAGAGGAGGAGGAAGAGCAGCAGCAGCAGCAGGAGGAGGAGGAGGACGAGGAGCAGGAGGAGGAGGGGAGGGGGGGAGAGGGGAGGAGGAGGAGGGAGGAGGGAGGAGGGAGGATGAGGGAGGAGGGAGGAGGGGGGAGTTGGAGGAGGAGGGGCATGAGCAGGAGGAGGAGGAGGAGGGAGCAGGAGGGGGGGAAGAGGAAGAGGCGGCGGCGGCGCCAGCAGCGGCAGGAGGAGGGGGGGGGAGGGGAGCAGGAGCAGGAGCAAGAGGGAGCAGGAGCAGGAGGGGGACCCTGGAGGCAAGCAGGGTCCTTCTTGGCATGGGTCTCGAAGTCGGCGCTGCTCGCGTGACATTGACGGTGCAGCTCCCGCGCGTGTCGAATGCTCCAGCGAGCGAGAACACAGCATAGCCCCAGGAAAGCGAGGCACAAGCAGCGCAACTCAGCATGCACGCAGTGGCCGGGGATCGCGACATATCCACGAGCGTTGCTCCAGCCTGAGAGGTGCGGACAAAGGACGCGTTGAGTGCACAAATGGGAACACCAAAAGGTACCGATACCGCCATTCCCCGGAACCTCTCCTGGGGTGCGTTCTGGCCAGGATCTCGAGGCGAATCCAGCGGTGGCGACGAGGGCCTCCCAGGAGGCCCACAACGCGGAAAAGGGCGAAGGGGTAATGAGAGGCATGGGTACCTCCTCCTCCTCCGAAGCGCTGCTTCACCCCGGCAGGTGTGGACACGAGGTCGCGTGAAGTGCACCACGGGCAGCACCACCAAGGCACAACGACAGCAAAAGGGCCCTCCATATGGGCAAGCGACGCGCAGTGACCCGCCACGGCCCGGCCCGCCGGGGACCTGGCGGATCTCCTCGAGCAGCGGCCGCGCCAGTGCGTGGAGGCTGGGCTGGCTGGCGGCGGGCAGCGCCGCCACCACGGCGACGAGGGTTCTCCTGCGCCCGGGGGGAGAAGGGGCCAGGGGAACAGCGACGACGACGACGACGAGGACGGCGGTGGCGACGGCGACGCCGACCACGAGGGCGACGATGACGACGACGACGACGACGACGACGACGACGACGACGACGACGACGACGACGACGACGACGACTGCGGCGACGACGAAGATAAGGGCGATGGGGGCGGCGACGGCAGCGACGACGACGATGATGATGACGGCGACGACGGCGACGACGACGACGACAATGACGACGGCGGCAGCGACGACGACGTCGATGGCAACGACGTCATCGTCATCGTCAACAGGTAGGCAGTGGTGATATGAGATGAGCAAGCGGCCTGAAAACAGGCTCAAGCGTCAAATTCATTGGGGCTATATTCGTTTCCTCCCCCTTATCAGGGGCTTCGGAGAAAGAGCCGAGGCCAGAGGTGGGGGGCCGGAGGCATGAGAGGGGGGAGGCTTTGACGTCAGGCGGGGCGCTGCGAACGGCGTGCCTCACAGTGCAGCGGCTGCCGCGGAGTCCCGGCGAGCTGAGACAAAGACGCGCGGACAGCCCGGCCGGCAAAGGGCGCGGCATGGGCGTCGCGCCCCTCTCCGAACCCCCTGGGGTCTTCCGACGCTGAGTTGAGGCAGCGGGCGAGTTGAGACAGCGGCAACTCACCCAGTCCCCTTCCTGGGAACGAGACGCACCGATTCTCCGGGCTGCGTCCGGACGAGGCCACGGTGGCCCTCCTGGAAAGCCGACGACCGCTGCCTCAACCCGCCCTCGGGGGCCGCCCCCGAGACAAGGAGGACCGGGAGGTGCCCGTACGCTACTCCCGAGACCCCTCCAGGGCCGCGCTGCGACCAGGATGTCGAGGCGAAGCCCGCCGTGGCGGCGAGGGCCTCCCAGGAGGCCCCACACGGGCAGGGCGAGGGAATCGCGGCGGTGTCGGTGCCTCTGCCCCTTCAAGACTCGGACCTTCGACGTCCCCTGGGGGGCTGGGGCGCCGGCGCTGGTCTCCTCCTCCTCCTCCTCCTCCTCCTCCTCCTCCCCCCTTTTCCTCCTCCTCTCCTCCTCTCCTCCTACCTCCTCCTCCCTCCCTCCTCCTCCTCCTCCTCCTCCTCTCACTCCTCCTCATATCCGCCTCCTCCTCCTACTCCTCCTTCGTCCT
>CAUYUJ010015956.1:183152-218152 GCA_963575745.1 Prorocentrum cordatum
GTAGTAGTACTAGAGTAGTAGTAATAAGGATTCCTAAGGAATTCCAAAGGAAGCCTGAGGAATTCCGAAAGCACCCTAAGGAATTCCGAGGGAATCGTGAGGAACTCCGAAGGAATCGCGAGGAATTCCGAAGGAATCCCAAGGAGTCCTGAAGAATCCTGAGGAATACTGAAGATTTCGAAGGGATCCGGAGGATTTCCGAAGATCCCATCCGTGGTTGGAATTGGTCTCATTTTTGGTTGAGTTGGAATTGGTCTCATTTGTGGTTGGAATTGGTTTACTTTCTGGTTGCAATTTCACTCCGAACGGTTTGGGATGGTACCTAGTCTGTGTAATTCGTACAATTCGGGTCCCCCCCCCCCACCCCCCCCCCCCCCCCCCCCCACCCCCCCCCCCCCCCTCTCCCGAAAATCCCCCCCACCTGCTGGACCCCCCCCTCCCCCCCCTTCCCCCGGCAAAACCGCCCCCTCCACAACCCCCCCCCCCCCCCCCCCCCCCCCCCCACCCACCCCCCACCCCCCCCCCCCCCCCCCCCCCCCCCCCCCCTCCCCTTCCCCCTCGAAAAACCGGGGGGGGGTCACTACGGTTCTAACCCCTCCCCCCCTCCCCCCTCCGGATCAGGAAGACCGGGGGGGGTCACTACCGGTTCGAACCCCCACCCCCCCCCTCGAAAAAAAGGAGGGGGATCACTACCGGTCGAACCCTCCCCCCCCCCCCCCCCCCCCCCCCCCCCCCACTCCCGCCACGCCAGCAAACGACTCCCGGTCCCTACCACCGTCCGCATCACATCCTCCACTGTTGTTCCCAGCACCACTGTCCTCACCACCACTGTCCCCACTGTGTCCCCACCAGTGCCCCCACCACTGTCGCACTGTCCCCACTGTCCCCACCACTGTTCCCACCACGGTTCCACTCTCCCCACTGTCTCCACGGCCCCAAACCACTGCCCGACTATTCCCACTGTCCCCCACTGTCCCACTGACTCCGCCGCTGTCCCACTGAGCTGTCCCACTGTTCCCACCACTGTCCCCACTGTCCCCACCACTGTCCCCACTGTACCCCTCTGTCCCATTGTCCCACCGCCCTCGCCACCGCCTTCACCAGTCCCCACCACCATTGTACCCTCCACTGTCCCACTGTTTCCACCTCATTCCCACTGTGCCCACACCACTGTCCCCACCACCACCGTCACCACCACTGTCCACTGTCCCCCCTGTTCCCACCATTGTCCCCACCACTGTCCCCACCACTACCGGCCCTCTACTGTCCCACTGTCCCACTGTCCCCACCAGTGTCCCGCTGTCCCCTCGCCACTGTCCCCACCAACACCGTCCCCACCACTGTCCGCACCCCCACTCGGTTTTCGAGGGGGGGAGGGGGCGTTCGAACCGGTAGTGACCCCCCCCCTTTTCATGATGAACTTGGGGGGGGGGGGGGTTCGAACCGGTAGTGACCCCCCCCGGCTGGTTTTCCGGAGGGGGGGGGGGGAGGGGTTCGAACCGGTAGTGACCCCCCCCCGGTTTTCCGCCAGCAGCGGTAGAACACGCTCTTTCAAAGATAAGGGTCCCGTGGTTTTCCCGTTTTTTTTCCCGCGGCTGTCCCGTGGTTGTCCCGCGGTTGTCCTGTGGTTGTCTCGTCCTTGTCTTGTGGTCATCGCGTCGTTGCCCGTAAGTGTCCCGCAGTTGTCGCGCAGTTGCCCCCTCTCAATATGGACAGACGAATATATATATATAATCATATATAAATAGTTTGTATTACTATTTGTTTGTAAAAAAAAAACCACGAATCCGAACCTGCAGCAACTGCAGATGGACATCTGTCTGCACCGATCCCTCCCAAACTCTCTACCAACCTTCCAAAGGGCCGTGTCTCGTCCGGGGCTTACGTGCGATGGCCAACCCAGCAACGGCACCAATATGCCCAACTCCGAGAAACACTCCAGGATCGGCGTCGTCGCCGTCGTCGCCGTCGTCGCAGCTGCCTCCGTGGTCGCCACCGATGTCGTCGTCGCCGTTGCCGCCAACCGCTGCTGTCGTCACCGCCGCCGCCGTTGCCGCAGTCGCTGTCGTACAGCGGACGAGGCTGCCAAAGGTTTGGGTCGGGCCGACCCTCCTCGGGCTGTTCCCCGGAAGCCCCTCGGAGGACCTACTGGGCCACCCTAAAGGATCATGGGGCCGCCCTTAAAACTCAGGGAAATCCTTGACAGCTCATGGGCCCTGTCGGGGTCACAAGAGGCCGTTGTGCGCCACAGCAAGAACAATGAAAACGTGCTACGAACCATGGGCGCCAAACATTGCGTTTCCAGCTTTATGGGTTGTGCAACCGGTGTGTAATTCGAGGTTAAATATACAACTATAGACGCGTGGCGTAATGCATGTGAAGAAACATATGCAACGCGATCTATGTGATGCAGTTTGCGTGGTGCGACCTATGCTGTGCAAGCTGTGCGATGCGGGTGTGCAATCTATGATGCGCGAGCTATGTTGTGCAACGCACGCGGTGCAACCTACGTGGTGCAGTGTACGTTGCGCAACCGATGTGGTGCAGCCCACGTGGTGCATTGTATGTGTTGCAAACTATGTGGTGCAATTTGCTCTGTTACAAAAGAGTTAACACATTATACGTTCTTGCAAACATCCAGTCCACCCACCCGCAACTTGGTGTGCAAAACCATGCGGCGGCGATTCCGATGAGTGTTTGGCGTTGGTTGGTGCATCTCTGTGGCGGCGCGAGCCCGCGCATGCTCGCGCGCACAACTGCCAGCTAATTTGACGCGACCGACGCGGCCACGGTGGCGCTGACCGCGGGGCAATTCCCAGCGAGGACTTCAGTGCGAGTCGGTGACTTGGGCGGGCGCGGTATCATGGCGACACCGACAATGGTAGACACGATGATGAAGAGTAGCGATGGTGGCAGAGGTGGCGATGGCGACGGCAAGGCCAATGACGGCACCGATGTTGATCAATCCCACCGATAACGATGACAATGTCCTCGCGTCGGCGATGCAATCTTTTGACGGAGATCGACATGCGAGAAAGGCCGACACGCGCGATTGGCCCGCGTGATATTATTCGACACGAATCGCGCCCCCCCCCCAAGCACGCGCGCAAGGGCATTCGAATGAGTTCGACATGCTGCGCGAGGGGCCCGCCTGGCAGAAAAGCCCGCATGAACGCGAACGATTAGTTTTGAAATTTGGTGTTGCAAAGCTGTGTTTTGTAACATCTACCAAACAATAATAAACACATAACGCACACGGGGCACTCGCTTTTGAAATCTTTACGGAACCCATGGTTTTTGTTTCAAAGATTCCGGCATCCGCGCGCGACGACGCGCGCGCGCAATTTGTCTCATCTCTTACACAGCACGCGCGCAGAAGCGATCGAGCGATGTCGACGCGCGCGCGAAAGGCCAATTCGGAAACACTCCGCGAACATGTTGAAGCAACGGTGGTTTTCTGAGGGACTCGCAAGAAGGCGGGGGCACGTTTTTGGAAGGACCCCTTGTTACAAAACCATGTGATTTACACTTTGTCGCTACAGTTCTAATATATTTTTATAAATGCGAATCTACGTGGCGCACGTGTTTTTCGCAATGAATTGTCAAGTCCGCTGCTCGGGAAATCATCCAACCAACCCGCCCGCAGCTTGGATTGCAAAAGCCCATGCGGCGGCGATTGCGATGACTGTTCGGCGCTGGCTGGCGCAACGCTGCGGCCGCGCTAGCGCGCGCAGGCTCGCGCGCAGATCGGCCAGCTAGTCTGGCGTGACCGACGCGGCCGCTGTGGCGCTGTCCGCTGGGGAGTCTCCAGCGCGTCTCGCAAGACTCGCTGACGCGCGGCCACTTCAGTGCGAGTCGGTGACTCTGGCGGCGCGGTGCCATGGCGACGTCGACAACGGCAGCCACGACGATGATACTAACGATGCTGGTGACGACGATGACGATGACGACGGCAAGGCCAATGACGGCGTCGATGTTGATCACGCCGATGACGGTGATGGTGTCCCGGTGTTGGTGATGAAGGCTTTGGGAAGATTTCGACATGCGCGCGCGGCCGACTGGCGCCAGTTGCCTGCATAGTATCATTTCACAAAGATCGTGTCCCCCCAGGCATGCGCGCAAAGGCGTGCGAATGATGTCGACATGCGGCCGAAAATGCCCCTCTGGTCGCATTTGAGGAACCATCCCAGAAGGGGCCGATGATCCCTGGGGGGGTAGAACCCAATAGGAGAACCTATGTGATGCAATCTATGCGGAGCGATCGATGTGGTGCAATCGATACTGTGCGACCTGTGGCGCAATCCATGCGGCGCAATCGATGTGGTGCAACCTATGTTGTGCGATCTTCGGAGCGGCGACGGAGAGGTGACGGCGAGCACGGAATTGCCAGACCGGCAGACAGACCCAGACTCGCGGCGACGAGGCGTCCACGGGGCAGCTACGGCGGCCACAGCGCCGCCAAACCGGCAGACAGACCCAGACGACGGACGGCGACGGTGGCCACATAGCCGCCAGAATGGCCCAGCTCCTTAATAAGAAATCAGAGCCCGCGAATGCAACCACTGTTTGGGGCAATTGAGCCGGACCCCACTCCCTGGCGCGCGGAACGCGCCAGGGGCGGCGCTGGAGGCGCCGTCAGGGGCGTCCGGCGCAGACTCCAGAAATCCACGCGGAGCTCCGAAAATTCATGGTTCCGCATGTGTTTTTCTTTCCAATCTTGGGCTGTGTTTTTGGACGCCCGGAATGAATCCGGGAAAAATAAAAAATGCGCACAATGCCCAACAACAAATGTTGTCCCAAACCAACAGCGGCCGCTGTTGGGCAGGCGGCTTTCTGTCTGCAGTGAACAACGTCCGCGGCGGCGCTGAAAGCGAGCCCTGTACAAAATGAACAGAAACTGCCGTTGGGCATCGTACCCCATCTTTCCGTACCCAGTTCGATCGTCCCGAGTGTTAAATGTTGCGGGATGGGTAACGACCCTCCCTTGGGTTACAAGTGCGTGGTCCGTAAACCTCCTGGGACCCCCCGAAGCCTAGAGAGCCGCCAGGACGCTCCACATCACGCAGGGTTTACCCTCTCAGCCCACAGGAGCTTCAGCGCACAACGCCTCGTAAACCAAGGCAAGAGGCGGTTTTTGTATGCCCTTCAGAATGCACCTTGGGGCCACCCTGGGGGCTCTCTCGGGGCCACCCCTGGAGGCTCCCTTGGGGTCGGGCCGCAGGAGGAGGAGGAGGAGGAGGAGGAGGAGGAGGAGGAGGAGGAGGAGGAGGAGGAGGTGGAGGAGGGGAGGAGGAGGAGGAGGTGGAGGGAGGGGGAGGAGGAGGAGGAGGAGGAGGAGGAGGAGGAGAGGAGGAGGAGGAGGAGGAGGAGGAGGAGGAGGAGGAGGAGGAAGAGGAGGAGGCGGAGGGGGAGGAGGAGGAGGAGGAGGAGGAGGAGGAGGAGGAGGAGGAGGAGGGGGAGGGAGGGAGGAGGAGGAGGAGGGGCCCTCCCGCGGCCGCGCGGCGTCCAGACTTGGAGCAGGTGCTGGGCCTGGCCGGCGTGCGCCAGGTCGTGCGTGGGCGCCCCCTGCCGGCACCCCGGCGGCAGGGGCCGACGGCGCCGCCGTCGCCGCTGTCGCCGCCGTCGTCCTCGCCGCCGCCGCCGACAGGGAGGCCTCCTGCTCCTTCTCCTCCCCCTCCTCCTCCTCCGCCTCCTCCCTCCTCTCCACTCCTCCTCCTCCTCCTCCTCCTCCTCCTCTCCTCCTCCTCCTCCTCCGTCTCTCCTTCTCCTCCTCCTCCTCCTCCCCTTCCTCCCTCCTCCTCCTCCCCTCCCCTCCTCCCCCTCCCCCCTCCTCCTCCTCCTCCTCCTCCTCCTCCTCCTCCTCCCTCCTCCTCCTGCTCCCCCTCCTCTCCTCCTCCTCCTCTTCCTCCTCCTCCTCCTCCTCCTCCTCCTCCTAGGAGAGATCCGGTCAGGCCAGGTTCCCAGACGTCCACGCGTGGTGAAGAGCTTTGCCGCGGGCGGTCGCTGCTGGCCCGCGGGGGGCCCTTCCGTTCATAGCCGGGGGGAACCCTCGCGGGGCCCTATGAGACCGCAAAAACTGGCCCGGGATGAAAAACCGGTCCTGGGAAAAGGATCGTGACTCGTTGGGGCCACGCATTGGCGGGCAGGCAAGCAGGAGCCGCGCCCTGACGGCGCATCGGCAGAAAATAGCATGCGGAAGACATACCTGAAGCACATGCGAGAACACCTGCGTGCAGACGCAGTGCCTCGGTGGACAAGCGCCGGACCCTTTGTTCTGGAGCGTCGCGAGGGAAAGCCGCATCTGTACTCGAGGGAGGGGGAGGGGGGAGCAGGGGCGGGAGGGGAGGAGGAGAGAGGGGAGAAACGATCCACCGTATTCTTTTACGACCTTGCGCCACTCACGTGGGGACCCCGCAGTGCCCCCCCCCCAAAAAAAGACCTGCGTGTCAGCACCACCCCAGGGCAGGAGCCACATCGTGGGCGCAAGGCGTGTCCGTACCCACGGCCTCTCGGGGCGGGCCCCCGGACGCATGCTCCGCTCAGCACGCGGGCTCGGATGCCCCGAAGCCAGGCCGCGAGGGCGCGGCTGCGGATGCCTGCGCGAAGCCCGTGGCCGAAGCCCCCTCGCAGCCACCTCCCCCCACGCCCCTGACCGCGGCCTCGGCTGCGCCCCGCCGCGAGCCACTCGCGGGGCCGAGCTCGCCCTGCGTGCACCCCTCCGGGCCCCGCCTCGGAGCACGCCGCTGCCAATAGAAGAAGAAACGATACCATGAGCATAAACATGGGGCGCTCCGCGCAGATTTCTTGGATCTGCGCTGGAATCCCTCCCTGGCGCGCGGAGCGCGCCAGGGGCGGCGACGGAGGCGCCGCCAGGGGTGGATTCCGGCGCCGATCCAACAAAACCGCGCGAGCGCCAAAAGTTCATGTTTATGGCGCTTTTTCTCCTTCGACCCAAGTGAGGAGGAAATTGTTGGTAACCGTGGCCTGCTCCCAGGGAGGGTCGCCCACGCTGCCCTGGACGAGCAGTGCGTTACGTTATGCCCCCTCCGCCCTCCCCTTTCCCCGCCCCCCATGAGGCCTGTTATCAACGCGAATAAAAAATGCTCTCCCTGGAAAGGAAATGCAACTCACTTCTTCAATTTCTTGAGCCGCCTCCCCCACCCATCGATACGCTAACGGCGATGTAGGGAACGGCGATGTCGGTGGTAGGTTGGGGCGGTTCGTGGCCACCCCAATTCTGGGAAAGGCCTGTTCGTGTCTTCCTACACTTCAGTCTGCACGAGCTCGGCGTCGCAAAAAACAGATTCCCTACATCGCTGGTAGGCAGCGTGGGGCCAGACGTGGCCGACGGCGGGACGGTTGTGGCTCACCCGGCGCCCCGCGCAGGGCCCGTGACGTTGGGGCGCGAGGGCGCGGCTCGCGCGCGAGCCTTTCAGAACCTGGTTTTTGCGACGCCGAGCTCGTGCAGACTGAAGTGTAGGAAGACACGAACAGGCCTTTCCCAGAATTGGGGTGGCCACGAACCACCCCAACCTACCACCGACATCGCCGTTCCCTACATCGCCGTTAGCGTATCGATGGGTGGGGGAGGTGCTCAAGAAATTGAAGAAGTGAGTTGCATTTCCTTTCCAGGGAGAGCATTTTTTATTCGCGTTGATAACAGGCCTCATGGGGGGCGGGGAAAAGGGGGGGGTGGAGGGGGCATAGCGTAACGCTCCCCCCCGCCGTGTGGGCCGCGCAAAACGGACTGCGGTGCTGGACGCACCGCGGCAGTGCTGGGGGCGCACTGGGGGCGGGGGAAGCGCTTCGTTCTGGGAACGTGGGGGGGGGAGATGGAGGGGAAGCATAACGAGCGTCATGGCCCAGGACAGAAACACTCTCAGGGGGGTGCAATTGAGAAAACACTCTCCAAGGGGGGCGCGGGGGGGCAGAGGGACACAGCCTTTGATCTGGGTGGGGCCGGCGGCTCGGGCGGCTGCCCTCGCCAGCGTGCAACGTCCTGGAAGATACAGTGGGGGCCCGACCACAAGAAGCCTTCCAGCAGAAACCCAATCCTGAGACCCCAGGACCTTCCACAAGAAACCTTGCACAAGAAGCCTTCCACAAGAAACCGAAGAAACACAGGGCACCCTCGAGGCAAGTAGAGTGTTTCTTGGCATGGGCCTCCACTGTACTATTTATGAACTGCTGCACTGCGCTGCGGCGTGCCTGCGAGATTCCCGAAACTTGCCTGCACGAGCTTTAGAATCCTGGGAAAAACTTGATGCGAGGGCCGACTGTACAACTCCAATGCCACAGCCGAGCTCGTGCTGTATGAGAAAGGCCAGTGCCACTGCTGCGCGACTATGCCCACAATCGATCGCTATCAACGAGCTGCTGATCACATCACAGATGACTATTGTAGGTGCAACTGCTGCATCCTGTCTCTCTCTCTCTCTCTTTTGTGTTATTTCTCTCTCTCTCTCTGTCATTACCTCTCTGTATATCGCCTATGCTTGGTCAACATAACACAATACACTTGGACCAGATATGTGGCGTACCGAACCCTGCGGCGATGCCGTAATGGAAGCTACGAAGACGCTCGGCTATTCATTGAAATCCAAACGAATGTCCAGGCGAATACTTGTTCAGCGCGACGGGCATCAGGCGGTTCGCAAAATATGTTTCCACCTCACGGTCCCAGGTATGTCATGGATCACAATAAACATCCGGCACGCCAGAAAGATGCACTGTATTCGCGACGACCCTGTCACACCACAGGCTCAGCCTGGAGGCTTGGAGGCTCTGCATGCAAACAAGTTTTAGAGTAATGCGCCGAGCGTGATGTCATAGCAAAGACGCTTTGTCGGCCGCCTCCGACTGTCTAAAGATGGGCTGCCAGATGCGGGACCACACGCGGCAGAAAAATGCGATGGGGCCAATGCCTCGAAGCCCTCGCGGCCAATCAGGAATTTACCTTCGTGGTCAAGAGCGTGAAGATAGCCCGAGTGGTAGTAGGTATCATCCCGACACGGTCGAGTGTCCCCAGAAGCTTGATGATGCGGGCGATCTGCGAGTCACCGAGAAGGGCGAAGTGGAGAGGATGGAAGCCACCCCGTGTTAAGCTCGCCCTGCTAGGATAATAGAAAGGAGATGGGGGAGAAGACGCAGGATCAGGAGGAGGGGGAGGAGGGGAGGACGACCTGGAGTCACATGATGACTCCAAGTCCTCCTGGGAGCGAGGAGGACGGGAGGGGGACGGACAGGGACGGGGAGGAAGGGGGGAAAAAGGAGGACTTGGAGTTTCGGACTCGGTGGGCTCCAAGTCCTAGACCCCCAACGTCATGCTTTTCACAACGTGGACTCCTGGAGGCATCGACCCGTTCCTCGGGACCGGCGCTTCACCATGAGTAGTTCTCAACCATTATGTGGTTTTGGGCCCCCGCTTCGCATGAGGCAGCGCACCGCGACTCGTTCTCCCCCATCTCCTCTTCCCTCCTCCCATCCCTGCCCCTGCCCTCCGCATGTCTATTTCGGGGCACTCACGCGTTTCGCGGCCCCACAGGGAGCTCCGCCGAAGGTCCCACTGGGGCAGCCCACATGCGGCTTCGCCACCCATGTCGGCAAGTGGCCCCATGGGGAGCTCCACCGAAGGCCCCCATTTCGGCACACCCCTCGCATGCTTCGTGGCCCTAACGGGAGCACAACGAATGGCCCCAGTGGCGCAGCCCGCGTGCGGTCCAGCATCGATTTCGGCACACCCTTCACACGTTTCGTAGCCCAGCAGGGAGCTCCACCGAAGGCCCCAGTGGCGCAGCCCGCATGCGTCCGCCGCACCCATTTCAGCACACCCCTCACACGTTGCGTGGCCACACAGGGAGCCCCACTGAAGGTCCCAGTGGCTCAGCCCACATGCGTCCGCTCCGCCCATGGCGGCACCGATTCGTGTCCCCACAGGGTGCTCCACCGAAGGTCCCACTGGTGCAGCCCGCATGCGCCCGTCACACTAAATTTGGCACACCGCTCACACGCTTCGTGGACCAATAGGGAGCTCCACCGAAGGTCCCTGTGGCGCAGCCCGTATGCGGTCCCCCATCCACTTCGGCACACTCCTCACACGCTTCGTGGCCCCATAAGGAGCTCCTCCCAAGGCTCCACTGGCGCAAACCCGCACGCGTGGGCCGCACCCATGTCGACACACCCCTCACACGTTTCGTGGCCCCACAGGGAGCCCCACTGAAGGCCCCAGTGGCCATGTTCGCAGGCGAGCGACCCATGTACTTCGGCACGCCCCGCACACGCTTCGTGGCCACACGGGGAGCCCCACCGAAGGCCCCAGCGGCCGTGCTTGCAAGCGGCAGCCCCACCCATTTCGGCACGCCCCTCACGCGCTCCGTGGCGCTATACGGAGCTCCACCGAAAGTGATACTCACAACGACGGCACACGCAACTGCATATGGTTCAGTCCGTAGCCAGGCAAATTTGTTGACGTCCACGAAGCTCGGCGAAGGCCCCCAAAGGCCGAAAACGGCCGAAAGCCTCTCGTCGTGGTTCTTCCCCACGATCCTGTGGTGGTGGGTCTACGTTTTGAAGAGACAACGCCCCGCGTTCCTCACTCCCCCTCTTTCCCCTCCTCCCCCTCCTTACTTCTGGTCTCCGCCTCACTCTACCAGCTCGCCACACGCCGCACACGCTTCGTGGCCGAATAGGGAGCTCCACGAAAGGCCCAGTGGCAAAGCTCGCATGCGCCTCCCCCACCCAGTACAACGTTTCGTGGCCCGTAGGGAACTCGACCGAAGGCCCCAGTGGCAAAGTTCGCATGCGTCTCCCCCGCCCAGTGTAACGTTTTGTGGTCCACAGCGACCTCCACCGAAGGCCCCAATGGCAGGGTCAAAAGAAGTCTCCTCATCCAGGTACAGCGTTTCGTGGCTCATAGGCAGCTCCACCGAGGCCCCGGTGGCAAAACTCGGATGCGCCTCCCCCATCTATTACACCACTTCGTGTCCCGTAGGGAGCCCCACCGAAGGCCCCAAGGGCAAAGTTCGCGTGCGTCTCCCCCACCCAATGAACGGTTTTGTGGCCTGTAGTGAACCCGACCGAAAGCCCCGGTGGCAAATTCGCATGCGTCCCCCCACCCAAAACAACGTTTCGTGGCCAATAAGGAGCTCCAACCAAAAAAACAGGTGGCAAAGTTCGCATGCGTCTTCCCCCACCCAGTGCAACGCTTCGTGGCCCCATTGGGAGCTCCACCGAAAGTCCCAGTGGCACAGTTCGCATGCGTCTCCCGCACCAAGTAAAGCGTTTCGTGGCCCATAGGGCGCTCCACCGAAGGCACCTGCGGCAGGGACAATATGCGTCTCCCCATCCGAAAACAGCGTTTCGGGACTCATAGCGAGCTCCACCGAGGGCCCCGGTGGCACGGTCAAAATGCGTCTCCCCATCCGAGTACAGCGCGCGCTTCGTGGCTCATAGGGCGCTCCACCGAAGGCTCCAGTGGCAGGGTCCACATGCGTCTCCCTGCCCCTTGTCGGCTCACCCCTCACACGTTGTGTGCCTCTATACTATAAGGAGCTCCACCGAAGGCACCGGTGGGAGGCACTTCCTGCCCCATACTGGGGCCCCAACACCATGACGGCACACCCCTTACGCGCTGCATGGCCCTATGGGGCCCATCGGTATCTCCATCGACAGCGGCAGCCACAACGCGGCATTCACAACTGCATGTTGGGCCCTTCGCCAAGATAATTTCACACTGCGGGTACGTCTGGGCCCAATTCGGGGCGTGCATTGGCGGACCGAGTGTCGACCTCAGAACCCCCAACGACCTTGCCGCGCGGTGCGTCACGGCACGGTTTTGGAACCCTGGAGGCCGATCCAATCTCCGAAACAGCGAGGGGATCCCGAATCCGCACTGACCTACCACGCAGTGTGGTCACCACACGGTTTGGGCCCCCCTCCTCCTCCTTCCCCCTCCTCCTCCTTTGGGCGTTGCGTCATGGAGAGGCGCTACATGAAGGGAGAAACGTGATCATATCGTGCCCTTTATGGGCCGCAAGGGGCCCCTTTAGGGCGCAACCGAGAAACTTTCTTCTCCCCCCCTCCCCTGTATGGAGGCCTCCCGGATGGGGCCCGAGCAGATGGGGGCGGAGGATCGCGCCCGCGCCGCATCGACGATGCGTCGGCGACCTTGGCGACGCATCGACGTGAAAAAGTTCGGGCTCCACACCGACCCGCATTGCCGACCCATCGGCGACGCGCTGCGACCCTCGGACCCCGCGTGCTCGGAGTCCATCTGGGAGGCCGAGGCACATGGGCGGGGGGAGCGCGCACCTCCCGTGCCCCCTTCTGGGGTGGCAGGGGGACCCCCTTCCGGGGCTCCAGTGCCCCTTGGGGCCAACAAAAAACATACCCCATTCAAGGCCTCTTTTTGGGAGGGGGTCCCTTGATGACCCCCCCAATTTGATCGCCCCCCCCATAACGCGGCGCCCGATTCCTTCCCTTCCCCTCTTCGGGAGCGGCCAAGAGGGGGGTGTCCAAGAGGGGGGGGTGCAAATCACGACCGGCGGCACGTGCGCGGCCCAGCGGGGGGCCAGGGACGTAGAGAAATGAGAAGAGGCGCCATGAAATCTGGAGAAATGTCATGGCCCGCGCCATGATATATCCCCCCCCCCCTAGTCATCACCCCCCTCTTTTCTGCCCCCGATTGATGACCCCCCCCCTTTGATCGCCCCCCCATAACGCCCCCTTCTGGGTGGCACGGGGCCCCTCCTTGGGGCGAAAAAATAGCCCATTCAGGGCCTCTTTGGGAGGGGGTCCCTTGATGGCCCCCCAATTGGATCGCCCCCCCCCATAGCGCAGCGCCCGATCCCTGCCCTTCCCCGCGGCCCCGGCTGCCGCCAGGAGCTGCGGGCCCGCCGCCGAGAGGTCCCTCCGGGCGGACCTGCGCTCTCGCCCGCCCGCGCGCCGCGCGCCGGGGCGGGAGGATGACGACGATGACGGTGCCGATGACGATCGTGATGTAGTCACCGTTCTCACCATCATCATCAACATCACCATCATCACCATCATCATCATCATCATCATCATCATCATCATCATCATCATCATCGTCGTCATCATCATCAGCATCATCATCATCGTCATCACCATCACCATCACCATTACCATCAGCATCGCAATCCCCATCGGCACCATCATCGCACCACCATCACCATCATCATCATCACAATCGCCATCGGCACCGTCATCACATCACCGTCTTCACCATCATCATCCTCATCCTCATCCTCATCATCAGCATCATCATCATCATCAGCGGTGTCATCATCATCATACCTATCGTAATTGTCGCCGCCGTCGTCATCCTGATCATCACCATCACCATCATCATCATTATCATCGTCATCACACCATCGCGATCATTATCAAAATCGTCATCACCCGTCGCATCATCATCGTCATCGCTACCACCATCATCAGCAGAAACAACGCGGACACCACCATCATCAGCGCAACCATCGACATCGCAATCGTCATTCTCGTCAGCATTATCTCCAGCATCATCATCCTCATCGTCATCGTAATCATTCCCATCATCCTCAATATCACCAACATCAACATCATTATTTTCACCGTCATGGCCAACGTCACCACCATCATCATCACATGCATTATATTCATCGTTACCGTGAGTATCATCATCAGTATCGCCGCCGCCGTTGTTATCGTCATATCCGTCGACATTGTCATCATGGCCATCGGTATGATGCTCATTATCGTCGCCAAGGCATCATGATCACACGCACCATCATCATCATCCTCAACATCATCAACATCATCATCACCATCAACATCGCCGTGGTGATCATCGTCATCACCGCCACCACCTCCACAACAACCATACTCATCATAAACATGCCCATCGCAACTATGACCTCGATAACCGTCAACAACATCATCGTCAAGCACGGCATCATCGTCGTCATCATCACCATCATCATCGCCATCAACCTCAACAACATCATCACACAACATCATCTTCATTATCATCAGTACCGTCATCATTATCATCGTCATGGCGTCGTCTTCACCACCACCATGATACCACGACCATCGTGATCACAATCATCACCACATTCGGAATCACCGTCGTCATTGTCATCGTCATCGCCATCCTACTAGTAGCCGTCAGCATGCTTGTCATCATGACCACCATCAGCATCAGCATCGCTATCGCCTTTGCCATGCTCGTCAACACGATCATCATCATCATCATCGTCATCGTAATCATCACCATCACCACGGTTATCGCAAACGTCATCATCAACACCATCACCACCACCATCAATATCGTATGCATCACCGTCATCACCATCATCATCAGCGCCGTCGTCATACTCATCAATATCACCATCAACGTCAGCATCGTCACCATCGCCGTACTCACCATCACCAGAGTCATCTTCACCATCACCACCACCATTATCATCAACATCATCGGGAACATCATCGAAATCATCGTCGTCGTGATCGTCATCACCACCACCATCACCATCATCATCATAAGTCTGGCCACCACCATCATAACAGAGAGAGTCGTGAACAGCGTCACAGTCATGAATCACATTTGCCGTCGCCGTCATCATCATCAGCATCACCACCATGACCAACAAGGTCACACTTAGTATCAGCAGAATCGCAATCATCATCATCATCGACATCATCAGCTTCACCATCATCATTATCAGCAACACCACCACCATCATCATCATCATCATGAGCATGGCCTCCATCATCAGAATTATATCACATGCCATCAAGGACTTAACTCACCAGCACCAACGTCATCATCACCAGAACCAACATCATCGTCATCGCGATCATCACCATCACCACGATCACCATGAGCATGACCATCAACGAAAATGGGGTTCAGCCAGTCCAGGCCTAAGTTGAACACCGCGACGCTGGATAATCTGAAGTACTCCAAAGTCAGTTCAGCACCATTACAGACAAGACGTAACATCTGGATTAGCAACAATTTGATAATACGCGCCTTCGTTTCTGCCGGACACCAAATCACTGGAGGAAAACAATCACTGCCACTCGCCCTACGAAGAGAGACGTATCTCGGCAATCCAGAACCCCGACGAGCATGAGAGCCTAACAATGCTTTGTAGAGCCCCGCGCACCTCACAGGAAGACCAGGACGGTCAAGAGTCCGAGCAACGTTAGTTTTGCCTATTTGTAAGACACTGTGGCCAGAGAGAAGATCGACAGCAACATCGCCACGCTGGGAGGCCAAGCTGGGAGGCCACGCTGGGGGGCCACGCTGGGAGGCCACGCTGAAGGCCACGCTAGGAGGCCACGCTGGGAGGCCATGATTGGAGGCCACGCTGGGAGGCCACGCTGGGGGGCCACGCTGGGGGGCCACGCTGGGGGGCCACGTTGGCACGCTTAGAGGCTCACGGAAGAGAAGCGGTATGTCCGTAGCGGTTTCGCTTCAAATCCCGCTAGCAGCGAGCGAGTCGTGGCTTCTAAGAGTGCCGCCAAGCACTCTCTCTCTTATCCTTCATCCGCAGCAGCAGGGGAGTAGGTACCAACATACTGACGCAAGTTATTTTGCTGGAACTCAAACCACTCAATTGCACCAGTGGCGATATGAAGCATCATCTTACTGGGGATCCCACTTGGCACACATGGCCAGCCGCAAGCGGGCAAAAACAACGCCCTGAGCAAACAGATCAAGCACCAAAAGGCGAGCAGCGCCATAGCGCCGAACGCGAAGGTGGTCAGGGGTGATAGCTTCCAAGATAAAGAACACGGCACCACACAAATCAACAAAGCCGTTATGACAAATACGTGCACGAGCCCAACACACAATCACATCACCAGGAGACGGACCAGGATGATCAAGGTGCCCACGACTTGGTCGAAAGACTGGTTGCGCCCTCAAACTCGACGGCGTATTGAGAGTCCACTTGGCCGCGGCCGGCATGATATGAACTTAGGAACTCAGAGCGGATTGATGGACGGAAATGGGAGAGTAAGCACAACATGGAGACGCAAGGACATCCAGCAAGAGTAGCTCCAATCGAGCCAGTCGCAGCAAATCTTCTTTAGGAGAAGATACACTCTGCAGCTGGAAAACGTAGCCCTCCACACCAAGACACGTCGACTGAGAAGAAAAAGATCACGACGACAGGGAAAAACGAATTTATGATTAAACTGACGGTCGCGGCGAATGAGAAACAACTTGCCAGTCTCGAGATGACAAAGCCCCTGCGATACACCGTGCGGTTCACATCAAACGCCGAGGTCTGCCTCGGCGGTTCTGCTGAGGGCCACCTGCCAACGGGTTGAACACCCGTGCCCCGCTGGAAGTGCAGAGATACCTCGCCTGCGAATGATATACCAAAGTATTGTGATGATGACGACGACGATGATGATGATGATGATGATGATGATGATGATGACGACGCTGATGATGATAATAAGAATAATCATGATTCTGATTGTGGTGTTGATGATGAAGACGAATCTGATGCTGATAAGAATAATGATGAGTATGATTGTGGTGTTCATGATGGAGACGAAACTGATGCCGATGATGATGATGCTTCTGCTGCTGCTGCTGCTGGTGAGGATGATGATGACGAGGGAGAGGAGGTGCTGGAAACGACAAGGCCGTTTTTTTACGGGTTCCGTTTTGCCGTTTTTTCGCCGGTTCCAACGCCATTTTTTTACCGGTTCCGTCGCCGTTTTTTCACCGGTTCCGGCTCCGGTTCCAATCCTGGAGCCGTTTTTCAGCCGTTTCCGGTTGCCGTTTTTTTGCCGTTTCCATTTTCAAGGGACACTTTTTCGGAAACGGTGAAAAAGCAGCCCTGCCGTTTCCAGGGCCCACTAAGGTGGAGGAGGAGGAGGCGGAGGAAGGACGAGGAGGAACAGGGAGGAAGACGAAAGCGCTGCTGTGCGCTGGTTGCGGATCTGGCCTCGCTGCGGCTCCGGCCAGGTTCCTTCGCGCGACTGCCCGCGTGCCGAACCCGCGTCGCACCGCATACAATACCACATGTGGGCGGCCAACCTAAGGAACCCCAAATAAGGAACGAGGCCCCTTTATCTCTATAAATTAACCTTCGATTTCCGATCGAAAACATAAGGACAGCCTGAGGCAAGCTGCGAAACACTTAAGGAACGCGGAGCCCCTCCCCAACGAAAAGGGTTCCTTCTTCAGGGCCCCGACTATATACCGATACTGCTACTCACTGGACATCTCCTGGGAGGGTTTTTTGATGAAGACTGCGACGAGAAACCAGCCGTGCCGACGAGGGAAGGATAAAAGGCATCGGTAAAACCCGCTCCTCTGAACGCTATTATGAAGAATGACCGATCCCCTCCCCCTGAGGGCTATCGCCCCCCCCAAAAAACGCCACGTGCCCTCGGCAAAGGTGGGGCATCCGCCAAAGCCTGGTCTGACAACAGCCGGTCGCACTGCTATCCGAAGAGTGCGGGCAAGAACGCACGCGCGTAGGGTACCGTCGTTTGGCAATCGGGTCTAGGGAACTACTGCAAATAAAAAGGAGGGAGACGAAGTGGGGGGGGCGGGAAGAGGAAGGAGGTAGAAAAGGAGAGAGAGGAACAGGGAAGGGACGGGGAGGAGGACGACGGGAATCACACGAGAAGGAAACCTAGGAGGAGGCAGACAACGACGACTAAGGCACTAAGATGAGGAAGGCGTGGAACGGCAAGGGCGTGGATGACGAGGAGGACAGTGGGGAGGGCCAGTAAAAGGATGACCAGCAGACGAAGACAAGGTCCACACACATACACATCACTCCACCCCCCCTTCCAGAGTTCCCAGAGAGCCCCGAGAGAATTCTGGATCTGCTGATTCCCCCCTCCGCTCTCCACCTGTCTCACACCGTGTGCTCCTCTTCCCTCCTCTGCCCGACACGCCGCCTGGGCCTCGCCTCTGGATGGGCCGGTGGGAGCACGCGCAGAGCCAGGGCCTTCCCCCCCCCTCGCAGGCGGCGGGAGGAGATCCAGGGAGGAGGAGGAGGAGGCGGAGGAGGAGGAGGAGGAAGAGAGAGGAAGAGGAAGAGGAGGGAGGAGGAGGAGGAGGAGGAGGAGGAGGAGGAGGAGGAGGAGGAGGAGGAGGAGGAGGAGGAGGAGGAGGAGGGAGGAGGAGGAGGAGGAGGAGGAGGAGGAGGAGGAGGAGGAGGAGGAGGAGGAAGAGGACTCGACCGCTGCTGCTCGAAGCCGCCTGCTGGACACTGCGAGAGCGGCGCACGCTCCGGACATGTCGGTCATGCGAGAGCACCCTCGTCGACCTTGGCCAGATCCTTGCGGCCTCTGCGAGGCATCTCTTTGCGTTCTGCTGCCTAGGTGCCAGCAGGCGGCGAGGAGAGGTGGATCAGGAAGGGGACTCGAACCAAGGACGTCGCGTCATTCGTCCACAGCGTGTGCCCCCGAAGGTTTCGACCCTCGACAAATTCCTCAGGACCGGCTTTTCACCTCGAGTCGTCATTTGACGGTCCCTGGGCCCGGTAAGGGCCCCCAAGGGACGAAAATGGCCTGAAACATCCCACTGCGATTGTTTCACGCCACGAGGTGGTCTGGGGAGGGAGGAGATGGATCAGGAAGGGAAGGAAGATTTGCACGCTCAGCATGGGTACGGCAAAAAAGGGCACGATGCTTATCAGCGATCGCTGCCCAAAGCCGACAGCAGCCGCTGCTGGACAGGCGACTTTTGTCCGAAGCGGACAACGTCCGCGACGACACCGACAACGAGCCCTGTCCAAAAAGAACAGGACCTGGTCTTTCCGTACAATCAAAACTGATAGAAAGGATGCGCGATGAGGAAGACAGCCCTTTGGCCACCCGTGTCGAAGCTTTTCCGCGCGGGGCTGGCAATCGAGAGTGGTCAAGGATGGGCCGAGGAGGCAAGGATGCAAGGGTACCCTTGGGGGGGGTGCCCATCATGATATCGGTTTCGACTGTACCCAATCTCCAGGCCTTCGAAGGAGGGGGGGAAGCCCGCCCCGTGGTCATCGCTGTCCGGTCTTCAGGCCAATCCCTCCAGGCATCCAGCGGCTGTTCGGGACGATCTCGGCACTGCCTGGACGCTCTCGACGAGGCGCAGCGGTTGGAAGCCAACACAGGCCTCGAGCACGTCCGAAACTGTCAAGAAACTGTGGAACAGTTTCCCGACTAAGAGCCCATCCCTAGAAGCTCCCAGATGGGATCCGCGTAGATGGGGTTGGAAGATCGCGCCGCGTCGCAGACACATCGATTATGTATCGGCGACGTCGGCGGTGCATCGGCGACGCCAGCGTGGAGAACATCGGGCTCCGCATCGAGCTGCATCACCGATACATCGGCGATGCGGCGCGATCTTCAGACCCCATCTACTCCGACCAAATGCCGGAGGCTTAGAATCCCCCTTCATGTTGCCCCTGAGGAGGACTCCGGTGGCAACTCACAGGAGCCTCCCATGACATCTTGCTGGCTCTTGCGGATCGACCCTGGCCGACGCTGGTCGACGTTAGCCGACGCGAATCGGCGCTCATCGACGCTAGATCGACGCTGGCCGACGCTGAATCGGCGCCTGGTCGACGCCAACGCACTCTGGAGACGGAAATGCGAACACACCAAAGGCTCTCACGGTTTGCGACAAGAAGAGAAGCAGAACTGTGACAACATATTGGGTGCCCTCTATGTTCCGCTCGCTCCGCGTCATCGTCGACTGTGGCCTCCGCCAGCGCCCGGACCGCAGCCGCGCCGATCTCCTGTGCTTTTCTGCCCCGACCGCTGCCCCTGTGGACAGTTTGCCCTGGGGCTCTTGCCCCAATCGCGTGCAAGTGTGTGAGACGGGTAGGGCAGAACCGGATGGGCTGGGCAGTGGCAGAAGCTCGCTGCTCATGCACTAGCAAGCCTTCAGGATTGGAGCGCTTCGGCGAGAGGTGCTGCCCACTGTTGTGAAGCGGCCCAGGAACACACAAAAGCAATACACACCAACCCCAAGATTCCCAATATTTTCTCATACTTGCTGATTTTCGTCTCTTCCCCCCCTCCCATATTTCCCTAGATTTCCCGGGAGATCGGGGATGGATTCTGTCTGTGTGCTTTTCCCCCTCCTGAAACTGTGCATGCTGGATCTGTCCACGCGCTTTTCGGCGCACGGCTTGCGAGCGAGCGAGCTGCCCCTGCGGAGGGAGGGTAAGGGGGAGGAGGAGAAGAAGGAGGAGGAGGGGGGGAGGAGGAGGAGGAGGAGGAGGAGGAGGAGGAGGAGGAGGAGGAGGAGGAGGAGGAGGAGGACGACGAGGAGGAGGAGGAGGAGGAGGAGGAGGAGGAGGAGGAAGAGGAGGAGGAGGAGGAAGAGGAGGAGGAGGAGAAGGAGGAGGAGGAGGATGGGGAGGAGGAGGAGGAGGAGGAGGACGAGGAGGAGGAGGAGGAGGAGGGGAGGAGGAACGGGAAGGAGGAAGAGGAGGAGGAGGAGGAGAGGGAGGAGGAGGAGGAGGAGGAGGCGAAGGAGTTGGAGGAGGAGGCCGCAGCCGTTTTGGCGCAAGCGCCCTCCCTGCCCAGGGGGGCGCGCGGCCTGCCCACGTCCCACTCGTCGTGCGGCTGGGCGTGCCAGCCCGCGGCCTCGTGGCCTCCCCGCCGCCCGCCCCCCCTCCCATCCCATGAGAGCAAGAAGGGGGGCGGGGAGCGGATCGGCGGGGGGGTAGGGGTTCTCCTGCTGCTGCTGCTGTTCCTCCTCCTCCTCCTCCTCCTTGTCCTCCTCCGCCTCCTGCTCCAACTTCCTCCTCCTCCTCCTCCTGCTCCCTCCTCCGCTTCCTTTCCCTCCTCCTCCTCCTCCTCCTTCCTTCTCCATCCGCCTCCTCCTCTTCCATATTCCTTCTCCACCTCCTCCCCTTCGTCCTCCCTCTTCCTCTTGCGGCTTCTCCTTCTCAATTCCTGCGGCCTGCGGCTCCTCCTGCTCCTCCTCCAGCTGGTCCTTGTTCTTATTATTGTTACTCTTCCTCCTCAGCCTCGTCCTCCTTCTCTCCAGATTCCTCATCATTATGTTCTTATCCTCCTCATCCTTCTCTTCTGACTCCTTCTCCTCCTCCTCCTCCGTCACCTCCGTCTCCTCCTCTTGCTCCTCCGGTTCCCCCCTTTCAATACCGTCAATGCAACATAAGACATGCTAGCTAGCATACTAGACACCTCATCCTCCTCCTTCCTCCTCCTCCTTCGACATTTCGTGCCAGAGCGGCCCCCACTCACTGCACGGGGCGGTCAAGTGCGTCTCGCGTGCTGACTTCGACATGGCCCTGCGCGCGAACGCCGGCAGCACGAAGCGATCGATGGGCCCACCTTGGCGATCGATGGGCGACTGGGAGTCGACGCGATCCTCCCCCCCCGAGCCTCCTCCCCGCTGTCGCTGCCCCTGCTCTCCGGGCCACACCTCCACTCTCCAGCAGCCACCCGCGACGCTCTCCTGGAACGCTCCCGGCGAGAGGCCCTGCCGCCGCCGGAAGGCACCCCGAGGCTGGAAGACCGCTGGCCGCCGACGAGAGCGCCCGAAGTCCTCAGACCTCGAGCCTCGATCCTCGATCCTCCTCCCCCGACCCCGACCCCGAGAACCTCGCTGATCCGGGCCCCTCCGCCGCCCCTCCTCTCCCCTGGGCGCCGCCCAACGGAGGAGCGATGCGTGGCGGGGGAGGAAGCAACAAAATGATACACACCCCTCGGGTTTCTTTTTGTGCCCCATGGGGGCCCCTTTAGGGCACCAGCGGTACGCGAAAAGTCCACCTCTCTTCACCCCACCGTTCATCGCCGCCCCATTACGCACCGCCTGGCGCCCCCCCAGGAGCTCGAGCGCGCCCCCCCTCCGTGCGATCGGCGCCAACCGCTGGGCTCCGCGTCCTCGCTGCCGTGGTCGTCCTCCCCGGCCAGGCTTGCCCACGCGCGGCGCTTTGGCGCGGGGCGCCCGCGTGCTGGTCCGGCACGCACGGTCCGCACCGCACGGTCCGTCAGCGCACGGTCATTCTCAGAGAGGCCTCGCCGCACGGTCCTTCACCGCACGGCGTATTCGTGGGGCCTCGGGGGCCCCAATCGCCCAAGACATCCTGGGAGAACCTCCGAGTCCCTCTGACTCACCACGCGGTGTGGTCACCGCACCCTTCGGGTGCCCCAGAACTTTTGGCCCTTGTCGGTCCTGTGGACGCCTCCGGGGATCTCTGGGGACATCCATTCAAGGATGTAGTGACACGGGTCAATCCAAACCAGGGTCCGTCGGGCTCCGCAAGATCCCGTAAATCCTGCAATATTCTGCTAGATTCTGCACACTAGCCGGGGTCAGTGCAACCCTGGCCCTGCAGGAGCCTGCAAGACCCAGCGCTCTGGCTGAATCCCGCTTTGCATAGACCAACGTCTCTTGACCGCCGATCCATGCCCACCCCCCCGCCTGCCGTTCGGCGGGGCGCGACAGATAATGCATGTTATTATTGCTGTTGTTGTTGCTGCCGCCGTTGTTGTTGCTGATGCTGTTATTGTTGTTATTGTTGTTGTTGTTGTTGTTGTTGTTATTGTTATTGTTGTGGTTGTTGTTGTTGTTGTTGTTGTTGTTGTTGTTGTTGTTGTTGTTGTTTTTGTTGTTTTTGTTGCTGTTGCTGTTGCTGTTGCTGTTGTTGTTGTTGTTGTTGTTGTTGTTGTTGTTGTTGTTGTTGTTGTTCTGGCGGGGTGCCCACGTGCCGAGCTCTGAGGCGATGTTGGACAGAGCTTCTCGCGGGGCTCCCCAAAGCGGTGCGGTGACAGGCCGCGCGGCTGGCCCAATGCGCAACACGAGACACGTAGCGTATTGATACGGAGCTCAACACGTAGACCGAACACGTAGGTCTAACGGGATACGATCGCCAAAACGTGGACCAGAACACTGAGCTAGCGCGCAACGTATTGCCACGGACGTTTCGAACGCGGCACGAGTTGCGTCTCAACGCGGACACCGAGACTCCCGTACGAACCTCACCGCACGGTGTTGGGGCTCGGGCCATTTTTGTCCGAGGATATTTCGGGTGGTTGGGGCTCCCGAGGTCCCAGAAACGGGGCCCCAACATATACACCACCATCACCAGGCGGCCATGGGAAATGAACGAATCCTGCGCGCGACCGCCCTGACAGGGGTGCCACTGCCTGCCCCCGCCAAGCGCAAGTACTTGCCACGTGGTCATGCGCGCAGATGGCACGCAGCCGCATGCGAATAATTGCTCACAGGTGCCCTATGGCAGCACGGTGGTGGTGCAGAAAAACGATGGACCCCCATGGGAATGTCATACACCACCCCGAAATATACAACACGTGAATGTGTTGTGTTTTGCGCATGCAGCCGCGTGCCCGCATGACGCTGCACACGCGACATGCCATTACCGCGAGACTAAACGGTCCCCTGCAACCCACCGCCGAAACTATAATCCGATCAACCCCGATGACAGAATACCAGCCCGCGGTGGTGATGTATATGCGTGGGTCCCGGACCAGAAGACCGCGCCGTGACGACCTTGCTGCGGTGAGGTCTTCCTGGGAATCCCGAGGCGAGCGCATGTGAAGGGGCCCTGGGACACACACATAAATACACACAAATAAAAAGATTCCCGATATTTTCCCATATTTTCTTGGGTTTTGTCTTCCCCCCCATTTCCCATATTTTCCCATATTTTCTCGGAATCGACGATTAATTGTGTCTGTTTTTTTTTTCCCCCTCCTGAGCATGGTCTGTCACCGCGCAGCATTGGGAAGCCCGAGCAACCTCCGAACATCTCCCTGCCCGACCCCGGAGGGTCGAGGGGGGACAGGTTCGAGAGTTGCCTGCCCTCGTCTGGGATGCAGGAGGACATGCTAGTATCATGTGTCCTCCTCGGAGGTGCACGCCCGAACCGAATGCATAAATTATGCATTCGGTTCGGGCGTGCACCTATTATAGTACAATGTGGTTGTATTACGATAATACAACCACATTGTATTATAGCTTTCCCTGAGCGGTACGGCCAGGAAGCGCCCGCCACGGAGCATACACTATGAGATTTCTCGGCGCGCGCGTCGCCCCTGGGGGGGGCGACGCGTGCACAGTGGTAGCATGCTGGGGTGGCGCCGATCGTCGGGCCTCCGGAGGTATGCCTCCACGCGGCGTGCAGGCGGGTGCGCGGGGCGTGTGCTCTGCGCAGCCGCAGCAGCGCCTCGCAGCGCAGGGGGCGCGGGGGCCAGCCGCGCAGGAGTGCGGGCGGGGGGGGGGTCGAGCTGCAGAGCAGGCGGGCGCCCCTCCTCCTCCTCCTCCTCCTCCTCCACTTCCTCCTCCTCCTCCTCCTCCCTCCTCCTCCACTTCCTCCTCCTCCTCCTCCTCCTCCTCCTCCTCCTCCTCCACTCCCTTCTCCTCCTCCTCCTCCTCCGCCCGAAGGCCGACGGGGAAGCACGGCCGGGCACTCTCTTGCAAACAGTGTGCCGCGGCGGCCCCCCCTGCCAGGCGAGCGGGCAGCGTGCCGCTCTGCGCTCCGCGGGGCGCGGGCAGCTCGCAGAGGCTCGGGGCGCCGAAGCCTGGGCGCCTGGGAAGAGGACAGCGTGCCGAGCCGGAGCTCGGTGGGCCAGAACCGGTGGAGCGACACGCTGTCGAGAAGTTCCCGACCGCATCAGTGCAAGGCTGGGGCGTTCGAGGGGGCAGCGGTTCGAACATTTGCTCGGCCCCCGTCGGGCCTCTGGAGGCAGTTCTTCCCTCGAAGTGTGGGGGCACGGCGGCTGTGCAGCAGCACCCCGCAGGCAGGAGCAGGGGCAGCCGCGCAGGAACGGGGGAGGTCTGAGAGATGTGCGGGCCCCTGAGGGCCGAGGGAGGTGTCAGTGTCACGCCGGTGTGTGTTTTTCACCGCGCCTTCCCCCCACCCCCTCTGGTTGTGCGAGTATCACGGCAAGAAGTGGTTGGCAATTTTCGGCCTTTAGGGGCCCTCACCAGGCCCTGGAACCGACGCCAAACGACTCGGGATGTCTCGTGGAACTTGCCGTCGCTCGGACGTCCATTTCCCGTGCATTGTTCGGTTTCGTGCGTGTTTTTGTTGCTCTATGGTCCAGGATGAGCCTCGATGGTTCTCGGCGAGAAAAAATGCACACGTCCGAGCGATGCCAAGTGGAATGGGTCCCGAGGAGCTGGGCAAGCTGCGCACGAGCGGGGGGGGGGAATCTGCAGGGTGCGAGGGGCAGAGGGCCGATGAAGGTATCGATGCCGCGCCGAAGCGTGCTTGCTCGGCGGCGCGCCACGTGGAGTGGGCCCTGAGGAGGTGCGAGAGAGACAGAGGGCCGATGAAGGCATCGGTGCCACGCCGGAGCGTGCTTGCTCGGCGGCGCGCCCAGGGGGAAGGCACGCGGGGCGGGCCCTCTCGGGACGGGAGGGGAGGCGTGTGGAGAGGAGGAGGAACGGCGGGAGCAGCATGAGGAGGAGGAGGAGGAGGAGGAGGCGGAGGAGGAGGAGGAGGGGGAGGAGGAGGGGGAGGGGGAGGAGGAGGAGGAGGAGGAGGAGGAGGAGCAGCAGCATGAGGAGGAGGAGGAGGAGGAGGAGGAGGAGGAGGAGGAGGAGGGGGGAGGAGGAGGAGGAGGAGGAGGAGGAGGAGGAGGAGGGAGGAGGAGGAGGAGGAGGAGGAGGAGGAGGGGGAGGAGGAGGAGGAGGAGGAGGAGGCGGAGGAGAAGGCGGAGGAGGCAGGGTGGGCGAGGAGGGCATCCAGTGGGAAGGCCTCCCGCCCTCCAGGAGGCCTCCCGCGCCCCAGCCGAAGACCCCCCCACGGGGGGCCGGCAGGGGCCTCGCGAGGGCCGGCGGGCACGCCCGCCCTCGGCGTCGAGGCATCGAGGGGGGGATCGCCTGTGTCGTCGAGCGTTACCCATCGGTCGGAAGAAGTAGGTAGAAACATGAAGTAGGAAGGTGTTGGAAATTGATTGGGTTTCCGCCCCGCCTCCTGAAGAGGAGGGAAGAGGGAAAACCACTTGACTCTTGAAGTAGGAAGGCGCTGAAAGTAGATTGGAACCTGGGAATCCAAAAATACCTACTTTCAACGACCGATGGGTAAGTCGGGCGTGCCCCCCTACAGGGGGATTTTCGACGAAAAAGAAAAGATACCCCACAAATAATCAAACAATAGTCCAGAACTAGTCTGGGGACTGTTGTTTGACTAGTTTCTAACCTTTTCGGGGTATTTTTGGGGTGCTTTTTATGTTTCGTCGAAGATCCCCCCGTAGGGGGACACGCCCGACATAAGTCGAGCGTCAGGGGTGGAGTCCGCCGTCCCCGAAGGACGTGTTGATCAACTCTTGTCCCTGACTACCTACCAGACCACCCCAGCCCAAACCGAAGACCCCAATCTCGGGTGGGGTGGGGGGGTAGGGCGTCACACGTGTTTTGGTTCCGTGTGCCCCAGCCCCCCCCCCCCCCCCCGGGAATGGATGGAGGGCGAATCGGAATGGGTTGTGGTGTGGTGGGCGGTGAATTCCGGAAACAAGGACAGAATTGCGGGCAAGGTCCATATCCACATCCAGTGCGTCTGGGAGTGTTTCGGGCTCTCTTCCCAACAAAAACATGAGGCGCACTGCATATGGATTGAAATGTGGCCCCAAGAGGCTCGATGCTTACCAATTTCCGGGGCGCCCCTCGGCCTTGTGGCGCCCCTTCCCGAAAAGTCCAAGACGCACTGGGTATGGATAGAAATCCCGCTCGCAAGTTGGGGCGTGCGCCGTTCGTCTCTCGCTGCTTTGTGTGGCCCCCATGTTCGCCCTTGTGCCCCTCGGGGCCTCCCCCGTCGTTGCTGCCTGCTGTTGGATCGACGCGCTCGCAGCGCGGTGCTGCCCCGTTGTTCTTGATAGCTATGTCGCCTCCACCGGTGCCGCCGCGCGCTGGCCGGCAGCACCGCGAGGTGAAGTCAGCTCACTGCTCTTCTGTAGTAGGGGAAAGAGAACTATGCACATACACCGACTCTGGCCAGGCCCATCCTGAGCCCAGGATCGGTGCATACGCCCTCCTGCCTTGGCCAGGAAGGCACTTGCACCGATCCTGGGTCAAGGATGGGCCTTGCCAGGATCGGAGCATGTGCATACTTCTCTTCGCCCGATGTGTAGGGCCACCGTTCGAATTGGGCTACGAGGATGCAGACACGGGTGTGCTTCCATAAGTTGAGGCGTGGAGAAGCGCCCCTACCCTGGGTTACAAGTGTGTGGCCAGTGAATCTCCTGAGAGCTCCCACAGGCCAGAGAGCCGCCAGGACGCCGCGCGGCACGCGCGGCACGCAGGGGGTTTACTCTGTCAGCCCACAGGAGGTTCAGCGCACAGCGTCTCAGAAACCAGGGCAGGGCCGCTTTTTCACGCCATTGCATTAGCGCGAGACGAGCGAGCGCGAGCGCGCCCCAGGCAGCCAGAGGCTGGCCCCCACAAATTTCGGGGGGAGGGCGGCGGCATGCTGCGGGGGGAACACACATATGACGAAGCTGCCGCCCCGGTGGCTCCTCCGGCTGATGGAGAAAGCGCGGAGGGCCCTGGGACACACAAACAGATACACGCAAAGAACCGGATCCCCCATCGTTGCCCATCTCTTCTGGGTTGTTGTCCTCCCCCCCGCTTCCCATAGGTTCCCATATGTATAGTTTCGGGGGGATCGACGATCAATTGTGTCTGTGTGTTTCTTTCCCCCATGACGGATGGAAAGCACGAAGGGACCCGCGGGGGGGGGGAGGCCTGGAAATGGGCACCAACACAAAAACAGGGGGTTGCCTTCACAGGGGGAGGATGATCCTGGATTTCGGTGTTGGTGGTAATATTTCGGTCACCTTGGAAGCCAGAATATTACCACCATCACCGAGACTGGGATCTTCACCCCTCGGTGGAGGCACACCGCCGATCTTGGTGTTGGTGTCAACCTCTGGGCCTGCGAGAGGGGGGGGGGGGGGAAGAGAGAGGGGAAGGTGCAAAGGGGGCGCCGCAGGAGCACGGCGACGCTGCCGCCGCAAAGGGCCGCAGAGCAGGGGGGCCGACGCCTCCCGTGCGCGGCCCCCCCGCCCGCCCAGAGAGCGCCGTGTGGTGCACCAGAAGGGGCCACGAGGAGCAGCCACGGGGGGGGCCTCTCGGGAGCGCCGCGCCCCTCCCGAGCCCGAGCTGCTCCCTGTTGCCGCGGCTCGGCTCAGGCGGCTCCTATCCTACTTAAGTTAGCGGGCGAAGAACGGTATAAGATAAACTTTTGCGCTGTCGGGGGCGCCTGTCCCTGGGCGGCTGGAAAGTTTATACCCTTACGGTGGCACCGTAGGGGTATAAACTTTCCAGCCGCCCAGGGACAGGCGCCCCCGACAGCGAAAAAATGTATGTTATACCGTTCTTCGCTCGCTGAGTAAGGGCCACATCCCAGAAATCCGCCGATCCGGCGTGTGAGTTTCTGGGAGCGTGGACTGGAGCTCGCTCAAGCTTCGCTCTGCAGGGTGGGGGGTGGGGGGGCGTGCGTTATTTCCGACGTCATGTCCAACGTTTTTCGGTACCAGGGGATATTTCCGACGTCATTTCCGATGTTTTTCGGTCTCACCCCGAAATAGTGTCGAACGAGCATCGCCTCCCAGGGCCCGACACGTGAACACCCTCACAGTTCGGTACTTTCTTGGTGCTCGAGGGTCTTCCTGATGACCAAGGCCAAAGCAGGTCAGGACATCATAAATCTTGGCTGCAGGGGCACAGAACAGGATTGGGTTGGGCGCAGGCTGCAGGGCCGCGTCCCAGGTGGCGGGCGTCGGGCGCACCAGAAGGGGGGACAGCGGGGGCGTGAGGCGGTCGCCACCCCCTGATGTCGGGGCCTCTTGTACCGCCGCGTGCCTGCCGAGTGCCCTTCGAGGTGCCAAGGGGACAGGCAGGAACGGGAGGAGGAGGAGCAGGAGGAGGAGGATGAGGAGGAGGCCTCGCGGCTCAGGAGGCCCGACTAGGGGCCGCGCCGATGCCTGGGACGGGGGCACGGCGGCCAAGCTTGACGAACCGGGCCCGATACGCCAACTCGAGCTGAATGCGAGCTGAGCGCGGTGAGCCACCGATGACTCGGTGAGAGGTAAAACTCGGGTTCGGGGGACTCGGGTTGGCCTGACGGGGCCGTCATGTGGACGACACCTCCCGCTGCAGACATCCCACGAAAACTGGACCGTCAACATCGAGGACGCGCTCGTCAAAAAGTGCAGGCTTAGGTCGGGCAGGTCTCCCTACTACAGGGGGAATTTTGAATGAACAATTAAGCATACCCCAAACATGTTCAAACAAACATCAACAAAAAACTAAAACAAATCGTCCCCATGCAGACAAAACAATTGTTGAATACTCCTCCCGTAGAGAGACGGAGAGGCCGACTCAAGTGTAGGCAAACCCCAGCTCTGGCGTACTCGAGTCTCACGCTCCCCCGAAGTAAGGAGCAGCAGGAAGAAGCGGGGGGGGCGGGCGGAGTCGGGAACGGGCCGGTGAGGCAAAGGGGCAGGCGCAGTAGCCTTAAGTCGGGCCTGTCCTCCTACAGGGGGATTTCGGACGAAAAATAAAAACATGTCAAAAAATCCGAAATGGTGAACACAAGCCAACAAATATCGTCCCCATACTATTTTTGGACTATTTGAGCTATCCCTCCCCTGCAGAGGGACAGGCCCGACGTAACTGAAGGGGCCCTGGGACACACAAATAAATACACACACAAATAACAAAACTTCCCCATATGTTCTGGGATGTTGTCTCCCCCTCCACTTCCCATAGTTCCCCATATTTTCGGGGGACTCGCCGATTCATTGTGTCTGTGTGTGTGTGCGTGTGTGTGCGTGTGTGTCTGTGTGTCTGTGTGTGTGTGTCTGTGTGTGTGCGTGTGTGTGTGTGTGTGTGTGTGTGCGTGTGTGTGCGTGTGTGTGTGTGCGTGTGTGCGTGTGTGCGTGTGTGCGTGTGTGCGTGTGTCTGTGTCTGTGTCTGTGTCTGTGTGTGTGTGTTTCTTTCCATCCCGAGTAGCAGCAGCCCGATGCGCAGCCGGGCGGCCACGGGTGGACCCCGCCCCTGCAGGCCAGTGCTCCGAAACGCCGGCCGGGGTTCCGCCGTCGAAGGCCGCCGGGGAGCCAGGCGCCTCCTCCTCCCCCTCCTCCTCCTCCTCCTCCTCTCCTCCTCCTCCCCCTCCTCCTCCTCCTCCTCCTCTCCTCCTCCTCCTCCTCCTCCTCCTCCTCCTTCCTCCTCCTCCTCCCCCTCTTTTTTCGCCGCCTCCTCCTCCTCCTCCTCCTCCCCCTCCTCCTCCTCCTCCTCCTCCTTCTCCTCCTCCTCCTCCTCCTCCTCCTCCTCCTCCTCTTCCTCCTCCTCCTCCTCCTCCTCCTTCTCCTCCTCCTCCTCCTCCCAGCGGGGGCGTCCGACCCCACTGGGAATCGGTGGGACCCTGCGAGGGGGAAGGCCTCGCCAGGGGCCGCACGAGGGAGAGGCTCGGGAGGAGGCGGCGGGCGGGGGAGCGAGGAGGAGGAGGAGGAGGAGGAGGAGGAGGAGGAGGAGGAGGAGGAGGAGAGGAGGAGGAGAGGAGGAGGAGGAGGAGGAGGAGGAGGGAGGAGGGAGGAGGAGGAGGAGGAGGAGGAGGAGGGGGCGGCAGCGATGGGCGAGGGGCAGCGGCTGGAGGACGGAAGATCGATGGGCGCGACCGCTGGCGCTGCTCGCCGCCGGGCCCGACGCGCGCCCGGTGCTAGTCGCGCCTTGCCACCGTGGCGAGCCCCAGCTTGTCCAGCACCACGGCCTGGTCGAACGCCTTCTCCCGCTTGTAGCGGTAGCGGTCGCTGGCCGAGAAGTGGCCGACCTCGAGGTCCATCTTGAGCAGGACCTCCCGGTCGGGGCTCGTGCTCATGGTGCGCAGCTTGCTGGCCCACTTCGCCGGCTCCCAGAACGCCACGCGGGGATCGTGGAGGCCGGCCGTGATCAAGACGTCTGGGTAAGGCACGCTGCGCACGTTGTCGTAGGGACAGTAGCTGAGCATATAGTCGAAATACTTCCACTCGTTGGGATTGCCCCATTCCTCCCACTCGCCAGTCGTGAGCGGGATGGACGGGTCGCACATCGTGTTCATCACGTCGACGAATGGAACGCCTGCGATCGCAATGCGGAACAGGTCTGGTCGCATGTTCAGAACGCTGCCGACGAGCAGGCCGCCAGCGCTGCGGCCCTCAATGGCCATCTTGTCGGGTACTGTAATGCCTTGCTCCACAAGATGCTCGGCGCACGCGATGAAGTCGGTAAAGGTGTTGCGCTTGTTCCTATACTTGCCCTGCTCCTCGTGCCATGCTCCTCCTCCTCCTCCTCCTCCTCCTCCTCCTCCTCCTCCACCCCCTCCCCCTCCCCCTCCTCCTCCTCCTCCTCCTCCTCCTCCTCCTCCTCCTCCTCCTCCTCCTCCTGCTCGTTTTCCTTATCCTCCTCATCCTCGTCATACCCCCCCTAGTTCTGGCGAGCTCCTCGTACCAGCCCCGGCCCATCTCACCGCCGCCGCGCACGTTGGCTATGCAATACACCATGCCTCTGTCGAGGTATGGAAGCACGTGAACGTCGAATCCTGGATCCACGCATATCCCGTAGGACCCATAGCCGTAGAGGAAGCATGGCTTTGGCTTCTTGTTGTCCCCCTCCCCGTCGTACAAGTCCTTCCTGTGGACCATGCAGATTGGGATCTGCGCCCCGTCTGGCGCGGTAGCAAAGAAGCGCCGGCAGGTGTACTTGCCAGGATCAAAGTTGGGGACCTCAGGGGGCCCAGGGACACACAAATAAATACACACAAATCCCGGGATTCCCTATATTTTCGAATGTTTTCTGGGCTGGGGTCTTTCCCCCTCCCAAGTTGTGCATACTTTCCGGGGAGTCGACGATTAATTGTGCCTGTGTGTTTTTTCGCCTCCTGGGGACCTCCCTCCGCCACACCACGCTCCGGGCGCTCCCTGCGGGGTCGGCCAGGTCCACGTCGATGGCAATCTGTGGTGTCGTGAGGGAGCTGTAGTGGATTCGCAGAAAATTGGTCGCCTCGGAGGCACTCCCGATATCCAGGCTGCTCCATATCTGCACTTATGTTGCGCCCATCGCACTTAGGGACCACATCCCAAAAATAATTTCGAGCACCCGGAAAAGTGTCGAAAGAGTATCGAAACAATGTCGAACGAGTGTCTCCCAGGGCCCGACACGTGAAAACCCTCGAGTTTCGGTACTTCCTTGGTACTCGAGATTCTTTCTGGCAGTCATGGCTAAAGCAGATTGGAGCATCATACATCTGGACATGCGATGTCCAAATTTGTTCCATGCTCGGGGATGTTCTGACCCGGGTACATCCAGACCTCGGTCAGCAGAAAACCAAAAAACTGACATGCAGGAAAAAACTGCAACGCAAGTCTTCTCAAACCCGGGTCAACCAATATGAGCGGCCGCCTCGCGGTCACGAGCGGCTCGCTAATCCGGGTCAGCCAGAGGGGGCCTCGTCCCAGGCCGTATTTTCCACAGCCCCAGGGGCCGTGTTTGCGGCGGTCACACGCCCGCGTTGGCGGGCATGTTGTGTGACCCCTCTCGAGAGCCCTCGGGTCAGGAGCAAAAGAAGAACGTACGCGTAATTATATGAATCCACGTTGGTTGTACGCTCGTATCATTGGCGATGCGTCGGCGATACATCGGCGATGCACCGGCGATGCGGCGCGATGCTCCGACCCCATGTGCTCCGAGGTAGGGTGCCCTCCCCAAACCAACCTCGATTGTATACCTCGGTCCAGCCGTACAGAGCCCTCGTGACACCATCGGGCGTTGGCAGAACTGGGTTTAGTGGAACCTGGTTTAAAGAATTGTACCGGGGGCGCCCCCCCGTCCCATTTCCACGAACCGGAACTGCCGTCACCCGGAAAAAACACCAGTTACGGCAAACCTGGTTTAGTGATTCTGGCCAATTGAGGGGCCCCAGGGCCCTACCACTAACCGGATTCCCTTACCTGGGGTCCTGGCCATTCCCGACACCAGCAAGAGGGGCGGCGCCAGATCGAAATGGCCCGACCGCCAACCCACCAACCCCGAGGCCCTGCTCCGCCGACGAGCCGGCCAGGCAACCGGCCTGTGCAGTCCATCCGTATAACAAGGACGAGGGTTGGGTCGGGCATGTCCTCCTACAGGAGGCTTCTGGCAGAACAGATAAAATATCAACAACAAAAAGCAGAAGAGGCCAAACGAGTACGAAAAATCGTCACCATATTACTTGTTGACCATCCTTGAATTGTTCCTCCTGTAGGGGGCCATGCCAAATTTAATGCAATTGCTCTGGGAGGCCGTGGAGGCTCGGGCCCAGATGCAGATGTCCGACGAGGGGATATTGGTCGAGCCGGTCGTCTCTCTGGGAAGTCGGCCTCTGGGGGCCCTACTTTCAGGTCAGGCCTGTCCTCCTACAGGCAGATTTTGGAGGGACAGGTTTGGAAAGTCAAACAAGTCATCAAACATAGTCAACAAAGCACAATAGACTGTCCCCTGACTATGTGTCTACTATTCCTGACAATTCCTCCTATGGAGAGACATGCTCGACTCAACCCTAATTTGCTGCGTCGCAGCGCGGCAAGGCCAGTCCGCACGCGCGCTCGAGCGGGCCGGGAGGAGACAACAGCTACTTGACCGGATACTCTGGAGGCCCCACGGGACTCCCATAGAACGAGGGCAGACGAGAAGGACGCAAGGGCCTTGGAGGCTATGTCGACACCTTGCGAGCGGAACGCGGCCAGCAAGAGTGGCCGAGGATGTGGCGAAAGGGAAGGATGCAAGGGTAACCTTGGAGAGTCGCTCATCCGTACTCTGCGGGCTGACTGTACCGACACCGATCGGACTTGACCTGGGGCCCGCCGAGCTGGTGTCGGCCAGACCTTGGCGGCGCGCACGATGGGGGCGGCGCGAGGGTGGCGGCCTTCTGAGCAGGCGGGGGAGACTCTCAGAAGTCCAGGGCTTCTCAGAAGGGCCCTCCCCGCTTCCACAAACGCAGGGAGGGCTCTCTAAAGACAAGGTGCTTCTCGGAAGCCCTCCCGGCATCTGGGAAGCCGTCTCAGAAGCCCAGAGGGCTGTTCAGAAAGTGCACCTGCCTTCTCAGAAGGCACCCGCCAAGGCCGCTGCCTTCTAAGAGGACCCCCCCTCGCGCCATCCCCTTGCTCGTGCCGCCAAAGATCAACATACCTATACGACCGCCCTTCCGGTGATAAGCAAAGGAAACCAACGTCTTACTCAATCGATCTCACTATCGATATCATTACCAGTCTCACAATCGATCCCGCGATCGATCGCACAAGCGATCCAACTATCGATATCACCGATCTCAATATCCCTCTTACTATCAATCTCCCGATCGATCCCACTACCGGCTTCACTATGATCTCAGACCTCACTATCGAGCTGTCGATCTCACTATCGATCTCACAAGACACCAAGGGGACACCACGGGACACTGCAGGACACCACGGACACCGCGAGACACAGCGGGACACCACGGGACACCATCGGGACACCAATCGACACGCACCGGGACACCACGAGACACCGTGGGCGGCCCACGGCGGGACACCACGGCAGGACACCACGGCGGGACACCCACGGGCACCCGCCCCCCAACAGGTGGAGCGGACTTCTGTTCTCGCCGTGCCCTAATTGGCCAGAGGAGGGCTCATTTTTTGCTTGTTTATGAAGTTTCGCCTCGCTCGCACGAACGACACGAACCCAAAACCAAAACCGATTTCCCGGTGGGGGACTCTCCGTCCCACATCGATGTCACCCCCTCACCTCCGATCGCCATGATCAGCGGACAGATCGGCAGATCGGCCCGACTGCCCGATCGGCCGGATCAGTTGGTCGGCCTGGGCGGACAGATCGAGGCCCGCTGTGCAGCCGTCGTAGTCCCTGTTGGCCCCGATCTCGACCTCGAACAGCTCCTCTCGGTGCACGGGTGGCAGCCCTGGCCCCCCTGTGTCCCGCCAGCACAGGCAGAACCAGGGGTGGAAGCGGATGG
>CAUYUJ010015956.1:230652-233152 GCA_963575745.1 Prorocentrum cordatum
GCGGGGGGCCCGCTTGGCAAAATGTCATGAGCATGTTGGGAACTCTTGGTTTCCATGAGCGAGAACCCGCACGACCGCGAGCGCAAGATTTGTTTATAAGAAATCATGTTGCAAAAACTTATGTTTTGATATGAATTCGGGACACTCGTTTTTGACATGCTTACGACACCTGACGTTTTTGACGAATTCCGGCATGCGCGTCCGACGACGCGCCCGTGTGCACTTCGTCCCATTTGTCGCTCAAGATTCTATGGACAGCACGCGCGCAAGGGCGTTCGAACAATTTCGACACGCGCGCGCGATAGGCCCCCTTGGCAGCATGGCGTGACCCTGCTGAACACCGAATCCGTTTTCGCAAAAATTCGCAAGAGCGCGGGCGCAAGCTTTTGTTGAAAATCCTTGTTGCGAAACCGTATGTGTTGCACATGTTTCCGTAACTCTCGATACAACAAAAAAAACTCACGCGAGCTGCAATTCTTGATGGAATTTGAGATGGGCGCGCGACGACGCGCGCATGTACTCTTGGTTCCACCTGTTGCAAGGGATGTTTGGAACATCGTGTGATAAACGAGTGCGCGCGCATAGTTTTCTTCCCAAGAACATGAGGAGGGGAACCGGCACGGGCCTGCCTGGGATGGTACGACTTCATATTTAAGATGAACGATTTAAGATGAACGCTGTCGCCAAGGCCGCTGCGGGCTGCCCGCCGCAGTGTGCTGCGGGCGCGCGGCTCCTGCAGGAGGCTGAGCTCCTGGTGGCGCGCGAGGGCGCGGTCCTTTGGGCGGTCACTTACGCCGCTTACAACCACGTCCGCGAGTTGATCGGGCCAGGGGGCGCCGTCCGGCGTGTGACGGTGCGCGACGCGGCCGCCGCGCGGCGCCCGCGGGCGCGGCCCCGCACCGGCGCCCCGCCGCAGCGTGCGCCGCCAGCGCCGCAGCTGCCCGCGGCGGCGTCGCCCCCGCCCGCCGCGCTGGCGCCTGCCGGGGCCGCGGCTGCTGCCCGCCCGCGCGCGCTGGGTGCGCATCGTGCGGCGCACGCCGCTGCAGCCCGGGCGGCCTCGGCTGCGCGCGCAGCCGCTGCCGACGCGGCCACGCTGGCCATTTGCGAGGCGCGGGCGGCCGCGGCGCGGCCGTCCTCGCCGCCCTCCGGGCGCGCGTCCTCGCCCGCGTCGGCCAGGGCGCGGCGGCCCCCGCGCTGGGCTTCCCCGTGGAGGGCCCCCAGGGGAATTCTGGGCGCCCCCTGCCAGGCGCTCAGAATGGGCGCGGGCCGCCGCCGGGGCCGCCAGGCAGCCCCCGGGGGAATTCTGAGCGTCCCCTGCCAGGCGCTCAGAATGGGCGCGGGCCGAGGGCGGTTGCCACGCTGAGGCTCCGGGAGCCTGCATAGCGTGGCTGTGTAGGCGGCGGCGGGGTGTGCCGGCCGCCCTCCTCCTCCTCCTCCTCCTCCTCCTCCTCCTCCTCCTCCTCCTCCTCCTCCTCCTCCTCCTCCTCCTCCTCTAATTGGTTGCACCGCGCTTTCGCGGGCACGCGCGGGGGAGCGTTGTCGCCTCGTTCGCCGCTGGACGCGAAAAAAAAAGGCAGAATCGTATGCAGATTGCAATACTAAAGGGTAGCCCGCTAACCCCGGGGGGGTAGATCCTGATAGTGTTATGGAAAACTTCATTGGGAATTGACAGAGACGTGCAAACTTTCTGTTAAAAAACTGATGTTGCCAAAACCATGTGATTTTATATGTTTCGGGCCGCTCGGTTTTGAAATCAGCACGAAACGGACTTGTGCTGAGGGATTTCGGCATGCACGCGCGACGACGCACGCGTGCGCACCTCGTCCCATAGACTCCGAAGGATGCTGAACAAATTGAATTCTACAAAACGAATGCGCTCGCATAAGATTTTGCAAGAAGATGGTGGGTGGATCGATACCGGCCTGGCTGGGATGGTACGGGCTCGTATTCAGAATGAATGCATAACTGCAAACGTAAACTGCACATCCCCACGGCGGGGGAATAACCGTGGGGCTGTTGGTAGATCCTAAAGCATTTTTTGTTTGCAAAGGAAAATCTATTTCGGGCGGCGACCAGTGCAATGCAATGCGAAGCAATGCTAATCAACACAATGCGGAGCAATGTGGGCCTGACGACGGGCGGCGACGAGGTGGCGACGAGGGGACGACTGGGAGGCGACGGCGACAACATAGCCGCCAGACCGCCAGACAGGCCCAGATGAGGGGCGGCGATGAGGCGGCGACGGGGCGGCGACGGCGACAACACAGCCGCCGCAATGCAAGACAGGCCCAGTTACTTAGAAAAGAGGTAAGAACCCCTAAGTGCAAGCACTGTTTGTCGAATCCTGAACATGAAAATGTCAGTCATCGTCACACCACCAGACGTGTCTTTCCGTAGGGCGGGCCGAGAGATTCCGTGTACGCATTTCCCAAACATGTCGTTGCACCGACCATGGAGACGTGCTACAAAGGATTTGCGCGTGGATTTCTGTCAATGCAAA
>CAUYUJ010015956.1:240652-295652 GCA_963575745.1 Prorocentrum cordatum
GCTGTTTAACGGTCCCAGGTGCTTGTGGGGTCCCCCACGGGCCGAAAACTTAGAGAAAGAAATAATAGCCCGCTGCGATTGTTGCATAAAGAGCCACAGCTGGAGCCCAAGACCCTATCTCTATGCGCGATCGTTCTGCCTGGATTGGTCTGTGATGGTGCCATGGCCCAGCAAGCTTGGCGTGAAGACCAGCGACCGTACCTCCTGGTATCCGCGGGCCCGCGCCCCGGAAGCCCACGCGTGGAGATGGATACGTCTGCCGCTCGTAAGCCCTGACGGATCTTGCGTTCGCGCCCCCCCGGGGGAGCCACGGGTCCTCTCGCTCCACTGGCACGGGCATCGCCCTGGGGCCGCGGTTTTCGCCGTCCACAGCGCCGAACCTCTCGGGGCGAGGAGCAGGGGGCGCTCACCACCACGCCGTCGTCGTCCTCGTCTACCTCCTCCTCCTCCCCCTCCTCCTCCTCCTCCTCCTACCTCCTCGTCTACCTCCTCCCCCTCCTCCTCGTCTACCTCCTCCTCCTCCTCCTCCTCCTCCTCCTCCTCCTCCTCCTCCTCCTCGTCCTCGTCTACCTCCTCCTCCTCCTCGTCTACCTCCTCCTCCTCCTCCAACTCACAGACTTGCCCGGACCGTGACAAAAACACGGCGGTAGGTGTTTGGCAAATGTTCGCCTGTGGGAGCCCCTGCCAGGCCCTGTCAGAAAACGACTCGGGGCAACAAAAACAAGCAATCCTTCTCATCCCTCTCTCCCCCTCCTCCCGTCCCCCCCCAACGCACCAAAGACGACAGGTGTCCCCAAGAGGCCACCAAGAGACCCCGAAGAAGCCCACGAGAGTCTTAAGAGACATCCTCCAATGAACACAACGCCCCATCCTCCGGAGGGGGCAACAAGCGGTCGGTACCCCGCCCGGTTTTTGTTACCCCTTGTCCGATGCGCGAGCCACGGCACTCGTGTGATGCTGGCCAGCCGCGCAAACGTTGCCTCAGCGGGGTTATCCGGCGGGGGCGGTCGGTATCTTGACCGACCTCGCCGAGACTGGTGCTTTGACCGATCGCTGCGGCCCCCCCGAGCCAAGCGCTATCTGTAGCCCTGGCCACCTCGGCGGCCTCTCAAGCACTCCTCCTCCCCCCCCTACTCTCTCCACACGTGCACCCTGGTACCCAACTGCAGACCGCCACGCGCAACGATCTCCCCTGCGACCCGAGGTCACAGACAAATTCGTAGAACAGAACTCCGACGTCACAAACAACCTGACGTCACGTCTCGAGCAGACCACTAATCTCTCTGCTGCATTCTTCGAGCCGGGTCGATCCGACCCACCCCGCGAAGCACCCGACCCCGCGACCCACCCCTCGCCCGCCCCCGCACTCTCATCCGCCATTGCCGGGGGTGCTTCGGCATGTCTAAGACGTTGGAGGTCTGGGTTGAGAGAACGGCCTCCTAGGTGCGGTCCGAGTAGATGGGGTCGAAGGATCGCTCCGCATCGCCAATGCATCGCTGATGTATCGGCGATGCACCGGGCGACGTCGGCGTGGGAAAACACGGTCTCCACATCGAGCCGCATCGTCGATGCATCGGCGATGCGTCGCGAGCCTCCGACCCCTCGGACCCTATCCAGGAGGCCTAGCTGAGATCGGGGAGCAGCCTGGAAAGCCGCCCGGAGGTGGAGGAGGAGGAGGAGGAGGAGGAGGAAGAGGAGGAGGAGGAAGAGGAGGAGGAGGAGGAGGAGGAGGAGGAGGAGGAGGGGGAGGAGAGGAGGGGAGGAGGAGGAAGGAGGAGGAGCTGGAAGAGGAGGAGGAAGAGGAGGAGGAGGAGAGGAGGAGGAGGAGGGAGGAGGAAGGGGGAGGGGGGAGGGAGGAGGATAGAGGAGATGGAGGAGAGGAGGAGGAGGAGGAGGAGGAGGAGGAGGAGGAGGAGGAGGAGGAGGAGGAGAAGGAAGAGGAGGAGGATGGAGGAGGAGGAGGAGGGAGATGAGGAGGAGGAGAAGGAGGAGGAGGGTGAGGAGGAAGTCGCTCAAGGCCCCCCCCTCAGCGGGCCTCACGGCGTGGGGGCGCTGCGGGGCGACGGGGCCCGCGCAGGCCTGCGCCGCCAGCCGCCGCGCCTGCCGGGCGCCGCCGCGCTGCTGCAGGCGCAGGCCCTGGCAGGAGGATCCCGACTGCGCATCCGCCGCACTCCTGGGCCGGTTTGGAAGCCTCTTGGGCCCGGCTTGGAGCTCTCTTGGCCCATCCACCTGGAGGCCCCCCACTCTGGGGCCCTCAAAACCGCCTCTTGGCGCCCTCGTGGCGCCAGCTTGGGGCGTCCTTGGGGCCGGTTTGGAAGCCACTGAGGCCCGGCTTGGGGCTTTCTTGGGCCATCCACCTGGAGGCCCCACCCAACCCGAAGACCCGGATTTCGGGTTGGGGGGGGTACGGGTTCCATGTGCGTTTGCTCCATGCTCCCGGACCCCCCCCCCACTGGAAGCGGAAGACAGATTGAGGCCTTGCGGGTTGGGTGGGGGGGTGGTTTGGTGGGCGGTGATGGGCCCCGTCGTGCACCCAAAGCGGGCCATCGGGTCGCATCCCCAGTCGTGCGACGTCCTGATTTTTTCAGGACGGCGTCCCTGGAATTCCCGACACTTTCTCCGGGACAAGTTTTTCGTCTTGAGTCGTTTTTTGACAGTCCCGAGGCCTGGCGAGGTCCCCCCGAGGCTGAAAATAGCCAAAAACCTCCCGTCCTGATTTTTTACCGACGCGATCATGTCTGGGTCGGGAGCGAATCGCAGCGGGGTCGGAATCCGATCGGGCCGGGCGAGCTCGACGTCGAGATCAGATCGACCGGAGTGAGGAGGAGGAGGAGGAGGAGGAGGAGGAGAGGAGGAGGACGAGGAGGAGGAGGGAGGGAGGAGGAGGAGGAGGAGGAGGAGGAGGGAGGAGTTGGAAGAGGAGGAGGAGGAGAGGGATCGAGGAGGGGGATCGAGGAGGAGGAGGAGGGCGCGGAGGAGGATGGAGGAGAAGGAGGAGGAGGAGGAAAAAGAGGAGGAGGAGGAGGAGGAGGAGGAGGGAGGAGGAGGAGGATGGAGGTGGGCCCGGCACATGCGGCCGCCCCGGGGGCCGAGGCCGCCCGGGGCTGCCGGGGGGACGCCGAGGCCCGCCTGGTCTGACTTCGGCTGCGCCATGCTCTGGGCCATGTCGCTCGGGGATGGACAGACCCCCCTTTAGTAAAACGTGGTTTAGTGAAAACGACCTGAGGCCCAAACCTGGCGGGCGCAAGCCTGGAAAATAACGGCCACGGCGCCCTCTCGAGAACCGAAAACGGACAATTCACTAATCGACGTGTCACTGTTGGGGGTTCTGTCCACCCCCGAGTCGCCAGTAGGGCGGTAAGCTCCGCCCTACTCTTCAAGCTGCTCTGATGCCGAATTCCGCCCTGCTGCGAGGGGCATACATCGGAGAGGGAAGAGGTACCGATACCTCTACCCCTCGCCCGTGTTCCCCTTTGGGGGCCTCCTGGGAGGACTTCGTCGCCACCGCTGGATTCGCCTGAAAATCCTGGTCAGAACGCACCCCGGGAGAGGTCTGGCGGGTAGCGGTATCGGTACCCTGTGGTTCCCCCAATATAAGGAACCATTGGATAAGGAGCCCCAGGTTGGGAAGCTGGTGGAACTCCACTAGTGGACTGGCCATGGATGCCACCGCCATCATCAGGTAAGAACCCCCCTAGTGTATGAAGCCTCCTGGGAGCATTCAGCAACCAATGCCCCCACCGTGCGTTGCTTTCGCTATTTCCGCCACGCTTTCGTGGAAATCACAGGAGACCTCTGGGCGTGAGTGGTTTTAAAGGATTATTCTTCCATATATCCTCGTCCCCTTCGGGGAAGGGTTTGCTACTGTTCCGTCTTACATATGAACTATGCGCGGACGCCCCGCGATCATTTTGCATTGGCTTCTGACACGGACGGCGGGGTGCCGGCATATGCTGCATGCAATGCCACCCCCCTCCAAATCATCCCTTGCAAGAAACAAAACAGAGTGCACTTTGCACGAACGCCCCGCCATCATTTTGCATTGGGCATTGGCCAGGTTGGCGGGGGGGGCTGGCATATTGCCTGCTGTGTGCAGCGACAGAAAACGCAAACAATCCCCTGCATCAGAAAAATGCAAAGTGCACTTTGCACCAAACTCTGGATCATGCGCGCACGCCCCGCGATCACTTCGCGCTGGATTTCGACAGGGACAGCGGGGGGTCTGGCACATTGCCTGCTGCGTGCCGGAACAAATCCAATATTCAATTTGCCAGGGGCGGCGGGTTGGCGGCATGTTGCATGTTGTGTACAGGCTTGAATACTCTGCTTATTAAGAAGCAAATGCAACACATTGCGGGCGCACACCAACATACAATGCAATGGTCGCAACATCGCTGTCACTTTGCATGGCTTTTGGCCGGGATGGTGAGTCGGTCGAGATGTTGCCCAATGTGGCGTGGCGTACCTGCCGCGCGTGGCGCACCTGGAACGTGCGGTGCACCTCGCGGGAATCGCGCAAGCCTGGCTGGCTTCTGCATGGGTTTCCGATGGTTGTCCATAGCCGCCCCTGCCTGTGCTGACAATCGAGCGCTACTTATGTAATCGGGAGGCGGCTGGGCGTGAGCGACGCGGCTTGCGGCTAGGGGTAGCTTGATCACTGCTCCATCTTACTGTGCACCACCTTCCCCACCCGACCGACAACAAACCCGGAACATTGCGGGCACCCCCCCCATTCTTGAGAAAAACAATACACAATGCACTGCGGTCCAACATCGGGATCACGCGTGGAAGCCCCGCGATCATTCTGGATCGGTTTTTGATGCGGGGGGCGGGGGTGCCGGCATAGTGCCTGCTGCGTGCAATGCCCCCCGAAAACCAGACCTTGCATCCAAACATGCAGAGTGCACTTTGCACCGAAATCTGGATTCTGCGCGAACGCCCCACCATCACTTTGCATTGGAGATGGGCAGGGGCGGCGGGGAGGCAGACATAGTACCTGCTGCGTGCAACGCCAATTAGCCATCCCCTGCATCAGAACAAGGCAGAGTGAACTGTTACACCAAAATCTGGACCATGCGCGCACGCCCCGCGATCACTTTGCACTGGATTTTGACAGGGACAGCGGGGGGGCCAGCACAATGTCTGCTGCGTGCAGGCCCACCAACCCTTTTCACAACAAATCCAAAATTCGCGTTGCCAGGGACGGCGGGGGAAACGGCATCACTATTCTGCCAAGGAAAGACACGATCAAAGTGCTTGAGGGTAAACACCTAAACCCGCCGTCACTTTGCATGGTTTTTGGCGGGGATGGTGAGAAGGTCGAAATCTTGCCCAATGTGGCGTGGCGCACCTGGCGCGCGTGGCGCACCTGGCACGTGCGGCGCATCTCGCGGGAATCGTGCGACCCTGGCTGGCGTCTGCATTGGTTTCCGATGGTTGTCGATGGCGGCCCCTGCCTGTGCTGACTGTCGAATGATACTTATGTTGTGGGAGGGCGGGTGGGCGTGAGCGGCGCCTGTCAACAAAAACAATAAGAACTACACTTCGCGGGTAAATCTGGACCATGCGCGAGCACCCCGCAGTCTCTTCGCTCGTCGCATTGGTTTTTGGCAGGGTCGGCGGGGGTGCTTGCAATTGCCTGCTGTGTGACTGCCCACCGTAGGTCATGATGGCCACCCCACCGTGGATTTCGACAAGGACGGTGTGGACCCACATGCTCCCCGATGTGCGCTGGCGCACCTGGCATGCCCTGCGCGTGCCCCGAAAGTGGCGCACCTGGCGCGGCTGGAGCAGGCGGCACACGTGGCGCGCGTGGAGCACGTGGCGCAGCTGACGCACCAGGCGTGCCTGGCACGTTTGGCCCCCAGGTGCGCCTGGCGCGCCTGGTGCGCGTGGCGCGCCTGGTGCGCGTGGCGCGCCTCGCTCCAGCGTCGCGCACCTGGGATCTGTTTTGCTTCTCGCTATCTGCCCGTTCTAAGACGGCCGCTGAATATGCTGAGAGTCGGGTACTGCGTATGTGTTTGGGAAGGCAGGTGGGAGTGAGCCAAACAGTGCGTCTGGGAAATGTGTTTGGACCCCTCCCCTACCCCTTGGACCTGGACGGGGGGGGTCGCAACCGATCGGAGCGTCCAAGATGGCCCAACAGAGGATTCCGAGAAGGCATCAGAGAGCCGAGGATGACCTACAACATGATCCACGATGACCCACCCACGAAGGCCTCCAAAATGCTCCCAGGAGGCCAGAAGACCGCTCCGAGACGGCTCCAAGTGACCTCGGAGCCGCCCGAGGAAGCCACCAAGAGACCCCAACCCTTCAAACACCTCCGGAACATCAATGTGTGTTGCGTTCTCGCCTTTTCGCTTCAGACGGCCCTCCGAGGCCGCAAGATGCTCCAAGAAGGCGCAGAAGTGCCCCAGGAAGAGCCCAAGAAGATCCAAAGACGACCCCAAGAGCGCTCAAAGAACGCCCCAAGAGAATCCTAAGAGGCGTTTTTAAGCAGCTGTAGATGGAGAGGCGCCAATTGACCCCCCTTGTTTCATCGAACTCCTCCGCGATGGCCCCAAGAAGCCCCCGAGGCTCCCAAGACGCTCCAAGAGGCCCCCGGGACCGCCAAGAGGCCCCCAAGACGCCCCAAGAGGACTCCAAGAAACTCTCAAGAGATATCCGAAGAGACTCCGTGAGGCATCCGAGAGGCCTCCGGCCTTTCTGCTCGCCGTCCTCCTCTTCCTCCTCTTCCTCCTCTTCCTCATTCGCATATTCCTTCTCTTCCCTCCTCCCTCTTGCCCCTCCTCCTCTTCCTCGACCTCCTTCTCCTCCGATTCCTCCTGATTCGTCCTCCTCCTCTTAGGGTATGACGGCTTAAACCAGCCCTTTATTCCACTACGTACTCATCCACATCCCTGACCAGGGCAACTCGCCCCGGCATCGTTTCTGGATGAGCTGGTGGGGTTAATTAATCGAAACGTCCAGAATATCCGCCATCCGTGACTGAAGCATGAATTTCCGCCCTACGATTTCGCATCGTTCGGGGTGACTTTCCGACGAAATTCGGGCGTTGGCAGAACTGAGTTTAGTTGGACCTGGCTTGATGATGTGCACTGCAGGACATCCCTCCCCCCGCCCCAGTCCACAAACCGAAACTGTCAACTGAAAAACAAAAACTACGGCAAACTTGGTTCAATGGTCACAATATTGACTTCGGGGCCCATTCATTAACCGGCTCCCCTTCACAGGGGTCCTGGCCCTATGCCCGAGAAATGCTCGATCGGAAAATCAGCCAGAGCACGGCGGATCCGAACTCCGGGGAGGGCAGCCCATGGGACGCAGGGGGACATCGCCAGACCCCCTCGCGTCGTGACAACATAAAACCCGACGGAAGGCGTCTGGACCGCTCTCTCGGCAGCATGGCTCGAGCTCAACAGTATGCTTCGCTTTCGTGTTGTTTTCGCTTTCCTTCGTTCTGTCTGTCCTCTGCCTTGGCTGCGAAACGAGATGAAAACGAAAACGGTCGACGAGATCAAACAAACAGAAGAAAGGTTCAGCTCGAGCCCTGCTCGGCAACGAGGGGCACCCGCTGAGCCCCAGGACCGTCAGATACCAGCTGCCGTGAGACGCCGCTCCCGGGTAATGGGTCGAGCCCTAACATTATGTCGGGCGTGTCCCCCTACAGGGGGATTTTTGTCAACGAAAAATAATGTTAAAAATATCCTGGTGCGACCCTACCTAGAAGTTGGAGCCCCTAGGAAAGCAGCATTAGTTGCTATGATATGCGATGCTATGCCATGCTATGCGGCGCTGTGCTATGCTATGTTATGATATAGTATGCTATGCTGCGCTATGCTATGATATGCTATGATATGTTATGATATGCTATGCTATGCTATGCTTTGCTACGCTATGATATGTCATGCTGCGCTGTGCGATGCTGATATATGCTATGCTATGATATGATATGCTAGGCTGCGCTATGCTATGCTATGCTATGATCTGCTGTGCTATGGTATACTATGATATGCCGCGCTATGTTATGCTATGCTATGTTTGGCTATGCTTGGCTATGTTATGCTATGCTATGCTATACTAATGCAGCGCTGCGTTATGCTAAGCTAAGCTAAGCTAACCCTCTAGGCAGAGCCTAGGTAGGGAATTACACCCATGCAAATTGCTTTGCCTTTCCTTTGCTTTGCTGTTGCTTTTGCTTTGCTTTGCTTTGCGTTGCTTGTGCTTTGCTTTGCTGTCGCTGCTGTTGCTTGGTTTTTGTTTTGCTGCTGTGCTATGCTATGCTCTGCTATGCTATGTTATGTTATGCTGCGCTGTGCTATGCTGTGCTATGATGTGCTGCGCTATGATATGCTATGCTATGCTATGCTATGCTATGATATGCTATGCTATGCTATGCTATGCTGCGCTACGCTGTGCTATGCTGGGCTTTGCTATGGTATGCTGTACTGCGCTGTGCTGTGCTACGCTCTGCTATGCTATGCTGTGCTCTGCTATGCTACAGCTCAGCGAAGCTAAGATGAAGGTAAGTTAAGCTAAGATAAAACTGAGGTAAGATGAGTCTACGCGAAGGTAATATGAAATAAGCTAAGCTAAGATGAGATAAGCAACGCGAAGCTAAGGGAACGTCACTGGGGGAACCGCGGGGCGGATGCCGGGGGAACCGCCCGGGGCGGGCCCCACTGCCCGGCCCTTTAAGCCACCGAGTAAGAACCCTTCTAGGCAGAGCCTAGGTAGGGAAATACCCCAGAAAGGCAACAGAAATAGTCCAAAAATAGTCCCCAGACTATGTTTGGAGTATTGTTTGACTATTTTGGGGGTATTTTTGCGTTTCTTCGAAAATCCCTCTGTAGGGGGACAGGCTCGACTTAATCCTAACATCAGAATTGCGACATGACTTTGTCAACTGGCGCGCGTTTCCTCAACTTCGGCACTGTCGGGCCCCGGGGCCATGACTGACCCGGGGCGAACAGCTACCCCCGGGGACGCGGTCCGGGACCTCTGGGGCTGCACATTGGAAACCGTGCGTCGTATGATGTCTGCGAACTGGTACAATACTACAACCGAAAATACGTTCAAGAAGATCATCATTAACAAAACACCTTTGCCAGCCACCAGGAAGATGACAGTCGAGGCGTTGCCCTAAGGAACCCTAAATAAGGAACGAGGCCCATTTTTTTCAATAAGTTAACCTTCGATTTCCTGTCGAAACATAAGGGAAGCCTGAGGCAAGCTGTGAAACACTTACGGAACGCGGAGCCCCTCCCCAACGAAAAGGGTTCCCTGTTCAGCGCCCCGACTGTACAGTACTACCACCGAAAATACGTTCAAGAAGATCATCATTCACAAAACACCTGGTCCAGCCGCCAGGAAGTGTCTCGAGACCAGCCTGGGCCACGTGCTCGTGCGAACGCCGGAGAGGCGAACGCGCTCCAGGAGCCGGGCCGGCGATTCCCGGCAGCTGGGCCAGGAAACGTTGGCCCAGCCTCTCGAGAAGAAGTCTCTCTCTCCACCAGATGGCCGACTGCACTAAAGGGGCCCCAGGACACAAAAATGAATACACACAAATAAAAATATTCCCCATACTTTCCCATATTTTCTGGGTTTTTGTCTTCCCGCCCAATTCCCATATTTTCCCATCTTTCCCGGGGAATCGAGGGTTAATTGTGTTTGTGTGTTTTTTTCCTCTCCTGACTCTCCACCAGATGGCCGACTGCGTACAGCCGGCCCGTATCATCAGAATGCGCGAGGAGAGACGCAAGGGCCTTGGACGACCACTTCGAGGCTTCTCGAGCGGGGCGCGGCCGACGAAAATGGCCGAAAGGATGGGCCGAGGACTCTGTCCATCGGCCCGAGGGAAACAGCCATGGATGGGCCGAGGATGGGCCAACGAGAATGGCCCAAGGATGGGCCAAGGATGGGCCAACGAAATCCTTCCTGTGCGGGTGGGCTGGCTGTGTGCGCTGGCCGAAGCCTCGGCCACTCGGAGTCCGCTTTGGACATGCCGCGGCTGGCGCTTCGGGGGGCCGCACCGAGCGGAGCCGGAGCCGGGGGGCCCGCAAAAGGAGGTCGCCCGGCCCTCGTGTGTAATTTCCCCGCGCCTCCTGCGAGCAGCGCCGGTGGGGCACAGAAGAGCGTTCGGCGGTGGACAAACCTCACTTCAGTAAACCACCCTTTAGTGAAAACAGCCTGGGACCGAAGCCGACGGACCTGGACCCGCAAAAACAACGGCCGCGACGCCCTCTCGCGAACCGAAAACGGCCGATTTGCTGATCGACGTGTCAGGGTAGGAGGTCTATCAACCTCCGAACCATGCTAGCACCACGTGGCGGGTTCGGGGAACGCTGCATCCCAGAACGTGGCATCTCCTGGAAGGCCCCTGGAGGCCGAAGACGACGAAAGGAGCGCAGGGATCGGGAAGGTCCGTCCCTCGGAGCTGTGGGTTCGGGAGATGCTGGATCCCAAAAGATGCGTCTCTTGGAGGGCTCCATGGAAGCAGAAGCCGAGAAGAAAGAGAGCGCAGGGGTTAAACATCTCGGAAGACGGAGTGATGCAACGATTGGATCGACTCAGGATACGTTGCAAGAATTCCAGAGTATCTAGCGGCCCTCGTTTCTACAGCCCGTGTGGAATATCCGGGAAACTTTCGGAAATCCTGAAAATCGTCGAACGTACTTGTAGCACCCCGCAGTTGCGGATAAGAAGGAGGGGGCGGGTATGAGGTGGGTCGCGGGCGGGTCGCGGGCGGGTCGCGGATGGGTCGCGACAGGGTCGCGGGCGGGTCGCGGGCCGGGTCGCGAGTGGGACGACAACAACAACGATCATTGCAAGGCTGTTCGCTCTCGTGCCATTCAACACGTGCATCCCGCACCCTCGCTACCCGTCCCCTTCGTCTTCGCCCGTGCCCCCCCTTGGGGGGTAAGTCTTCCCTGCCTGCCGAGTGCGGTCGGCGCAGCCCCCACGAGAGGGGAGGGAAGAGAGGAGGGAAGAGCAAGGGGGGAGGGAGAAGGACGGAGCACAATAGAGATCTGCAGGAGGAGGATCAGAGGCCAAAGGGGCGGGTCGGGCGGGCGGACCCTAGCGGGCAGGTCGGGCGGGCGGGCTCAGACGGCCGAGTCGGGCGGGCGAGCCGCTGAACCGTCGATCCAACATGGCTCGCAGGGAAGCTTCGAGCGATAGCGCGATTCCAAGCAAACTCGTGAGGAAATCCACAGTGAGAACGTGATTACTGAGTCTAGAGGGCACGGCGCCACATTGCGAGGAAATGCCACGCGAGAGAACGACTTCTGTACACATTATGACGACATCCCGCGCGAGAGCGCGATGTTGAAATACATTGTGAGGACGTGTCAAGAGGGAGCCATTGTTGTTGCAAGTGGGGGGCCAAGGGCCCAATCTGAGCCGCAAGACTTTCCATTGTAACAAAAAGGGTGCGAGCACCAGGCGGGGCACTGTAGTTCAAAAGCACAGTGGGCACTGAAGGGTGGGGATCAACAACACTTGTTGTTTAGAAATGAAAACTCAACGCAGCAACAATCCGCACCACGGAACCCCACAGCAGCAACGCGCCTGGGGACAGTGAATGACCGTTCGGCCCCCTCACGCTGATCATTATCATGACCTCTTGCCCCTCCGAGATCAATCCCACGGAGCTCTTGGGATGCCTCGGGCCCGCCTGGGCGAGCGCACGCCGCATCCTGCCGGCTGCACGCGCGAGCCCGACCCCAGGCAGAAGTGGCCCTTGGCGCGCCCGCTTGCCGAGCGCTGCGCTATGCTAAGCGATGATATGCCATGCTATGCGGCGCTATGCTATGCTATGTTATGATATGTTATGATATGCCGCGCTATGATATGATATGCTATGATATGATATGCGATGCTATGATAAGCTATGATATGTCAGGCTGCGCTGTGCGATGCTGAGATATACTATGCTATATAATATGCTAAGCTGCGCTATGCTATGCTATGCTATGATATGTTATGATATGATATGATATGACGGCATCCGCCGACACCCTTGAGATGTCACCGGCGTGCAACGTACTGCCCCGACTCCACCACCCGAAAAGCCCCAAGGACGACCACGGAACCCTCGGAGAGAACCCCCAAACACCCCGTGCATGCCTGATACCCCCCGCGACAGGGCCCCCCAAACGGCGCCCATGCGCGACGGCCCGCCCAACAACACCCGAACACAGTTCAAGGTCACCACCTGAATCTTTCCCACAGCTTGCAAAGAAGCCGTGATAACGACCACGCGGGAAAAAAGGGGTCGGCGGATATGGCGTAAGCCTATAGAATATGATATGAAATACTATGATATGCTGCGCTATGCTATGCTATGATATGTTTGGCTATGCTTGGCTATGGTATGCTATGCTATGCTATGATAATGCAGCGCTGCGTTATGCTAAGCTAAGCTAAGCTAACCCTCTAGACAGAGCCTAGGTAGGGAATTACACCCATGCTAATTGCTTTGCCTTTCCTTTGCTTTGCTGTTGCTTTTGCTTTGTTTTGCTTTGCGTTGCTTGTGTTTTGCTTTGCTGTCGCTGCTGTTGCGTTGTGTTTGTTTTGTTGCTGTGCTATGCTATGCTCTGCTATGCTATGTTATGCTATGCTGCGCTGTGCTATGCTGTGCTGTGATGTGCAACGCTATGCTATGCTATGCTATGCTATGCTATGCTGCGCTACGCTGTGCTATGCTGGGCTTTGCTATGATATGCTGTACTGCGCTGTGCTGTGCTACACTCTGCTCTGCTATGCTGTGCTCTGCTATGCTAAAGCTCAGCGAAGCTAAGATGAAGGTAAGCTAAGCTAAGGTAAAACTTAGGTAAGATGAATCTAAGCTAAGGTCATATGAAAAAAAGCTAAGCTAAGATGAGATGAGCAAGGCGAAGCTAAGGGAACGTCACTGAGGGAACCGCGGGGCGGATGCCGGGGGAACCGCCCGGGGCGGCCCACTGCCCGGCCCTTTAAGCCACCGAGTAAGAACCCCTTCTAGGCAGAGCCTAGGTAGGGAAATACCCCAGAAAGGCAACAAAAATAGTCCAAAAATAGTCCCCAGACTATGTTTGGAGTATTGTTTGACTATTTTGGAGGTATTGTTGCGTTTCTTCGAAAATCCCCCTGTAGGGGGACAGGCTCGACTTAATCCTAACATCAGAATTGCGACATGACTTTGTCAACTGGCGCGCTTTTCCTCAACTTCGGCACTGTCGGGCCCCGGGGCCATGACTGACCCGGGGCGAACAGCTACCCCCGGGGACGCGGTCCGGGACCTCTGGGGCTGCACAGTGGAAACCGTGCGTCGTATGATGTCTGTGAGCTGGTACAATACTACAACCGAAAATACGTTCAAGAAGATCATCATTAACAAAACACCTTTGCCTGCCACCAGGAAGATGACAGTCGAGGCGTTGACTTAAGGAACCCTAAATAAGGAACGAGGCCAATTGTTTTCAATAAGTTGACCTGAGGCAAGCTGTGAAACACTGAAGGAACGCGGAGCCCCTCCCCAACGAAAAGGGTTCCTTGTTCAGCGCCCCGACTGCACAGTACCACGACCGAAAATACGTTCAAGAAGATCATCATTCACAAAACACCTGGTCCAGCCGCCAGGAAGTTTCTCGAGACCAGCCTGGGCCACGTGCTCGTGCGAACGCCGGAGAGGCGAACGCGCTCCAGGAGCCGGGCCGGCGATTCCCGGCAGCTGGGCCAGGAAACGTTGGCCCAGCCTGTCGAGAAGAAGTCTCTCTCCACCAGATGGCCGACTGCACTAAAGGGGCCCCAGGACACAAAAATTAATACGCACAAATACAACGATTCCCCATACTTGCCCATATTTTCAGGGTTTTTGTCTTCCCGCCCAATTCCCATAGTTTCCCATCTTTCCCGGGGAATCGAGGATTAATTGTGTTTGTGTGCTTTTTTCCTCTCCTGACTCTCCACCAGATGGCCGACTGCGTACAGTCGGCCCGTATCATGAGGATGCGCGAGGAGAGACGCAAGGGCCTTGGACGACCACTTCGAGGGTTCTCGAGCGGGGCGCGGCCGACGAAAATGGCCGAAAGGATGGGCCGAGGACTCTGTCCATCGGCCCGAGGGAAACAGCCATGGATGGGCCGAGGATGGGCCAACGAGAATGGCCCAAGGATGGGCCAAGGATGGGCCAACGAAATCCTTCCTGTGCGGGTGGGCTGGCTGTGTGCGCTGGCCGAGGCCTCGGCCACTCGGAGTCCGCTTTGGACATGCCGCGGCTGGCGCTTCGGGGGGCCGCACCGAGCGGAGCCGGAGCCGGGGGCCCCGCAAAAGGAGGTCGCCCGGCCCTCGTGTGTGTAATTTCCCCGCGCCTCCTGCGAGCAGCGCCGGGGGGGCACAGAAGAACGTTCGGCGGTGGACAAACCTCACTTAAGTAAACCACCCTTTAGTGAAAACAGCCTGGGACCGAAGCCGACGGACCTGGACCCGCAAAAACAACGGCCGCGACGCCCTCTCGCGAACCGAAAACGGCCGATTCGCTGATCGACGTGTCAGGGTAGGAGGTCTATCAACCTCCGAAACATGCTAGCACCACGTGGCGGGTTCGGGGAACGCTGCATCCCAGAACGTGGCATCTCCTGGAAGGCCCCTGGAGGCCGAAGACGACGAAAGGAGCGCAGGGATCGGGAAGATCCGTCCCTCGGAGCTGTGGGTTCGGGAGATGCTGGATCCCAAAAAGATGCGTCTCTTGGAGGGCTCCATGGAGGCAGAAGCCGAGAAGAAAGAGAGCGCAGGGGTTGAGCATCTCGAAAGACGGAGTGATGCAAAGATTGGATCGACTCAGGATACGTTACAAGAGTTCCAGAATATCTAGCGGCCCTCGTTTCTACAGCCCGTGTGCAATATCCGGAAAACTTTCGGAAATCATGAACATCGTCGAACGTACTTGTAGCACCCCGCAGTTGCGGATAAGAAGGAGGGGGCGGGTATGAGGTGGGTCGCGGGCGGGTCGCGGGCGGGTCGCGGATGGGTCGCGACAGGGTCGCGGGCGAGTCGCGGGCCGGGTCGCGAGTGGGACGACAACAACAACGATCATTGCAAGGCTGTTCGCTCTCGTGCCATTCAACAGGTGCATCCCGCACCCTCGCTACCCGTCCCCTTCGTCTTCGCCCGTGCCCCCCCTTGGGGGGTGAATCTTCCCTGCCTGCCGCGTGCGGTCGGCGCAGCCCCCACGAGAGGGGAGGGAAGAGAGGCGGGAAGAGACAGGGGGGGGGGAGAAGGACGGAGCACCTCAGAGATCTGCGGGAGGAGGGTCAGAGGCCAAAGAGGCGGGTCGGGCGGGCGGACCCTAGCGGGCAGGTCGGGCGGGCGGGCTCAGACGGCCTAGTCGGGCGGGCGAGCCGCTGAACCGTCGATCCAACATGGCTCGCAGGGAAGCTTCGAGCGATAGCGCGATTCCAAGCGAACTCGTGAGGAAATCAACAGTGAGAGCGTGATTACTGAGTCTAGTGGGCACGGCGCCACATTGCGAGGAAGTGCCACGCGAGAGAACGAATTCTGTCTACATCATGACGACGTCCCGCGCGAGAGCGCGATGTTGAAATGCATTGTGAGGACGCGTCAAGAGGGAGCCATTGTTGTTGCAAGTGGGGGGCCAAGGGCCCAATATGAGCCGCAAGACTTTCCATTGTAACAAAAAGCGTGCGAGCCCCAGGCGGGGCACTGTAGTTGAAAAGCACAGTGGGCACTGAGGGGTGGGGATCAACAACACATGCTGTTTAGAAATGAAAACTCAACGCGGCAACAATCCGCACCACGGAACCCCACAGCAGCCACGCGCCAAGGGACAGTGAATGACCGTTCGGCCCCCTCACTCTGATCATTCTCATGACCTCTTGCCCCTCCGAGATCAATCCCACGGAGCTCTTGGGATGCCTCGGGTCCGCCTGAGCGAGCGCACGCCGCATCCTGCCGGCTGCACGCGCGAGCCCGACCCCAAGCAGAAGTGGCCTTTGGCGCGCCCGCTTGCCGAGCGCTGCGCGCCACACGACGGCAGCATTCTCAGATCCCCCCGCGTCACGGCAAAGTCGCGACTGGAGGCTCTCGGCTACTTTCGCCCCCCGGGGGCCCTCGCCGTGCCCCAGGGCCGTCGAACAACGACCGGGGATGCAAAACGGGCCCCGGGGAATCGGTCGAGACCTCTGGAAGTCCGCGCTATGAAAAATGACAGCATCAGCGACGAACGATCAACAAGCACCCATACCCATAGGGGGGGACGGAATGAGCTATGGGTGCGTGTTGTCGGATGGGGGTCCCCGCTCGATCGGGAGCCCCCAAAGGGGTCCGACAGCCCGCACCCATACCCACAGCCAGTCCTTCTCCCTCCGACCTCCCTATGGGTATGGGTGTGTGTGTGTGCGTGTGTTGTTCGCTCGTCAATCAGGGGGTGCGGGCGCGCTTGGGTGTGGCCCCCCCCGCCCCCCGGCACTCCCCGAGAGAGCCGCGCACCAAAAGCCACTCTGGCACGGGGCCGCTCTCCAGACGTGGGCCGGCTGAGGCAACGACGCTAGCTCTCCCGCCTGGCCCGGGTCCGCTTCTGGAAGCGGAGGATGGGGAGGAGAAGGAGGAGGAGGAGGACGAGGAGGAGGAGGAAGAGGAGGAGGAGGAGGAGGAGGAGGAAGAGGAGGAAGAGGAGGAGGAGGAGGAAGATGAGGAGGAGGGGCCCCTCCCAGGACAGAGGCACCCTGGCCCGCTGTCGAGGCGGAACCGGCCGCTGCGACGTCAGGCCTCCAGGAAGCCCGAAGAGGACGAAGAGCGCCAGGGAAGACAGGCTTGAAAACTTGACCTGGCACCAACTTGAAGTCGGGCCTGTCCTCGTACAGGGTGACTTCGGACGAAAACACACACAAACAATAGGAAAAAAAAGTGCTCCAAAGTGGCCCAAAAACAGTCAAAACATCGTCCCCAGACGATGTTTTTGATTCTGTTTGGAAATCCCCCCTGTAGAGGGACAAGCCCGACGTGACACCAACGCAGAGGGCTGACTCCACCGGGAGAAGACGCCTCCGGACAGCCTTCGGCCGCACGCGAAGGGGCCCGAGTGCTGCCAGCACCGCCGAGGTCGGGCCGGTGGAGGCAGCCACCGCTGGCCCCGAAGGGTCTTGAACACACTCCGGGGCAGGCAAGGGAAACCAATTAATTGTTTCGTTTAACGGGCGAAGAACGGTATACAAAAAACTGTTTATTTAATACCGTTCTTCGCTCGCTGCTTCGTGGGCTTATTGACGGATTGGGGTTCCAATCGCATCTGGGAACTAATCATTACTTGTTTCGTTTAACGGGCGAAGAACGGTATAAGATAAGCTTTTTCGCTGTCGGGGGCGCCTGTCCCTGGGCGGCTGGAAAGTTTCTACCCCTACGGTGGCACCGTAGGGGTACAAACTTTCCAGCCGCCCAGGGACAGGCGCCCCCGACAGCGAAAAAGTGTATTTTATACCTTTCTTCGCTCGCTGATTCGTGGGTTATTGACGGATTGGGGTTCCAATCGCATCTGGGAACTAATTATTCCTCCGCGGCGGCCACCGAACAGGCCTCCAGTCGTCGCCGGAGGGGAGGGGAGAAGGGCAAGCTAGGTGCGCTCGCGTCATATCTGACGTCCTACCCCTCCCTCCCATCCCTTACCATGGCGCTGATTTTCTCTATCCGCGGACGCGTGTCGTAGCGGACCTGTGGCTCCGCGCGCGCGTGCGTAGTGGGTGGTGGTGCACGTGCGTGCGTGCGTGCGTGTGTGCGTGGTTGTCGTGGTGGTGGTGGTGGTGGTGGTGGTGGTGGTGGTGGTGGTGGTGGTGGTGGTGGTGGTGGTGGTGGTGGTGGTGGTGGTGGTGGTGGTGGTGGTGGTGGTGGTGGTGGTGGTGGTGCTGGTGGTGGTGGTGTTGGTACTGGTGCTGGTGGTGGTGGGTGGTGGTGGTGGTGGTGGTGGTGGTGGTGGTGGCGGTGCGGCGCGGTGGTGGCGGGCGGATGGGCGCGCGAGAAAAAGGCCCGCGCTGGGGCGAGAACGCCATCCTGAACGACGGAGGCCAAACATCGATCCGAAAATGAGGCCCACGCTGCAGCGGGAGCACGATTCGAAACGATTCGGGAGCAGAAATGAGGCCGGCGCCTCAACGAGAGCAGCATTTTGGAAAAAAATGACGCCGGCGCCTCAGCGAGAGTCGTTTCCCGGGATTTCCCGGGGATCCTGTGTGTAAAAAAAACAGTACGCGGAGGGTGCGCGGCCATCACCTGGACGCCATCAGGGGAAGAGGGAAAGTATTTTCAGATTGAGTAGTTGTGAAGGAGGAGGAGGGACGAGCTTCGTTGCCCCACCGAGAGCTTACCTGGGGTGGGGGGTCCTCAACATTCAGGACCCTTTGCGGTTCCCAGACTCCCGACGTCATGGTTTGTTCATGTCGAACCCCCAGCCGACTGTGGACGGGACCGAGGCCTGGTAAGGACCCCACGATGCCGAAAATGGTGAAAACCCTCCCGCCGTTCAGAATTTGCCCTTACTCGAGGGGGACTGGGTTATTTAGACGAGCGCGCTCCACTACTCGCAAAGTAACTACTCGCAAATGGCCCGGATACGCCGCAGGGAATCTACGATAATTTGCATCGAAGCAAACACATGATTTTCGGACGCTCGCGAGTAGGCACTTTGCGAGTAGTGGAACGCGCTCGGTGCTTATTGGTGCTGGAGCCAGCATTGAGCAGGGACCGACCGTCCCGGCATTCCGATAGTCCTACCACGAAATGTTCCCAGAACCCCAGAATTCTCTAATAACAAAAACCGTGTTCTTAGAACATAAGCCCGACGTGATAAAACAAGACAGCCCCAACCAGAAATGTTAGAAGAACATGTCGTGGGAACCGCAACAGGCTCTTGGAACATTGCTCGGTAGGACTATAGTGAAGGGGCCCTGGGACACACAAATAAATAGACACATTTTTTTCGTTAAAAAAACAAATGTTCCAATTTTTTGGGGTTTTCATCTTCCCCCCCACTTCCCATACTTCCCCATCTCTTCTTGGAATCGAAGTCGAAGAATAATCGTGTCTGTGTGCTTTTTCCCTTCCTGATACAGGCACGCCAGGACGCCTCGCCACTGCCTGTCAGCGCCCCTCAAACGGGGACTCCACTAACGGGTACTTTGGCCAGTGACCCAGCGAACCCAACCCTTCCCGATGTGGGCAAAGCTGCAATGCAAGAAAAAGGCCCTAAAGTGGCAACTTTCGGCAAAAATTCAAAGTACCCGTTGGTAAATACCCGTTACGGTGCCGTTGAGCCTGACAGCCGTTGCCTCGACCGGCCCTCCGGCGCTCTCGCGCGCCGCCGCATCCTGGCGGCCCGGCGGCTCCCTGGCCCGGCGGCGCGGAGGGCCACGGCGCAGGCCAGGGGCAGGCCGGCGCCGCCGACGCCCCGCGGAGCTTCGCGGGCGGCAGCGGGGGGCGTGGGCACCCCAAGGGGGGAGGAGGGCTGAGGGGGGAGGGGAAGGGGGCAACCCAAGGGGGGAGGAGGGAGGAGGAGGAGGAGGAGGAGGAGGAGGAGGAGGAGGAGGAGGAGGAGGAGGAGGAGGAGGAGAAGGAGGAGAAGAGAGGAGGCGGAGGAGGAGGAGGAGGAGGAGGAGGAGGAGGAGGAGGGGGGGAGAAGGCTGGGAGGAGGGCCGCACGATCTGTGGTCCCCATTTTTGGTAGTGCCGCTGCTGTGCATCGGGTGGCAGAGCAGATCAACTTGTGGTGAGGTAAAACTTCTCAGAAGGCCGCTTGGGCACTTCCGAGCCTTCTGAGAAGGCCCGCCCCTTCTCACTGCCTCCCCTCGCTCGTCGCTGAGAGGGGGACCCAGAAATGCTCGCATCATGGAACAATCGCGACTGGAGTGTTTGAAGCCGTTTTTGGCCTCTGGGGGCTCTCGCCGAGCCTGGGCCTGTCAATCAAAGAGAACGACTCGGGATGAAACGCCGGTGCTGGGGAATGGGTGGAGAGCACGAGGGGTCCACGTTGCGAACAAAATCACAACGTCGGGGGTCTGGAAATGGAATGGAATGGGCCCCAGCGCGATGCGATGTAGGACGAAACCGACGACGCCGAACCCAAACTGCGAGGGAGCCCCTCGAGCGAGGGACGTGCGGACAAGGGATGGACAATACAACCCAAGAACACACAAACACACACACACACGCACACACACACACACACACACCCACGCACGCACGCACGCACACACACACACACACACACGCGCACACACACACACACCAGACGAGCGGAGCAGGAGAGAAGAGGGAGGCACCGCTGCTCTTCGCGAAGGTACCTGCTCATTCTCACAAGTGCGAATCGACTACGGTCGGAACCTTTTGGATCGTGTGTCGCCGCGGCGGCCCTGGCGACACGCTGTGCCCTGCGAGCGGATAGCGTGTCGCTCCGCTCCGCGAGGCGGGAGGCAAGGACAGTCTCGGGGCAGTGACGCTTGGGGGCGCGGATGTGGCTAGCGTGCCGCACCGGAGCGTGGTGGGCCAGCCTCGGCGGAACGACACACTATCGACAAGATCCCGTCCGCAATAGCTGGCCCTTATGTAAGGGCCAGCTATTGCGATCGGGATATTTTCGGCTATATAAGGGCCAACTATTGCGGCTGGCTTATATAAGGGCCAGCCGTTGCCCTCTGCCGGGGGCGGAACAACGGAGCAGGCGAGGAGGGAGGGGAGCAGGGCTTCGAACCCTGGCAAACTACACAGACGCAGACTCTTCGGATGTCCGTGCGCATGCCTTGGCTCGGCGCGGAGGCCCCTCCCTGGCGGGAGGAAGGCGCGCCAAGGCGCCGCCGGGGAGGGCTCTCAGCGCCCATCCAGAGATACGCGCGGACCTCCGAAGAGTTCATGCCTACGGCGGAGTCTACGGCAGGCTCGTGAGGTGCCGACTTCGACGTTGCTTTCTGACACGGGGGAGATCGCTCAACCTTGAACGATCGGCCGTCTCCGAAATGTCAGATCGTTCAACATCGACCGATTCTGGGTCCCCGGCGGCGTTCTCTGTTGAACGGCCCTGGCGGGGTCGCCGCCGGTCTACACGACGCACACCTACCACATGCTGTTCTCTTCGCTTCGAGAGAATTGCAGGAGGGAGCGAAGGTGGAGGCGCATTGACTGAGACCAACATTGGGTTCGGTTCCCGCCAAAAGTCGGTCTCACTGCAGGCAATATTGTTCCAACACCCTGACGCTACGATCCCAACCGATCTATGGTCAGAAACTTTTGCTTAGCGTGTCGTCGCGGCGGCCCCGGCGACACGCTATGCCTGCGAGCGGATAACGTATCGCTCCGCCCCGTGGGATGGGGACAGTGGTGGTGCGCCGAAGCGTGGTGGGCCAGACCCGGCGGCGCGACACGCGATCCAACAGCTCCCGGTCGTACGTCGGTTTCTTGTCAGGCCGCTCGTCCCTTCACCCTGACGCTGCGGTCCCAGTCGCTCTAAAAATCTGCCCAGCGTTGGAGGCCTGGAAATTGGCACCAACACCATCACAAGGGGCTGCCTCCACATGGGGAAGATGATCCTAGATTTCGGTGTTGGTGGTGATATTTCGGTCACCTTGGAAGCCAGAATATTACCACCATCGCCGAGATCGGGATCGTCTTCCCTCGGTGGAGGCACACCGCCGATCTTGGTGCTGGTGTCAACCTCTAGGCCTGCGACAGCGTCAGGTGGAAGGGGGCGCCCACCCCCCCGATGCAGCCCGTGGGTGCGCGTAGCCCCCCTCGCGGCCCGGCCCGCGTCGCCCCGCCGCCGCGGCGGCCCAGCGGGCGGGAGCCGCCGCGGGCGCGGCCGGGGCGGCCAAGCCCCGCACGCAGGCCATGGACGCGCAGACGAGCCGCGGACTCGAGCCGGAACGGCTCGATGCCGAGGTCGTCCTCCTCGTTCTCGTCCTCGTCGTCGTGCTCCTCCTGCTCCTGCTCCTGCTCCTGCTCCTGCTCCTGCTCCTGCTCCTGCTCCTCCTCCTCCTCCTCCTCCTCCTCCTCCTCCTCCTCCTCCTCCTACTTCGCGATCCTGGTCCCGCTCTTCCTCCTGCCCAGAGGTCCGCGCGAACTCCTTTGATCGGCGCTGGCGGCGACTCGGGCGCCGCCGGCGGCTCGCACAGCGCGCCAAGGAGGGGGGGCCAGGGCCGATCCCTGAACTCTGCGAACGAGGCCCCTCGATAATCCATGTTTCTGCCGTTCTGTCCGCCACCGTGCCTCGCGGCACGAGCTGGAGTGCCCTCAGGCCCCTCGACGTCCTCACTCCCCCAGTCCTCCGGATTGGGTACGACAGGGGCCCGCACCCCAACATACAAGACTGTCTGGGGCTCTCCGCGCGTCTCCCGCGGGTCCCTGGCGCTTCCCGCATGCCTTTTGTCGGAGCCACGAGCGTCCCAAAGTGGGCCAAGAGGGACCCGGGAGGCCTCTGACCCAGACGCGGGCACGGTGGCGGGATAGGCCGAAGGCCAGCAGATCCGCCGCCCCCTGTTGGCTTGCCACAGGGGTGCCTGGCGTGCCAGACCCTACGCTCGGCTGGAATTGGGCTCCCTGTTCCCATAAAACTATCCCTGGGGCTTCTGTCCAGCGCGCCGGCCACCAGGAAGGCTCTTCCAGAGGTGGCTGCAAACAGGTCACGCTCCAGATGGCTCCAAGATGGCCCAAGATGGCCTCCAAAGCGGCCAATGCGGCCTTCAAGTTCGCCCAAGATGGTCCAAGATGGCCTCCACGACGGTCCAAGATCGTCCAAGATGCTTCCAAGTTTGCCCAAAAAACCTCCGAGACGGCCCAAGACGGCCTCAAGATAACGGCAGACGGCTCAAGAGGTCCTCAAGAGGCCTCCAAGACGCAAGAGATCTCCAAGTTGTCCTCCAGGAAGGCCCGAAGTGGCCAACTTCATTGATTGTTTCTTTTCGGCTTTCCGACGACCCGACGGCCCAAGAGCCCAAAAAGATCGCCGCAAGATCGCCCAAGAGGCCTCCAAGATGGCCCCAGAACGGCCCAAGATGACGCCAAGATGGCCTCCAAGACGGCCCTGGAGTTCCCCAAGATGCCCCAAGTCGGCCCAGAGAGGCCCACAAGACGGCTTCCGACGGCGTCAGATGGGCCAGGAGGTCACCAAGACGGCCCAAGATGGTCCAAGATGGCCCCAGACGGCCCAAGAGGCCCCCAAGAGGTCTCCAAGACGGCCCAAGAGGCCTCCAAAAGGGCCTCCAGGAAGGCCCGACGAGACCAGACTCATTGATTTTCTCCAAGAGTTTGAATGGATTTTCACAAGTGTTGGTTTTCGGCTTTCGGACAGCCCCAGACGGCCCAAGAGCCCCCAAAGTTCGCCCCAAGATCACCCAAGAGGCCTCCAAAATGGCCCCAGAACGGCCCAAGAGGACCCCAAGACGGCCCCACAGAGCCCCAAGAGGCCCCCAAGAGGTCTCCAAGAGGGGCTCCAGGACGGCCCGAAGAGGCCAAACTCATTGCTTTTCTCCAGGGGGGTGAAAGAGTTTGGCATTTGTGGTTGTTCGGCCTTCCGACAGCTCGAGACAGTTCAACAACAGCCCCCAAGATCGCCCAGAAATCGCCCACGAGGCCTCCAAGATGGCTCCAGATTATCCCGGCAAAGCAACCTAACAGCGATGTGTAGAAGCATATATGGAAGCATTCCCCTTAAGATTCAGATGAGAATCCAGTTGTAGAGTTCTGCTGTTCTCGCAGTCGCAGTCGCATTCGCGATGACAGTCGCAGTGGCAGCGGCAGTCGCAGTCACAGCCTCAGCCTGCCTCAGTATCAGCCTGCCTCAGCCTCAGCCTCAGCCTGCCTCAGCCTCAGCCTCAGCCTGCTTCAGCCTCAGCCTCAGTCTGCCTTCAGCCTCAGCCTCTGTGCCTCAGCCTGCCTCAGCATCAGCCTGCATCCGCCGCCTCAGCCTCAGCCTCAGCCTCAGCCTGCCTCAGCATCAGCCTGCCTCAGCGTCTGCCTCAGCCTGCCTCAGCCTCAGTCTGCCTTCAGCCTCAGCCTCAGCCTCAGCCTGCCTCAGCATCAGCCTGCCTCAGCCTCAGCCTCAGCCTCAGCCTGCCTCAGCCTCAGCCTGCCTCAGCGTCTGCCTCAGCCTGCCTTCAGCCTCGGCCTCAGCCTCAGCCTGCCTCAGCCTCATCAGCCTCAGCCTGCCTGCCTCAGCCTCAGCCTCAGCATCAGCATCACCATTCTCAGCCTCTGCATCAGCATCAAAATGCGGCCCGGGAATGGAGTTCTGGGAACTCGAAGAGCACGAAGTGGCCTACAGTTGGCTCCGGGCATTCAAAATGTGGCCCAGGAATGGAGTTCTGGGCACTCGAAGAGCACGAAGTGGCCTACTGTTGGCTCCGGGCATTCAAAATGTGGCCCGGGAATGGAGTTCTGGGAAATCGAAGAGCACGAAGTGGCCTACAGTTGGCTCCGGGCATCCAAAATGTGGCCCGGGAATGGAGTTCTGGGAACTCGAAGAGCACGATGTGTGTGACTGTTGCATACGGCCCTCCAGAATGTGGCCCGGGAATGGCGTTCTGGGATGTCGAAGAGCACGAAGTGTGTGACTGTTGCATCCGGTTATTCTAAATGTGGCCCGGGAATGGCGTTCTGGGATCTCGAAGAGCACGAAGTGTGTGACTGTTGCATCCGGGTATTGAGAATGTGGCCTGGGAATGGAGTTCTGGGAAGTCGAAGAGCACGAAGTGTGTGACTGTTGGTGAAAAACGAGCCCGGCACCTGCCGCCCGGCAACTCCCAACACCTGCCCGGACCCCCCTGTGGAGTGATCTGCTGCTCTCTTTTGATCCCACTAGAAACCTATCAGTCTTCGCTGTTAGGTAAAATTATCCCGGCAAAGCAACCTAACAGCGATGTGTAGAAGCATATCTGAAAGCATTCCCCTTAAGATTCAGATGAAAATCCAGTTGTCGAATTCTGCTGTTCTCGCAGTCGTAGTCGCATTCGCGATGACAGTCGCAGCGGCAACGGCAGTCGCAGTCACAGCCTCAGCCTCAGCCTGCCTCCTCCTCCTCCTCCTCTTTCTCCTGCTCCTCCTCCTCCTCCTCCTCCTCCTCTTCCTCCTGCTCGTCCTCGTTCTCGTCCTCCTCGTCTTGCTCGTCCTCCTCCTCCTGGTGCTCTCTCCTCCTCCTCCTCCTCCTCCTCCTCCTCCTCCTCCTCCTCCTCCTCCTCCTCCTCCTCCTCCTCCTCCTCCTCCTCCTCGTCCTCCTCCTCCTCCTCCTCCTCCTCCTCCTCCTCCTCCTCCTCCTCCTCCTGGTAGTCCTCCCCCTCCCCTCCTCCTCCTCCTCCTCCTCTTCCTGGTCGTCCTCGTTCTCGTCCTCCTCGTCTTGCTCGTCCTCCTCCTCCTGGTGTTCTCTCCTCCTCCTCCTCCTCCTCCTCCTCCTCCTCCTGGTGGTCCTCGTTCTCCTCCTCCTGGTACTCTCCCCCCCCCTCCTCCTCCTCCTCCTCGTCCTCGTCCTCCTCCTCCTCCTCCTCTCCTCCTCCTCCTCCTCCTCCTCCTCCTCCTCCTCCTCCTCCTCCTCCTGGTACTCCTCCCCCTCCCCTCCTCCTCCTCCTCCTCCTCCTCTTCCTGGTCGTCCTCCTCCTCCTGGTCGTCCTCCTCCTCCTGCTCGTCCTCCTCCTCCTCCTGCTCGTCCTTCTTCTCCTGCTCCTCCTGCTCCTCGTCCTGCTCCTGCTCGTCCTCGTCCTCCTGGTCTTGCTCGTCCTCCTCCTCGTCGTGCTCTTGCCCCTGCTGAAAATGTGGCCCAGGAATGGGAGTTCTGGGAAGTCGAAGAGCACGAAGTTGCCTACAGTTGGCTACGGGCATTCAAAATGTGGCCCGGGAATGGAGTTCTGGGAACTCGAAGAGCACGAAGTGGCCTACAGTTGGCTCCGGGCATTCAAAATGTGGCCCGGGAATGGAGTTCTGGGAACTCGAAGAGCACGAAGTGGCCTACAGTTGGATCCGGCCCTCCAGAATGTGGCCCGGGAATGGAGTTCTGGGAACTCGAAGAGCACGAAGTGTGTGACTGTTGCGTACGGCCCTCCAGAATGTGGCCCGGGAATGGCGTTCTGGGATGTTGAAGAGCACGAAGTGTGTGACTGTTGCATCCGGTTATTCTAAATGTGGCCCGGGAATGGCGTTCTGGGATCTCGAAGAACACGAAGTGTGTGACTGTTGCATCCGGGTATTGAGAATGTGGCCTGGGAATGGAGTTCTGGGAAGTCGAAGAGCACGAAGTGTGTGACTGTTGGTGAAAAACGAGCCCGGCACCTGCCGCCCGGCAACTCCCAACACCTGCCCGGACCCCCCTGTGGAGTGATCTGCTGCTCTCTTTTGATCCCACTAGAAACCTATCAGTCTTCGCTGTTAGGTAAAAACCCACGAGGCCCCAAAACGGCCCCAAGAGGGCCTCAAGAGGCCTCCAAGACGCCGAAGATGGCTTCCCAGACGGCCCTGGAGCACTCCAGGAGGGCCCCAAGTCGGCCCAGAGAGGCCCCCAAGACGGCTTCCGACGGACCAAGAACGCCCGAAGATGGGCAAATGCACCCGAGAGGCCCCCAAGGGCCCCCAAGAGGCCCAAGGAGGCTCCCAAGATGCCTTCAAAAGGCCCCCAGAAAGCTCCCAGGAGGCCCAAAGAGAGCCCCCTGAGGCTCCAAAGATACCCTGTCCTCCTCCTCCTCCTGCTCCTCCTCCTCCTCCTGATCTTTCCCGCCATCCTCCCCCCAAGTGCTCTCCGAAAGGTTTTCACAACGGCTGGGGGAACACATGCTCCGATAGCTCGGCAGAGCTATTGCCACAACATGTCCTCCAAGACGGCCAAGATCGCCCCAAGAGAGAGCCCAAGATGGTCCCAGGATGTCCCCTAAACGGGCCGAGATGGCCCCAAGATAGCCCAAGATGGCTCCAAGATGTCTCAAGTCGGGCCGAGATGGTCGCAAGATGGCCCAAGAGGCCACCGAGATCACCTCCACGACGGCCCGAAAAGAGCAGCATCAAAGACTGACACTCTACTTTTGAAGGATGAGGGCGTCTGCTCATATTTGGCTTTCTGGCGGCTAACGACGCCCCCAGATGGTGATTCGCCGTATGCATCTTCGATATTCTTCACACACACACACATCCACATCAAACTCCGAAGCACCGACCTGGGGCTGCTGCTGCAACTGGAACTGCACACCGCTCAAGGTGCGCCGGAGGGTGAGGGAGGGGGAGGAGGAGGAGGGAACGGACAGAGGCAGAGAACAGCGGAGGAGGGGAAGCAGAGGAGTGCCCACTTCGTCCACCCCCAGGAGATCCCACCAATCTCGCTCCAGCCTGTGGCGACTGCTGCCCCTCCCCTTGCAAGGTCGTGCCGTCCTCCCCCTCCTCACCGTCCTTCCGCCTTTGCTCCTGGCGGAGCGTAGGCTCAAGCAGCACTTCCATACCCAAGGGCCCAAGGGCCAGGGCAGCCCTCGCTCTTCAGTGCGGATCCCTTTGCGTAGGGATCCTTGTCGCAAGGGGGCAGTACTGCAGGATCCCTTCCGAAGAAATTCAAGCACACCAGCCCTCGCGAAGACATCTTTAAGAAACAATCCCCCCTCGCCCCCCCGAGCACGATCCTCGTCGCGGCGCGGCGACTGCAGCAGGCCCTGGCTCAGGAACCGCCAGTGCCCCGCCGCCGAGCCCCCGCCCGTCGGGAAGCTCAGCAACACCTGGCCGAGCGCAGCAGGGGGCGCTGGTCGCAAGCAAGCGCTGGCCGCGGCCACGACCGACCAGCGGAGGCTACCGCGGAGAGGGGGGGCAAGATGATAGCCTCCTTATCCTCCTCGTCCTCCTCCTCCTTCCCTTCCTCCTCCTCCTACTACTCCTGCTTCCTCCTCCTCCCTCTTCTCCGCCTCCTCCTCCTCCTCCTCCTCCTCCTCCTCCCCGTCCTCCTCCCCCCACCTCCTTCTACTCCTTCTCCTCCTCCTCCCCCACCCTCCTCCTCCTCCTCCTCCGCCTCCTCCTCCGCCTCCTCCTTCTCCTCGTCCTCCTCCTCCTCCTCCTCGTCCTCCTCCCCACACCACCCTCATGTCCTCCCGGTCCTCCTCGGCCTTTTCCTTCTCCTCCTACTCCTCCTCCTCCTCCTCCTCCTCCTCCTCCTCCTCCTCTTTCTCTTTCTCCGCCTTCTCCTCCTCCTCGTCCTCCTCCTCCCCCTCCTTCTCCTCCCCCCTGTCGCAGGCGGCGGCGAGAGAAGCGCGCGCCCGCGGGGCCGCTGCGGCAGATAGCACGAAGAGCCGAGCATGTCCGCATCCGCGCCCTACAGGTCTGGATTCTCGGGCGGGACCCCGCGAATACGGAGTCGCACGGACACGTTCCGCGCAAGGCATCGGCCAAACGAGCGCCCCGTATCGCGGGGTCAAGACCCAAGGGCCCCACCCGCAAGACCGCGGATACGCATACGTGTTCTGCCCACGACGATCGGGCGGATAGCACTGGATGCTGAGTTGGGTTATGCTAGGCCGAACCTAGCGTATACATTGGTTGCGTGTGCCCTTCGTGGATCAAGGTGATTAGATAACTCAGCTGAGTTGGCGTCGCCCGCTCAATCCAAATCCGCGCCTCACCAGCACCGTTTAGGGCACAAACAACCAATTCATAAGACAAGTTAGGCCTAATAGATCTCACGGGCGATTCAACTTTGAACCCCCCTTCGCCGAGACAAATTATGCGCCTTAAGTGAGCATATACCCTATACCTGAGGTACGAAAACACGCAAGAACCATCGCTGCATCTCAAGGCCAAGAGGCGATGGTCAAACAAATCAGTTCCCGTGCAACACTCCACAGCTGGTTCTTGCACCTCCAGATGCCTCTGCCCCACTCCCACTGGTGCTCAAACCCCGAGGGGAGATGCCCACGCGGAGGCTTCTGAACCCCATCGGCCTCGCCCAAATGAAACTCCGGCCAGAGAGGGAGGTCAGCGGTGTTAGCGCGGCAAGCGACCTTGAAACACTTCACGAGAAACCTAGCGCTTCGCCTCAGCGCTCAAACGGGAGTGAAGCGAGGCACCGCGTGTTCCTGCGCTGTCGGTAGCATCGTTGCCTAGCTGGTACAAAAAATGCAGCTCTGCGATGCCAGGCGGGTCTCATGCGATGTGGACCCCCTGCCAGTGGGCCGAAGCAGAGAAAGCGGCAGAGCTGGCGTACTTCATCGAATGAGAAAGAAACAGCTTTAGTATGGCGAGTGCGCGCCACGCCTTCACCATCTGCATCGTCCTGTGTTGAGCCCTCGAGGCGCTGGGCTGCTGTCGCTTGGGCGCCGCACTCAGAAGGGCCCAGTGTGAGCCCGACGAGAAACGCATCATCGCGACAAGGTAATTCGACACCGGGTAGAAGCCGATGGGCCTGTGACCACGGGGGCGCCCTCCCCTGCAGCCTTCCGAGCGCCTCGGAGGTACTCTTGGAGCCACGGCTTCATCATCTCCTCAATGGCGTTTTTTCCATGCCCCCGCAACAGTGAACGGCCTCCCTGCGCTTTGATGTAGCTGCCCATCTCATGGCAATCTGGGTACGCTACGGCGAACATGTTGTCCGCCTTCGGCATCCGCAGCATTGTCGCATGCGTCTGGCCGAGAGGGGGTCTTGCCACGCATTTTCTTTGCAAGCAAAGCTGCTCCCCCAATGGCCCTGCTTTCCACCGCCCGACGCACCGACTGATGGCGCCGCGTTTAATCCCATCCCAATGTATTAATGTTCGTGGCTACCCCGACGCGCTTCTTATCCCAATGATGCGCTTCTCATACATGAACCGTCGGTGAAAGTATCACCACATGATGCAATATTTGCGAGAAAATCAAGGAACAGCCCGCCCTGCCATTTGCCCTTGCCACACGCCACCAGAAGCGCAAAGTGGATGTCCGAAGGACCAACCATTCAGGGATATGTAATCGTTCCATACTCTGCCAACTGACGCGCCACCAGAGCAATGAACCGCCCGACCTTCTGGCTCTCCCAGATCGCACGATCGTCTTTTCAACACTGCTGCCAAGGACGGAGCACCACACTGGGGCAATCCCGCAGGTGCCCCAAACGCCTGGCATACTATGAGAACTCGCCGGAATAGGCCTCCGAATACCGTCGCCAGGGAATTTCCAGCCTTCTGAAGTTAAGTGGGAATTGCCAGCCTTCTGAAGTGAAGTGCGCGCATCACCTGAGGTACCAGCCGAAGGCAAGATACCCGATCATGTTCTGGTCCAGGTACGCGCTGGCGTGTTATTGGATCTGCTGCTGGTGCTGCGGCCCATTGGGCTGGCCCCTGTTCCTTCCACGAGCTCGCCTGGCACTATCTGCTTGCGCTGCCCCAGTGTGCCTGTCAATCCCAACGGACGCGCACATCATCGCCGTGACCATGAGCTGGCTTAAGGTCCTCGTCATCGTTATCCAGTGCTCCCCCTGCTGCCGCCGCGGGCGCAGCCGCCAACCTCTCTGGGCAGGGTTAGCTACTCGTTCACCTTGAACTCCTGACAGCTGCGCTGCTGGTGCCCCTCCAGGCTGCTGACGCTGTGGCTGTGGCCCTGGGTGCCCTCCTGCTGGTGCACTTTGCGGGAAGCCTGGCGCTGTGCATCTGGACAGATACGCGGCCTGTGTCAGACACTCAGGGCGAGCCGGGTGCGCCCACAATGACGCGTCCCGGGCGGGGTGAAGACCATGGACCAGAGGGAGGCAGAAAGCAGACCCCGTGCCAGTCCCCCACTGACTTTACCCCCGACTGCTTCAAATACGACGACGCGAACCTATTTGGGAAGAGGTTGCATGAGGAGGAAACGGATCACGAGGATGAGGAGGAGAAGGTCGACGACGAGAACGAACGATGACGAGGGATACTGACCAGCTGGGGGACCAGGAGGAAAGGAGGCAGCGGACGACAAGGCAAATGACGACGACAGGGACCCAAACATGCAACGTCCTGATTTGTTACTGCGGGGTTTTCAGAAGTCCAGACCCTTCACCCATGGCCGATGATTCATCCCGAACGATTCCCAACCGTCCTGTGGTGCTGGGTCCTCGTTCTGAAGAGAAAGCGCCCCGCGTTTTTCTCCTCCTCTCCTCTCTTCTCCTCTCCTCTCCTCCTTCCTTCTCCTCCTCCTCCCTCCTCCCATCCCTGCCTCTGCCCTCCGCTTGTCCACATGCCGGCACACCCCCCACACGTTCTGTGACCCCACAGGGAGCTTCACCGAAGGCCCCAGCGGCTGCGCTCGCATGGCGCCACCGCACCCCTGTCGGCACACCCATCACAAGTTAGTTTCGTGGCCCCATGGGGAGCTCCACCGAAGGACCCAGTGGCTGCGCTCGTATGGCGCCACCGCACCCGTTTTGGCACACCCCTCACACGTGTCGCGGCCCCATGGGGAACTCCACCGAAGTCTCAAATGCCAACGCTCGCATGCGGTCACCGCACCCATTCTGGCACACCCCTCACACGTTCCGCGACACCATAGGGAATTTCACCGAAGGCCCAGATGCCAGCGCCCACATACCGACACTGCACCCATCCTGGCACCCAATCTGGCACACCCCTCACAGGCTTCGTGGCCCCATGGGGAGCCCCACCGGAGGCCCACCTACCAGCGCTCGCATGCGGCCACCGCACCCAGTCTGGCACACCCCTCACACGTTTCGTGGCCCGCCCCGTAGGGAGCTCCATCGAATGCGGTGCACACAACCAACGACGGTACCCACAACTGCATGTGGTTGGGTCCTTCGCCAGGCTAATTGTTTGACGCACCCATGACCCGTCGAGGGCTCCCAGGAGCCGAAACAGGCAACAACAATTCTCATCGCTGTTTTTTTTCGCGACGCGACCATGTCGGGGCAGGCTCGATGACGAAGACGATAGAAGATCGGAAGCGGCGGCGACGACGAGGATGCCTGGAGCGCGCGCGAGGCAGGGGCCGTTTGGGATGAACAGAAGCTCTATTTAGGAAAACGACCTGCAATGAAAACTGCCAGGAATACTCCACGTGCGCACGGCACCGCATTCCGAGTGCACCCCAGCGGGGTAGCTGATCGACGGCACCAACAACCAAAAGTATCAGGCGAAACACGCGTCGATGGGCGAAAACGACTGGGGACTGCACCTGCGAAGTCGAATGCCAATGCCGAATGAACCCGTGCAAATTTCATCGGTCGACTTATCTGGGGGGCGTTCTGTCGATGCCTGTTGGTTTGGATGCTCGAGAATGGGTACGGAATAAATGGGTACGATGCCCAACAGCAAATGATGTCTAGAACCCAACGGCGCGTCCGCTGTTGGCCGGGCGGTCTTCTGCCTCGAACTGCGGCGACACCCACAGCGAGTCCTGTCCAAAATGGGCATGGACTGCTATTAGTCTTAGTGCCCACTCTTTCCGTACAGTGCGGGCGCGGCCGCAAGAAATCCGGCCCTAGGGCATGGGGGGGAACCCTAAGCACCAGGGGGACCCTGATCACTCTGAACGCAGTAGCGTATTGGACGGCCACGGGAAAACACCGCGAAGCGAGCGGAGCGAAGAAACCCAGGGTGCCCTGACGAAAAGCATCTTGTGTCTAGGCTTCGATCGGGCAGTTCCCCCAACAGGCGGATTTTAGAAGAGATGAAGAGGAGCCAAGCATGAGAAAGAAAAAAAATATAAAAGCACGACAGGTCGCCGACAGACTATCTTTATATACCCTTCTGGAATGCTCCCCCACTGCAGAGGGAGATGCCCGACTTCGCACCTGTTCCCGTGTCGACAGCACGGACCGAAAGGGGCGGCGGGCTTCTGCCTCCGCGTCCGCGGCCGGCAGGGGCGCCGTCGACTCCTCCCGGCGACCCGCCGGGCGGGGGAAGGCCCGGCCGCACGGGTTTGGACGCCCGACATGCTGGGCACGGAAAGAATGGGTACAATGCCCAACTGCAGTTCCTGTTCATTTTGAACAGGACTCGCTGTCCACGCCGCCGCGACCTGTGTCCATGTGAGACAGAGAGGGCCGCCTGCCCAACAGCGGCCGCTGTTGGTCTGGGACGACATGTGTTGATGGCCATTGTACCCATTCTTTCCGTGCCCATTTCGGGCGCCCAAAACGGGGGGAGGGGGGCGGAGGGGGCTGCCGGCAGCGGTCGGGGCGGGGTGGTCCGGAGCGGCGTGAGGCGTGCCCGGGTGGGCCCGGGTCGTGGCGTCGGGGTGCTCCGACCGACGCGGGGGGGCAGCAGGGCGGAACGGGCTGGCGGGGGCGGGCGGGGCGGGGCGGTCCTGACGGGCACGGGTCGTAGCGTCAATGGGGAGGTCCAACCGACTTGAAGGGGCAGTGGCCAGGGGATGTATCCGCGGGAAGGTACAGACAGAAGCAGGGCGACGAGACGTGGTAAACGCGGGATGGTCCTCCTCCGCCTGCTCCTCCTCGTCCTCCTCTGCCACTTCCTCTTCCTCTTCCTCATCCTCGTCCTCGTCCACATCCGCTTTCTCATTCTCATCCTCATCCTCTCCCCATCCGTATCGTCGTCATCATCATCAGCAGCAGTATCCTCATCATACTCAGCATCCTCAACAGCATCATCGTCATCATCATCACCATAGTCATCATCATCAACATGATCATCATCACCATCATCAGCATCATCATCACCATCACCATCGCCATCATCATCGTCATCAGCAGCATCATCATCAGCACCATCATCATCATGCTCACAATCACCATCACCATCATGATCATCATCATCATCATCATCATCATCATCATCAGCAGCAGCAGCAGCAGCAGCAGCAGCAGCAGCAGCACCAGCAACATCATCGTCATCAGCAGCATCCCTCCGGGGCTCCGAGGGCGGCGGGGCGGAACTCCGCGACGGGAGGCAGGCGACCAGCTGCAGCCCTCTGGAGGGGCAGGCCCTCCCCAAACATGCTCGCGTCGCAGCTGAAACCGCAAAACAACACCTTTTTTTGATTCGCGGCTCGAGAGCGCACTTCTTCCGGTCGAAGCTAAGCGGGGCGCGCGAAGCTTGAATTAACAGAGGGGCAGAGGGGGGGACAGATAGAGCGCGGCCTCACGGCAAGGCCAGGAGGAGGCAAAGCCTCGGGATCAGGCGGTGCCGAAAACGACGTGCTTGCAAAGGAACGCTTTGCACAGGAACCGCAAAAAACACGACAAGAGGCTGTGGCCCGTCTGAGTTTTCTGGGAGCCCTCGCTGGGCCCAGGGGCCGTCAGAAGGTAGCTCGGGACGGGAAAAGGGACCGGACTTCACCTTGCATGAGGCGCAGCGACAGGGGAGACTGGCACGAAGGGGGGATACATCGACCTCGACTCGGCGATATGTCGCCGATAGATCGGCGATGGGCCCCCGATGGTAAATCCGCACCTTCCTGTGCGGGTTGGGGCTGTCGGGCCCTCATCGACGATCCATGGGCGATTGGGGGTCGCTGCATCCCCCCCCCTATGCCTATCCCCCCCCCCCTATCGCTGCTCCCGACTGCTGCACGAAAGAAATCAGAGCGGCACCTGGCTGGGCCTCGAGGGCGCAGCGAAGGAGGAGGGCCTCCGCCAGCGCCCGCGTCCCCGAACGTCGATTCCCCCCCCCAGGCGATGGCTATGGATGAAGGGCCCCAGGACACACAAATATATACACACAAATAAAAATATTCCCTATATTTTCCGATATTTTCTGGGTTTCTGTCTTCCCCCCCACTTCCCATATTTTCCCATATTTTCCGGGGAATTGACGATTCATTGTGTCTGTGTGTTTTTTCCCCTCCTGAATGGGCAGACCCCCGCCGCGAGCCACGGGCCTCCTGGCGCGGGCTCCACGCGACCTCGCACCCCGGCGGCGCGGGCGTGAGGCGGGGCGGCGGTGGCCCGAAGGAGGAGGAGGAGGAGGAGGAGGAGGAGGAGGAGGAGGAGGAGGAGATGGAGGAGGAGAAGATGGAGGAGGAGGAGGAGGAGGAGGAGGAGGAGAAGAGGAGGAGGAGAAGGAGGACGAGGAGGAGGAGGAGGAGGAGGAGGAGGAGGAGGAGCTGACGACGCACGGGGTCCTGGATCTCGTTCTCGCCGTACAGGGCCCCGCGCTTGGAGGTCAGGAGGAGCAGCCAATCGTGCAGGGGCCTGACCTGAGCATCGGCGGCGAGATCCGAGCACTGCACTCGCCGATCCACGATGCGGGCAACCCGAGGAGCGGCGGGGCTGGGGTTCGGAGTTCGTCGAGCAGGTGGCAAGATTCGAACTCTGCCCCCCGGCTCCCATCGATTCGGGAGAATCGGTGGTTGGCGGGGGTAGGGATCAGATGTCGCCACCTATGGGCTGGGGTTCGGAATTCGTCGAGCAGGTGGCAAAATTCGACCTCTGCCCCCCGGCTCCCATCGATTCGGGAGAATCGGTGGTTGGCGGGGGCATCGCCACCCATGAGCGGAGTGAGCGGGTCCTGAAGAACAAGAGGGGTTCCCGACAACTGCTGCCTCTGGGGCACGCCACGTGCCCCAGGAATGTCGACAGAACTCCTCGGGAGGAGACCCGCGCCCTGGGCCAGGCTCTGGGGTTTCGAACTCGCTCCCCTCAGGCGCCCTGCTCCGTGGTGAGGGGGCTGGGGGCGTGCAAGGGGGAGGTTTGCAGATCCTGGCCCGAAGCACGTGCGCGGACGAGGAGAAGGACCAAGGAACGTGTTGGAATATAAAGGAAAAAGGGGTTGGCCGGAGTGGGCCCCACACAAGAATTCACTGGCCGTAGATATGGTGCAATCGATGTGTAGCTGTATATATATATATGTATATATGTGTATATATATATATATGTATGTGTGTTGCACTCCATCTGGTTGAATGTGTGCGGTGCAAGATATGTGGTGCGGTATACGTGGTACGTGCGCGCTATGTTATGAAACCTATGTTGTGCAATACACGTCGTGAGGTCCATGTTGTGCAATATATGTGGTGCAACATGTTAGTATATATGGTGCAATCGGTGTGTTGCCGACTATGGGGTGCAATCTGACCCATGCAGCCTATGAGGGGCAATCTTTGTTGTGCAAGATAGGAGCTTCGATCCATGTGGTGCGATCCGGGTCGTGCAATCTGTGTAGTGAAATCGACGTGGTGCAATCAATCACTTGCTCAACTTGAAGCTGTCATCTCCACTGCTCATGCAAACATCCCACCCTCCGACCCGCAACTTGGTCGCAAGACCTCGTAAGACCGTGACGATCGGTACCCAATGGCCCGTGGCAGCGACACCGACGCCGACGACGGCAGCGACGACGACTACGACGACACCGACGACGTCTCCAACGACTTCAACGACGACGACAACGACGACGACAACGAAGACGCCGACGACGACGACGTCGCCAACGACGACGACGACGGCGACGAAGGAGAAGGGAGGACGACGACGGCGACAGCAGCGACGAGGGAGAGGGGGGCCGGCGACGACGCGAGCCACGAAGAAGGAGGAAGGACGGCGACGCCGACGACGACAACGAAGAGGGAGGAGGGAAGACGACGACGACGACGACGACGGCGACGAAATAGGAGGGACGACGACGAGACGCCGACGACGGACGACGACGACGACGAGGGAGGAGGAAGGACGACCACGGTGACAACGACGAGGGAAACGACGACGACGCCAAAGAGGACGACGACGACGAAGACAGAGGACGACGACGGCGACGACGACGACGACGACGAGGGAGTAGGGACAGCGACGACGACGCCGAGGACGACGACGCAAGAGCGCGTGCCCACATTTTTGTTGAACATACGTGTTGCGAAACCTTGTTTTTTTGTGCATGTTTTTGGACACTAGATTTTGAAATCCTTCCGGAACCGAAAGGTTTTGAAGGATTTCGGCATGCGCGCGCTGCGACGCGCGCGCGTGCACTTCGTTTTATTTTCACAGGATTCTCGCGACGGCACGCGCGCAAAGGCGTTTGAACAATTTCGACATTCGCGCGCGCGGATTCAGTTTGATATTTTTTTTGAAAAGCTTGAAAACTCATGGTTTGCTCAAGATTTCGCAAGAGCGCGCGTGTAAGTTGGTTTTAAACATCAATAATGCGAAACCAAGTGTTGGTGTATGTGTTTGGGAAACTCAATTTTGAAACCCTTCTGGAACCAAGGGTTTTTGAAGGATTCCGGCATGCACGCGCGACGGCGCGCGCGTGCGCACTTCGTCCCATTTCTTGCCAGGAATATGGGAAAACTTGTGATTTGTGATAAACGAGTGTGCGCGCATAGTTTTTGCTGCAGACGATGGCGAGGGGGGGGCCGATACCGGTTTGGATGGGATACTATAAGTTCACAGGTCGGATGGACATTGGGTCGGAATCCGATCCGTTTTGCATCGGTTCCTGGGGGGGGTTCAACCCCGGGGGGGTGAGGGTGGTAGAACCTACTGGCGTAGCGACTTCGGTTTAGCAAAGTAGAGTGCCTTATCACACTTATAGATGTAGCTGTCTCAGATGCAAATGTACTTACCGAAGCCGCAACTACACTTACACGGTGCCCCTAACCATACTTACACAACAATTTAAAATCGACATATAACCATCTTATAACTTTCATAACTTTCATAACTTCTTCAATTTCCATGCCCCTCCCCTCCCCTCCCCCCCTGTGGTTCGGTAGTTAGCCAGTAGGACGGCGAGAAGAAAGGAGGGGGGAAGGAGGAGGACAGCGATGCATTCGCTAACGCATTCCTGGGTATGAGCGATAAATTCGCTATGTGGTTCTCTGAGCGATCAATTCGCTGTGCAATTATCTGAGCGATCAATTCGCTATAAGCGATGAATTCGCTATGTGGTTCTCTGAGCGATCAATTCGCTGTGCAATTATCTGAGCGATCAATTCGCTATAAGCGATGAATTCGCTATGAGGCCCCTGCCCATGCCGCCCCCACTGCGCCATCATTCGAAGCCGTTTGCATACGCAAGCCCGCGCGTTTTTTTTTTGGGTGGGTGGGGCCGCATAGCCATGGCTGCCCAGCGCTTGCGCGACCAAGTCGAGGCCGTCGGGCGATTGCTCGAGGCAGTGCAAGGGCAGCCCTGTTTCGATACGGTGGCGGCCGCGCAGGAAAGGATGCTCGTGCAGGCTTTCGGGAGCGCGAGGCTGCAGCCCACGCAGGTGACAACCCTCTCGTCTCTCGTCGCAGCGCAACCCTGGTCCGAGGTTTCCAAGGGGAGGCTGTTGGAGAAGCTCGGCAGCATCGTGGCTTCTGGCAGCGCCGTGGGTTTGCGAATGGCCCAGCAGGGTTATGAGTGCATCTTCGGGTACCTGACAGCGGGCTCGTGGCACCAGTTGGCGCGGACCGACGTGCCCGAGGAAGCGAAGCTCAACGTGCTGGTTGATGTTGCGATTAGCTTAGGTCTTCGCAACCCGACCGAAGGCACGTATCAGATGTTGACGGCGATGTGGCGCATGGCCGTGGACGGAGCCGAGACCGCGAAGAATTTGGCGTGGGCTGCAAAGTACTCGTACCTCCAGCAGACCAAGCGCGTGTTCAAGCGCCAGGCTGCAGCTGAAATTGCGGCCCTCGTCGAGGGGAGGGGGACCTAGGAGAAGGGAGGGTGGGGGAGGAGGAGGAGGAGGGGGAGGAGGAGGAGGAGGCAGTTTCCCCTGGCCGCAATTTCACCCACGAAGGTTTCGAGGCTTCCTGCGCCCCCCGTTCGGCTGACCGAGCTGCCTACGTCCCCCTCGACGTTCTGCGAGAACCACCCTGGCTTCTTCAAGCAAGTGTATGGCGACGAGTTGCCAGCTGCATGCCCCGCGCCAGAAGCCGCGATTCGCTCCGTCCAGGCTACGTACCCATGCCGCAACACAAAGCAGCAGGCCACGGGGGCGCAGATGATGAGCGCCTCGGCGTCGCAGCCCGACGTTTTGCAGATGATGCAGCTCATGTTCGATAACTTGCGGCGGGCGGACGTCGGCGCTCAGACGGGCCCTTTGAACCTCAAGATCCTGGGAGGCGGCGCGAAACGTGCCGCGGCCTCGGCGTTCGCAGCCGTGGAGGACGCTGCCCCGAGTTCTCTTCCATCTTCCGCCTCAGAAGGGGCACCGTCGCCAGCAGCGCCAACGCCACCGTCGCCAGGGACGCCTGCAGCAGCCAGCGTCGCCAAAGGGAACGTGACTCCCCCCAAGAAGGACGTCGCCTCGGTCACCGAGGACATCCTGCACGGACTCGTGGCCAAGGAGAAGGGGGAGGGCCCGAAGCCGAAGGCAAAGGGGAAGGCAAAGGGGAAGGCGACAGCAAAGGCGACGAAGGCTGGGGCTAAGACGACGGGCGAAGGCCACGGGAAGGGCGTCACCGCGTCACCCCTGTTCAAGCCCATCAAGAAGCTCGGGTGTTCGAAGTGTCGTTACGCCAAAAAGGGGTGCTCGAGTTGCAAAGAGCGGCTCAGGATTTCAAAGCTGCTGGGTAAGTAGCTCATAATGTGTGTAGGTTTCCTGAGGCGCTCTCGGCCGCGCTGGGTCCGCCACGCACTTTGCCAGATGTATTTCGGCCTGGGCCGTGCCACACGCCGCACGCTCATAGTCATGCTGCGGTGTTTCGGACAGAGCGTCCAATGCATTTCGCTACCGCGCTTCTGTATATGGGGCCCTGGAGAGCGCATCCTAGCGTTTGGGTAAGCCGCGCGAGCGCCCCAGGGAACCCTGCCGCTCACTTTTACTCTTGTGAGGGCGTGCCTTACCGTTGCCTGCGATGAAAAAAAAAAGAAGGCGATCCACTCGCTAAGCGATTCATTCGCTTGGGGATAGACAGGGTGAGAGGGGTGAGAGGGGAGAGTGATGGACCGCTGACTTGGAGAGGGGTAGGAGGGGTGAGAGGGGTGAGAGGGGTGAGAGGGGAGAGGGAAGAGAGGAGGGTGAGAGGGGAGAGTTATGGATGAGGCCTCGACCCCTCAAGCCAACCCCCAACCCTGCGTCAGCGATGCATTCGCTTTCCTCCGACCTCCCATCGAAGCAGCGCTCCCTTCACCTCAACCCTGTGTCAGCGATGCATTCGCTTGCTCGCGGAGCGCCCCTGCGACCGTGCCTTCGCATTGCCATTTCGGCTCAAGGCCTCGGCTCAAGGCCTCGGCGGCCGCGCCAGCGACAATGGCCGACGACGCGGAGAGGTCACTGCAATCGTTGCTGTCTTTGGGCGACCCCTTTGCGCAGTTCCAGGATGGGGCCCAGGAGAGCGGGGGCGCTGGCAACGAATCGCGCATGAATCCAACCTCAAACTCAGAGCCCCGCATGAGTCCCATCTCAGACTCAGAGTCCGAGGGGCGGAGCGCCGCCGACAAGGGCAAAGGCTGCAAGGGCGGGTGGCGCGCCAGCGGCAAGGGCGAGCCCGACAGCGACGGCGACGCGGAGAACCCGAGGCGCAAGCAAGCGAGGATGACCTTCCTGTGGAACACCCCGCAGGCTCTCAAGGACGAGGAGGACATGGCAAAGCAGTTCGCCGTGCCATGGGCCACGCGCGGCCCGCCTCCTCCAAGCGAGGGGGGGCCGACGATGTGGCGCGGCAACAGATGGTCAGAAGGCGAGCGGCGTTGGAAGAAACGCGGTGGCACGTCCAGGGAGTTCTTCGAGGAGAAGTACGGCTACGGCGGCTGGGGCTGGCAAGCAGGCCACGTGCCGAAGCGGCCTTCGGACTACAAGGGCATGGGCGGCGGCAAGGGCGCCTCTTCCAGGAGCGGCAAAGGCCAGGAGCAGAGCAAGGGCGGCGCCTTCTCCGAGCGCAGCAAGGGCGGCAAGGACGGCAAGGGCAGCAAGGGCAGCGCCCCCGAAGGCACGCGGGCGCCGCGGGCGCAGGCCGCCTGGGACCCTCATGACCTCGAGGACATTTGAGAAAAAAAGCAGCGATTGACTCGCTATGCAGTTCACAAGCAATTGAATCGCTATGCAGGTCACCTCTCTCGTCTATCTCTCCTCTCTTCGTCGCGATCCAGGCCAAAATCCCCACGCCGCCCTCCGCCGCGATCCAGGCAAAAATCTCCGCGGCGATCCACGCCACGGGCGCCGTTCGTAGGTCAAAATCTCCGCAGCGATCCAGGCCAAAATCTCTGGTCTCAGTTTTTGGGCGGGCCCTTTAGGAATTTACTGACGCCAAAAATGGGTCCCAGATTTGGCGGTCCCTTCGTGGGATGTTATTGACGCAATGAAGGCCCCCAGATTTGGCGAGCCCCTCGTGGGAAGTTACTGGCGCAAAGAAGTGCCCCAGATGCGGCGGGCCGTTCTCTCCCCCCTTCGGTCGCCTCGGCTTGCTCGACCTCCTCGCTCAGCCCCCATTCGATGCGTCGGCATCCTTGCACCCCTGCCCGTTGCATTTCCTCTCAGCGATTGCATTCGCTCCATGGGGCGGGCCGCGCGAGTAGTCATCTGCATTCGTCTGGGCTCAATCTGTTTAGAACGGTTTTCTTTCTCAGCGGCCAAGGGCCAAGGCGCGCTCGGCGGGCAGCGATGGATGGGCCGTCGGAGGCCGCGAGTTCCAGCGGGAGTGAATGGCTGTGGCGCGGCTTTTGCCCTCGCGGCGATTGCAAGAAAGCTGGCTCGTGCATCTTCTCGGACCCTGACAGGGACATCGTGAAGGAAAAGGTGGCGAACCACTTGTGGTGTTCTACCTACCACAACGAGGACAACGCCCTCGAGTGGGAGGCGGCGTTGCAGGAGGCAGACAATGACGCGTTCATTGTCTACGAGCTGGGCACGCAGAAGAGCAAGAAGCGCCCCGCGCCATCCGTGGAACCGCAGCCAGGGCGGGCCGTTCAACAGCGGTCTTCAGGACCAGTCGGCCAGTACAAGTCGAAGACAGTGGTGACGCGGGACATCACGGTGCGCGAGGGCGAGCTGCAGCAGGTCATGGATTGCCTTGGCAGGTCTCTGACTGCGACGGAGCACGCCGCGACCATCGCACGCAGCGCAGCGAAGGCGTTCGAGGACAGCGCTGCTGCGATCTCGGGCGCCAAGAAGACGCTCGAGAGCATCTGCATGCGCCACGTGGGCTGAACCACTCCAAGACGCGGCCTGCTGCCCTGCGCTCGGCCTGTCTCGGGAGCCCGCCGATTCTTTGAACAAATAATAGCACCCTCGTGACCCAACTTGAGCGATCGAATCGCTGGCTCTTCCTCGAAACCCCATTTGAGCGATCGAATCGCTGGCTCCTCTTCAGCCCGCCCATGCGCGACCCGCCAAGATGAGAGGGGAGAGGAGGAGGGGGGGGGAGGAGAAAGTAAAGAGGAGGGTTGAGAGAGGATGAGGATGAAGAAGAGTAGGAGGAGGAGAAGGAGGAGAAAAACCGAGAAGGACAGATCAGAGAGAAAAGGACAAGGCCCGAGAGGGAGCGTCAATATTCGTTACAATTTTGACGCTCGTTTCTGGTGTGGTTTCGGATACCGCATGCCCACCCACCCTCCAAGCCCTACGGCGATTGGTGGTCCAACGGTGGTCCAACGGTGGTCCAACGTGGGTGGTCCAACAGAAGGTGGTCCAACGTGGTCCAACGGTGGTCCAACGGTGGTCCAACGGTGGTCCAACAGGGGTCCAACGCGTTGGACCACCGTGGTCCAACGGTGGTCCAACGGGGGTCCAACGTGGGTGGTCCAACGGTGGTCCAACGTGACGTCGCCATCCGTGGTTTGCGCTTTTCTGTTTGGATGGGGGCGGGGGGGGCGAGAGAGCGAGGATCGCTGAGACCTTGTTTCGCTTGCTGAGGTTAGCGATACACTCGCTCAGACAAGCGATTCACTCGCTCAGACTAGCGATACACTCGCTCAGACAAGCGATTCACTCGCTCAGACAAGCGATTCACTCGCTCAGACGCGCTCCCGAGCTCACGACCCCACTGCGCCTTGCTGCAGCCACTCTGGGCTCAAAGCAGCGCTTCCTGCTCTCGGGTCGCTCGGGAGCGCTCGCGCAACCGAGGTATGGACGAGCCTGCGGCGTGCCTGCTGCAGCAGATGTCGGCTGCCGCCCCGCCGCGCGTCTCCGCCCCGCCCAAGCGCGTGGAGGTCAAGAAGCAGTGCTCGCTGTTCGAGTTCTCCGTCGTGGCTTCGGCGGCCCGCGCGGGGCAGCTAGACGACGTCAAACAGGAACCCCCCGAGGAGCCAGAGGAAACCCCCGAGGGAGAGCCAGTGACACTTGCCGAAGAGCTAGGGATGGCCCCAGAGGATGCCGCCGAAGTGGCCGCTCACGGCGCCAGCCGCACAGGCAAGGCCAAGCGCCCTCCCAAGAAGGCCAGGGTCAGGGCTGCCAAGGCAGTGGCAGGCCCTGCGCCCGAGGAGGACGACTGGTCCTGGGAGTGGGGGCCCGAACCCGAACACCTTGACGAAGGAGGCGACCGCGGCGGCGCGGCTGCGCCCGCAGTTGAGAAGAAGAAGGGGGGCAAGAAGAGGAGGGCCTCCGAAGGCGCCGAAGGCTGGCCAGCCGACGCCGACGGCGACGGCGCCGACGCAGACGAGGCCGGGACTGGCGGAGACGACGGCGCCGAGGGCGCCGACTACGGCGTCAGCGGCGAGGACGGCGAGAAGGCCAAGAAAAAGAAGAAGGGGAAGAACAAGGGGAAGCGCTCCAAGACCGCCAAAAAGAAACGCAAGAAACCGGCCGCGCCGAGGAGCTCGGAGGTCCCGACAGAACCCGCCGAGGTCCAGCCACCGTGCGCCGCTGCCCCTGATCAGACGGCTATCGACGCGGTGCCGCGCTTCGATCGCAACCCCGTTTGCACCAAGTGCAAGAAGCCCGTGGAGCCGCTCGCAGCAAGGATTGTAGGCAAGAAAAGGAATGTTTGGCAGTGCTCAACGTGCAGTTCGCGGTGCACTCAGCTCCACAGGATTTTCGGAGGATGGCCGCCACAATCCTTCAAGTCGCTTTCACAGGAAGAGAAAGATACTTTTTGGAACGACGTCAAGGAGGCGAACGGGAAGGCAGAGGTCGAGAAGATTGCGGTGGAAACGTTCACGAGGGTATACCGCGAGAGCCGCGCCTCAGGCAGGCAGGGGAAATACCTCCCACTCAGCGTCTACAAGAAGAAGGGCTACTCCGCAAAGAGGATTAAGAGGCTGTGCAAAGACAAGAAACAAGATGATGTCCTCGGCACGCTCTACTGCGTGAACATTGATTACAAGGACGACAAAAGCGTCGAGGAAGAGGTCCGCCAGTCCCTGACCGCCGCAAAGGAGCGCACCGCCAGCCCGCAGCAGCACCAAGGCAAGAACAAAGGCAAAGGCAAGGGAAAGGAGCAACTCGCGCCAACCTCAGCCACCAAGAAGATGATGAGCGACGCCGTCAAGATCCTGGCCAAGGTGAGCCCGCTCGCTTTCAAGGCAAAAGGGTTGTTGAACAACCCCAAGGCAAGCAAGCTGCACAAGGACCACAGCAAGGCCCTGGCGTGGCACATCAAGGACCTCGACGCTCTCGCGGCCGCGGCCCAGGATACCCTGTCCAAGAACGCCGTGCTGTCCATTCAGCTTGCGACGGTGAAGGAGAAGGCAGACGCGGCTGAGAAGAAGTGCGCGCAGGCGGAGACAGCGCTCAGCACTTTCGACGACTGAGGCTCCCCTGCGGGAGGAGAGGGGAAGTGCAGCAACGAGCATGCTGCGCGAGTGACCGCCTCTTGACATCTCTCGGGCTGAGATGCGGCGTCGGAGAAAAAAATCATTCATTCCGTTAGCGATTCACTCGCTCATTTCGTTAGCGATTCAATCGCTCATTTCGTTAGCGATTCACTCGCTGATTTCGTTAGCGATTCAATCGCTCATTTCGTTAGCGATTCAATCGCTCATTTCGTTAGCGATTCACTCGCTGATTTCGTTAGCGATTCAATCGCTCATTTCGTTAGCGATTCACTCGCTATGAAGCGGCGCCCTCTCTCGGAAGCGATTGAATCGCTCGGCGCGACGGCTTGCACCCTTCACCTGCTTTACATTCAGCGCTTGGGCTCAGGAGTGCCCGAGTCCCGCGCCCCAGCGCCCGCGTGGCCATCATGGGTAAGCAAGTTCTCGAGAAGCGCCGCCGCCTTGGGAGGCTGGTGACCATTCCAGGCGTGACGTGCGCTGGTTTGTGCGAGGTCCTCCGCCGACTGAGGCAAGCGCCCATCGAAGAGGAGGTCTCTGCGCATGAGGCCAAGGCCGCCGCGAAGATGGAGTACGATAGAGAGATGTCGTGTTCTCTGGAATTGCCGCTGTGCGACGGCGGGTCCTTTGAGTGGCACATTGCAAGGACGTCGCGGGGCGCGCCAAGCAGCGCGTCTTTCTTGGGCCGCAAAAAATCAACAACGGCATCTGGATTTTTTTCTGGTGCCAGTTTTCTCCTCTCCCCCTGCCCCTTCCCCCCCTCCACCCATTCCCCCCTTCCCCCTTCCCCCCCCCCCCCCAGGGCGGGAGGGGGTGGTGCAGGGGGTTCGCGGCGCGCCTGCTTGGCGCATCCCGCTGAGGCCTGCCCGCTTGGTTCAACGGTTAGTCGAGGTGTCCCCAGCGCTGAAGCGCATGTTCGCGGCCGCGCCTATCACCCCAGCAAGGCCGTGGAACGTGATCCTTGCGCACGACGAGGTCACGCCTGGAGCTGTGCTGCGACCGCATAACCGCAGGAAGTTCGTTGCATTTTACATTTCGTTTCTAGAATTCAAGCATGCCCTTCGGCACGATTGCTGTTGGTTCCCCCTGGGCGTGATCAGGTCGGCACAAGTGGAGAAAATTCGCGGTGGCCTCTCGGGCACGATCAAGTCGTTGCTGCGTCGCTTGCTTCTTGAGGACGGCAATCTCGTGGATGGCGTGGCCTTGCCGCTACAGGGCGGGCCGACAATGTTCTTCGCGAAATTTGCCGTACACTTGGGAGACGAGGTCGCTTTGTCCAGGGGCCTCGGCGTGAAAGGATCTGCAGGGATCCGACCGTGTCTGAAGTGCGCCAACGTGCTCAAGAAAGGCTCAGGCATTGCTGGCGCTGGCGCCGCGCCCAATCGGTTGGTGGAAATCACATGCAGGGACCGCAGCGCATTCATTTGTAATTCTGACGAGGCCGTATGGGGAGCCCACGACGAGTTGACGCACTTACAAGGGACAATATCGAAAGCCGCATTTGTGCGCCACGAGAAAGCACACGGCATCAATTTTAATCCTGATGGGTTGTTGGCGGACGCAGACCTCCGAGGGCAGGTCGGCCCTGTTTCGTCGCTCCATTTTGATTGGATGCATGTATATTTGTGCAATGGTGTTGCGCCCCAGGAAATGTTTTGCTCCATGTCGGCATGCCAAGCCATTCCTGCTCTGAGGGACATCTATCCGAAGTTGGAACGGTACTGCCAGGCAGACTGGTCTTTCCCCCAGCAACACCGACGCAAGTGTCGGGAGGCCCACGTTGATTTCTGCAAGGCCAGGGAGAACGCATCCAAGGAGCATTGGCGAAGCAGCGCCTCAGAGTTGTTGTGCATTTACCCGCTGGTGCGGCATTTTGCTTGCATTGTTATCTTGCCGAATTTCGATGAGCTGCGCGACGAAGTTGCCTCCCTCTGCACATGTTTCGCTGTAATTGACAAAATTCAACGGGCGAAGGCGGGCGACATCGATGCCTCGGCCCTCGGAGCTGCAGTTGATCGCCACGCGGACGCACATGAAAAAGCATACGGGGCCGACAATTGGAAACCAAAGTTTCATTTGGCGACGCACATTCCCGAGCAAGTGGAGAAATTCGACGTTGTGTTGGATTGCTTCGTTGTTGAGAGGTCGCACCTTCTGCCGAAAATGATTCTGGACAACCAAGATATACTGAAAGGCTTCGAGAAAGCTGCAATTTCTCGCGTGCTGTTGGCGCGCCTGCAGGAGCTCGAAAGTTTCGACGAGCGCCCAGGGCTCAGGGGGGGCGATGCGGAGTTGTCGCCCCTGCTGGCTGAAGCAGTCGGCGGCGACGTCGTCCTTTCATCCAGCGCTGCTTTCAAAGGCTTGCTTGTTTGGGCAGGCGACGTGGTGCGCATGCAGAACAATTTTCTATGCGTCGCAGCTCTGGGCCAACGGGGGGACGATCTATTCATTCTTGGGCACGAGTGCGTCGTGATCGAGAAGCGGACGCCGAACGCGTCAGTCCTGCGGAAGGACGGCGAATTGCTTCTTGCGTGGTGGAGCGGCGAATCGGTTGAGATGTGCCACGCTTGGTCGGAGCTCGCCTCTGGCGACATTCTTGCTTTGCACTGAGCGGAAAACAACATCTGCCAGGACAGCGATTGAATCGCTCATCAAAAAAACATTAGCGATTGAATCGCTCATCCTCCTCCACTCCGCATCTTTCTTCGGTCTGCGATCCTGCAGCGATTGAATCGCTCATCCTCCTCGCAATCCGCCTCTTTCTTCGGTCTGCGATCCGAAGCCTCAGCAGCCACGCGGCGTCGGGGGGATGGGGGTACGCGGGGGAGGAGGGGGGAGAGGGGAATGATAATGTGCGATATGTACAATTCGAGGGTTGCAAAGGAGCCCAAATTTAACTTATTTCAGACAGTTGCAAGTAGTTTACAAGTTATTTGTAACTTTGATAAGTTCTTTGGCCTGCAACTTACAGGTCCCGGTTACGATAGTCACATCCCTGGGTAACTTGGGCAGCTGCAATTACAAGTGGTAAACAATGCAACCATCTATGCTAACATCAAGTTGGGTAGTTGCATGTTAGTTCTTCAGATGACCTTAGCTATGTATCAACTTACACCATGCTGTAACCAAAGCTGGCCAGCTTCAAGTTTTCTAACCCAAAGTCGCTCCGCCAGTATATATTTGTATCAGAAAAGAGAATCTAGGCGGTGCAATCTCTGTGGCGCAATTAACTTCGACTTCCTCGGGCGCGACAGCTGCGTATGCTCGCGCAAAAATTCCACCCACCCGCCCGCCATTTGGTTTGCAAAACCCATGCGGCTGCGACTACGATGTTTGCTGGGCGCCGGCTGCTGCATCGCTGCGCCCGCGTTAGCACGCGCAGGCTCGCGAGTAGAGCGGCCAGCTACTCTGGCGCGACCGGCGCGGCCGCGGTGGCGCTGACCGTTGGAAATTGCCGAGCGCGTCCCGCGGGCACGCGCTGACGCGTGGGCACTTCAGCAGTATGATGGTACCAGCGACGATGCTGACGATGATGGCGATGACGACGGCAAGGCCAACGACGGCGCCGATGCTGATCACGCAGCGCCGATGGCGATGATGGTGTCCTCGCATCGGTGGCGAAGGTGTTGGAAGGATTTCGACATGCACGCGCGGTCGACTCGCGCGAGTGGCCACCGCGAGATCATTCGACATACGCCGCGCCCCCCAGCACGCGCGCAAGGGCGACCGAATGGTTTCGACATGCGCGCGCGGGGGGCACGTTTGACAACATGTGATGAGCATGTTGAACATATATGGTTTTCGCAAGACTTCGCAGGGCCGCTGGCGCAGGTTCTGTTGAGCATTCCCGTCGCGGAACCACTGCGCTTATATGTTTCAAGACAATCGATTTTGAACCCCGCATGACACAAGAGGCTCTTGCATGATTCCTGCATGCGGGCGCGACGACGCGCGCGCACTTCGCCGCATTTGTTCCGAGGGGTTCTCGCGACAGCCCGTGCGCGAGGGGATTAGAATGATCTCGACATGCGCGCGCGAGGGGCACGTCCGGTCGCAATTGATGAACACGTTGAACACCGTTGGTTTTTCGCCACAAGGATTCCCACGAGTGCGAACGCAGGCTTTCCTGAAAGTGCCTGGTGCAAATCAGTGTGTGATTTATCTGCCCCCGACGCGCTCGATTCTGAACTGCACGCGAAAACTGAAGCGGTCGAAAGGATCCGTCATGCGTAAACCTGAGGTGGTCCATGAAAACCTGAGGTGGTCCATGCGAAACTTGGGGCGGCGCCAAAGTCCGAGGGCTCTTGAAGCAGGACCTTTGTAGATGGAGAAGCGCGCGCGTATGGCATTTTATTTTCACCAAGGGATGAAGTGAGGCCAAGACGTGCGAATGCATTTTCAGAATGAACAGTGCGGCAGAAGCGCGCGCAAGTAACACGTCCCAACGGCTGGCGCCCACAACGGCCAATTATTTTGGCCGTGCCCACAACGGCAGAAGCGCGCCCAATTAACACGTCCCAGCGGGCACTTCCGCGCGAGTCGGTAAGCCGGGCGGGCGCGGCATCATGGCGACGTCGACGACGGCAGACACGATGATGACAATAGCGGAGATGGCGACGATGATGACGATGACGACGGCAATTTCGACGATGGCGCCGATGCCGATCGCGCCGATGACGATAACGGCGCCCAAGAAAAGACGATGCAGCTTCCGGAAGGAGTTCGCCGCGCGCGCGCGATAGACACGCGCGAGCGGCCGCGCGGAATCAGTTCGCAGAGATCGCGCCCCCCCCCCCCCTTTCCCACGGCGCGCGCAAGGGCGTTCGGATGATTTTTACATGCGGCGTGGGAGAACCGCTTGGTCGAATTCGATCAAAACGCGGTAAAACATGGTTTGCTTTCGATCTCTGGATGCATCGCAATGTTTTGAATATGTTTTCGGGATACTCCACGTTGTCGCCCTTGCGCAACCTGCGCCCGTGAAATAATTCTGCGCGCGCGAGCGAGCAACGCGCGCTTGCACCTCGTCGCATGCTTTGGAAAGGATGGCTGCAGCAACGCGCGCGTGAGGGCGTCCGGGCGATGTCGACAGGGGCGCGCAAAAAGGCAAGTTTGGTAGCATGTACTGGACATGTTGAGAATCCCTGGACTTGCTTAAGAATTGGCAAGTGCGCGAGCGCATGCTCAACAACGGCTTTTCGCGTTCTTTCAGGGCGCTCCATTGTAAACTCTTCGACACCTTAACCTTTCGAGGTTGCGGCGCCTCGCGCGCGACGACGCGCGCGCGTGCACTTCGTCTTCATGTTCTGCGCGGGCTTCTTGGAAACGTGTGATTTTCGGTCCAACGAAGGCGCGCGCATATTCGGTGTTGCATTTTTGTTTTGGGGGGGGGGGGCGATGGGGGCCCTCTGGGGGCGGTGCGAAATCTTACTTAGCATGGGCAACGTCACATGCAGACCACACTGCAAAACAGGCGATCCGTTCAGTCCGGGGAGGGGGGGGGGGGGGACATGCTGCACTGCGCAATGCGATGCAGGTTTCAAAATATCCACGCGGTGCACTATGCAAACAAAAACACACACACACACACACGGCGTTGTCAACTCCACTGCTCACGCAACCATCTCGCCCACACACCTGCCCGCAACTTAGCTTGCAAAACCCACGCGGCGGCCATTGCGATAAGTGCGCGGCGCTTGCTGGTGCATCTCCGCGGCCGCGCTAGCCAGCGCGTGCTTGCGCGAGCAGCGGCCCGCCAGTTTGAAGCGACCGAAGTGACCGCGGAGGCGCTGACGGCTGGGCGTTCCCCAGCGCGTCTCGCAGGCCCTGCTGACGCGTGGGCACTTCAGTGCGACTCGGTGACTTGGGCGGGCGCGGTATTGTGGCGACGTCGGCAACGGTTGCCGCGATGGGGACAGTTGCGGTGATGGTGACGATGATGGTGACGATAGCAAGGCCAATAGCGCCGCCGATGCTGATTGCGCTGGCAACGAGGATGGCGCCCTCGCGACCGCGATGAAGACTTGGAATGACGTCGGCGCGCGCGGCCGATGCGCGCGGATGGCCCGCGCGGTTTTATTTGACAGGGATCGCGCCCCCCCCCCCCCCCCCCCCCCCCCCCGCCCCTTCCACAACGCGCGAGCAGGGGCGTTCGAATGATTTCGACATGCGCGCTCGAGAGGCCCGCTTGTTGGCTTTTTATTGTAGGTGTTGCGGTCGAACTCGCAAGTGCGCGAGCGCGCGCTTTGGGGGGTAAATACCCGTTGCAAGAACTCCCGCAGATAGTCTGCCTCGACCGACGCGGCCGCGGTGGCGCAGACCGCTGGACATCCCAGCGCGCCTCGCAGGCCGCGCTGAGGCGCGGGAATTTCAATGCGAGCAAGTGGCTCGGATTTGCGCGCGCCTGGCGCGCGCGAGTGCCCCGAATGTTATGATTTGACGAGGGGCGCGCCCCTGCCCCCGCCCCGCAGCAAGCGCGCAAGGGCTTTCGATTGATGTCGACATGTGCGTGCGAGAGGCGCAGTTGGTAGCACTTGGTGGACATGTGCAAGAAAACCGTCGGCTTCGCAGGAGCGCGAGCGCAATTTGTTTTGGAAATTCCTGTTGCGAAACCAATAAGTTGGTTTAGCGTTTTCGGGGCGCTCGATTTTGAGTGAGATCCTTGCGAAATTCTGAAAGTTCTTCATTTGTTCTGGCATGCGCGCGACGACACGCGCTTGCACTTCGTGTCATTTTCTCGTGCAAGAGGTTCTTGCGACAGCTCGCGCGCGAAAGGCGTTCGAATGACTTCGACATGCGCGCGCGAGGTGCACGTTTGGTCGCATCTGATTTATTTGCTGCGAACTGATATATCTTGAATCTGCAAGAGCGCGAGCGCAGGCTTCTTTGACAATTCCTGTCGCGAGGCCACTGATGTCATAGATGTTTTCGGGACCATCGATTCCGATATCCTTACGGCAACCAGTTTTTGCTGAATGGTTTCGGGATGCGCGCGCGCGACTGCACGCGTGTGTGCACTTCGCACCGTTGATTGTGCAAGCGGCTTCCGACACAAATCTTTGAAGATGGAGACGTGTGCGCACATAGCATGTCTTGCAAAGGGTGAAGGGGGCGATACCACTTTGGCGGAGATCGTCTTAATCTGTATTTTTCGTCAACGAATGGGGCAACATCGTATGTAATTTGCACCTCCCCAGGGGGATTCAACCAGCATCTGGGAGGTGGCGGATGCCAACTCATTGTAAAAAAGGGGAACCGATGCGATGCGGTGACGAACGCGGCGACTGCGACAATATAGCCGCCAGGCCGACGGTCAGGCCCCGACGACGAACGGCGACGAGGCGGCGACGGGGCGGCGGCGGCAACAGTATAGCCGCCACACCGACGGTTAGGCCCAGACGACGGGCGGCGACGAGGCGGCGACGGGGCGGCGACGGCGACCACGGAGCCGCCAGACCGACGGTCAGGCCCACACAAACTTGCACGATCCTTTACATGCACGCACTGTTCGGGGAATGAGAAGAGGCATGCGAATCAGAAGAAGAAAACGAGGAAGAGGGGGGCCATGAAGTCCGAGGAGGTGTCATTGCGCCGGCCTTGATTCCCCCCTCCCCCTAAGTCCTCACCCCCATCTTGGCCGCCCTCGACGGGCGTGGGGATGGGGACGGTGGTGGGAGCGCGCCAGGGCGACCCCCTCCCCAGCACGGCCCGCCCCCCTCCCGCCGCCGAAGCCCCCCGAAAGCCGCCGATGGCGACCAGAAGGCCGCCCCCAGCCGCCGCAGAGACCTCCGAAGGCCGCCGACGGCCCCCACACCGCCGCCGCACCGCCGCAGACGGCCGCCGCAGGCCGCCGCCGCAGGCCGCCGCAGGCCGCCGAGGGCCGCCGAGGGCCGCCGAGGGCCACTGAGGGCCACCGAGGGCTGCCGCGGGCCGCCGCGGGCCGCCGAGGGCCGCGGGGGGCCGCCGAGGCGGGGCGGGGGCGGCGGCCGAGGCGCGCGCCAGCGGCTGCAGGTCTGCCCCGCACACCGTGGTGGCGGCGCGGTGCACCCGCAGCGCGGGGGGGTCGTCGAAGGGGTCGGGGCCCAGCCAGCGCGGCGCCGAGGCCTGCGGGTTGCGCGGGCTGCGGGGCTCCGAGGGACTTGCCCGTCCTGTGTGTCTGAGGTGGCAGCGCAAGGCGATGCCGAGCACGGCTTTGCCTAGAATTGCCTCGCAATGCTCAGAAGACAGCGTTGAGCTGACCCGGAAGAAAGAATGCCGCCACATGGGGTCGCGCCAGGTTCATTGTGTTGGAGTTGCTGTTGCCATCGTGGCGTGTTCCTTGGTTTCGGCACGCATGCAGGCCATTTCCGGGCCCCGTGGCCACCGGGAGTGGATCGGGGCTGGGGGCTTGCCCCACGTGGAATCGGTCGGGACCTCTGGGGCCCGCGGTCTTAGAATCAACCCGTCGGATGTCATGGGTGGAGGGGCTCCCCAGACATCCGACGATGTGATCTTGTTCAGTGTGCGGCCCCGGAGGTCCCGACCCCTTCCCTGGGGACAGTTGCTCGTCCCAGGTCCGTGGTTAATAGCCTTATGTCGGGCCTGTCCCGCTACAGGGGGATCTTGGACGAAAAATCTGAAATACCTAACAAATACCCCCAAAAGGTCAAACAATGCTACCAAAAATAGTCCCCAGACTATTTTTGGATATTTTTGTCACTATTCTTGGGGTCTTGTTTTATTTTTAGTCGAAAATCCTCCTGTAGGGGGACAGGCCCGACTTGATAATAGCCCCGGGGGCCAAGCCGGGGCCCCAGCGGTCGAACTCGGGGCAAGCACGCACCTACTGGAAATGACGTGTCGTCGGAGCTCTGGGTCCCAAGAGGCCCCCAAGAGGCCCCTAGGAGGCCCCAAAGAGGCCCCCAAGAGGCGCTCGAGGGCCGGCGGAATGAGCGAAGCGATTAATTAAGGTATCGTCGGAGCCCTGGGTCCCAGACCTCCCAGGAGCATCGAAGCTCCAAGCTCGGGGCCGCTTCGGGCCTCTGTGGAGCTCCTGGGGCGCGCCCCCTGTGGCCACGGCGGGCAGGGGGGGCATCAAAAACACGGAATCGGCGACACATCGCCGATGGCTCGGCGATCGGCTCTCGACGGCTCCCGCGCGGGGTGGGCCGGTTACCGCGCGCCCCTCTCGACGACGACGAGCGGGCGGTCGGGGGTCGACGCGCTTCCTCCCCGAGCGCTGCCCAGCTCAGCGAGGCCGATGCCCCCCCGAGCCCACCCGCCCCCGATCCGGCCCCTTCGAGCCAAGGGCCTCTGCATCGTGCAGCGCCCGCGGTCTCCTCCTCCAAGGGCTCCCAACTTCGCGCTGCGCGCTGCGCGAGAGCGCGAAGTGCGCACAGCTTCGCGCTCTCGCGCCGCCTCCCAGGGGAGAAGAGGAGGATGAGGAGGAATCGGAGCCGAACCGCGAAGAGCGCGAACAACCTCGCGCCCTCGAGGGCGCCCCTGTTCTCCCACCATAGACCCTGGCCCCTGACGGCGTGCCTCTGTTCCAGCCGCGTGGACCCCCTGGAGCTCCGGACTCCTTCCCCGGGGCAGCCCGGATGGCCCCGTGGCCCGACGAGGGGGCCCCGAGAGGACGACGATGACGACACGAACGCCTTCGCGAGGTTCGTCACTGCGCGGAGGCCGCCAAGAGGAGAGGGCAGAACAGAAACCACGATGGGCCTGTTTTCCACCACCACCACCACCATAACTTGGAGGGGGGAGGGGGTCCTCCTCCCCCTCTCCATCTTCATCCCTTCCTCATCCTCTACCTCCTTCCCCCCTCCAACGTATGGTGGTGGTGGTGGTGGTGGTGGTGGTGGTGGTGGTGGAAAACAGGCTCATCAAAACACCCTCACAATAAACACCCCGACAAGCGAAGCTGGTTCGCAAACGCCCGCAAGGAAGGAACCGAGGAGGACGGGGCTGCTCAGTTAACACCCAGGGCCGTTGTTGAGTAAACGCAAGTCTGGGGGGCGGGGTGGTCTTCACTCCCCTGGAAAGAGGACCCCAAGAGGCTCCTTCGGGACTCGACCTCGTCGTCCCCGTTCCCCGCCGTCCTCGAGGCAATGGTCGGGGGAACTCGTTGCCCGACGAAGGCATCATGAAGATGTCGACCCAGTCTGAAATTTGACTCCCGCCGCAGACATCCCACGAAACCTGGACCGTCCAAATCCACAGCGCGCTCGTCAAACAAGGGCTCCCAACTTCGCGCTCCGCGCTGCGCGGAGCGCGAAGTGCGAATAACTTCGCGCTCTCGCGCCGCCTCCCTGGAGAGAAGAGGAGGATGTGGAGGAATCGGAGCCGAACCGCGAAACGCGAACAACCTCGCGCCCTCGAGGGCGCCCTTGTTTCTCCTTTCCAAAAAAAAGGTAGACTCTACCCCCCCCTGGACTTATCGGCCCTCCCTGGGATAGTATGATTTCAAATATATTCTGCACACTCGTC
>CAUYUJ010015956.1:300652-303758 GCA_963575745.1 Prorocentrum cordatum
GCGCTCCAAGACAGGCACAAAGCGCTCCAAGACGCCCAAGATGGCCCCAAGATTGCCCCAGAGGCCCCCAAGACCTCCCAAAATGGCACCAAGACAGCCCCAGGAGCCCCCAAGACGCCCCAAGAGGCCCCAAAGAAGCCTCCCAAGACGGCCCCTGGAGGCCGAAATGGTTAATTTTCCCGTGTGTTTTCGATGTTTTCTGCCTTCTCGCTTTTTCAGCTTTCCGACGCTCCAAGACAGATCCAGAGGTCCTCAAGAGCGCCCCAAGATGACCCAGGAGGCCCCCAACACGGCCCCAACACGGCCCCAAGACGGCTCTGGAGCGCCCCAAACCAGCCCAAGAGGCGCCCAAGAGGGCCCAAGAGGGCCCCGAGAAAGCCTCAAGAGGAACCCCAGAGTGCGATCAAACGTTCAAACATCAAACTTTTCGCTCCGAGAGAGCCCCAGGAGGCCCCAGGAGGGCCCCAAGAGGCCCAAGAGGCTTCCAAGAGGCCCCAAGGACCCCCAAGAGGTCCCCCAAAAAACCCGAGAGGCCCCCAAATGGCTCGCCAAGAGCCCCCAAGACGGCCCCAACACGGCCCCAAGACGGCTCTGGAGCGCCCCAAACCAGCCCAAGAGGCGCCCAAGAGGGCCCAAGAGGGCCCCGAGAAAGCCTCAAGAGGAACCCCAGAGGGCGATCAAACGTTCAAACATCAAACTTTTCGCCCCGAGAGAGCCCCAGGAGGCCCCAGGAGGGCCCCAAGAGGCCCAAGAGGCTTCCAAAAGGCCCCAAGGACCCCCAAGAGGTCCCCCAAAAAACCCGAGAGGCCCCCAAATGGCTCTCCAAGAGGCAGCCGAAACGGCTCCCCAAGAGGCTTCAAAACCTTTGAATCGCCTCAATCGACCGTCACCTCCGGGACGGCTTCGCTGCGCTGCTCCGATGTTTGCCAGACAGCGGCATCCCACGCAAAACCCCAAAATGCTTGAAATCCTGGGTTCGCAACCAAATTCCAGGAAAATCGGCTGCGCACCCCAAGAGAAGTCCGAGTGGCGCGCGGACCTGCCAAGCGAGGGCGCGAGCAAATATGGAACGGGCCCAGGAACTGGGCGCGAAACGGGCAAAATGCAAAGGCCACGGAGGATCGTGCTGGGTGCATGGCGCATGGCTTGAAGGACCAAGGTGCATGGCGCGAAGCGCCAATGCAGTCTTGTATATATATATATATAAATATATATATATATACATATATATACGTGGACCCCCGTATGGGGTCCTGGGGCCCATCTGGAAAGCGAATCGGGCCCGGCGGGATAGCCGCCGACGCCTCAACTGGCCCTCTCTTCCGTGACGTGGCCCCTCGTCCCTCTCGCGGAGGTGACCCAATTCCTCGTCCTTCTCCCACTCCTCCCGTGGATGCCAGAGGGAAACCACACGCCCGTGGATGTCGGAGAGAAGCAGCGGGACAACATCCGGGCCCCGGCTTTCAAATTTCGGGGCCTTCGATCCGGGCGAGCGCAGGCCGCTTCGGAAAACCTGCGCTCTCGTGCGGTCTCGCCCCCTCTGACCCTCTCCTGCTCCCTCTCCTCGTGGCCCCCCTGGCGCGCACCGCATGGGCACCCTGCGCTCTCCACGCCAGCCTCGCGCTCTGACCATGTTGCCGCACTGCCCTCCTCTTCCCTTGCCCCCGCCGTCGCCCCTCGCCCTCCCCCTCCTGCACCGCATCCGCCTCCTCGGAGAGGAGGCAGGAGGGAGCGGCGAGGAGCAGAGCCGGGAGCGGGCCGCAGAAGGGGGGGGGCAGGGGGGGGGGGAGGGCGGCCGGAGGGGAAGGGCAAGGAACAATGGGTGAGGCGGGCGACGGAGGAGGCCACGGCAGAGGGGCGGGGCACGGAGCCCCGTCCGTCTTCCCCCCCCCCTCTCCTGCCCGCCCTCCTGCGGGTCATCCGCCCTCCCAGGCCAGCCCAGCCCTGCCCCGCCCATTCCTCCTTCGCGTAATTAGCCCCTCCCCTCCGGGAGCAGGAGGAGGAGGAGGAGCAGGAGGAAGAGGAGGAGCAGGAGAAGGAGGAGGAGGAGGAGAAGAAGCAGGAGCAGGAGGAGGAGGAGGAGGAGGAGGAGGAGGAGGAGGAGGAGAAGGAGGAGGAGGAGCTGCTGCTGCTATCTGCATCGATGTCCATGCCAGCTGGCAATGCTCGCTCTTCTTGGGCACCGCAGAGCCTAGGTTTATACTTGACCAGAGGGGGCCTTTGGGACTTAAGGGGGGCGCAAGGCCAGAGACCGCTGCCTATGCGCGCGCAGCGCGGGCAGTGGTCTCGTGGCGCGGGGGTAGTTATACTCTGAATTGCGGGTTAATTCTCTTAACCTCACACGCGTGCGAAGGGCCTCCAGCCTGTCCTCCCGCGATCGGACACTGAGGGATCTGAGGTAGGAAAGAGAGGGGATGGCTCCAGGCGGCGGAGGACGAGGAGGGGAGGGCACTCTCTGCGAGAAACTGCTGGCTGCCTGCTGCTCACGCTGCCGCACCCGCGGGAGCCTGCCTCGTTCTCGCCCTCGCAGTGGTTCAGGTGCTAGCGGCGCATCGAGTAGGCCAAGCCACCCACGGGAGCCTTGCCTGGAAGCTTCGTCAGTCCCGACGCCCTCAACGCCAGTGGTACCACTCGATTCACCGCTGCCCACGTGTATCCGTCCGCCGTGTTGATCTCCTGTGGATGAAACTTCTTGTCTGCCAATTGCTGCTCTTGTCCGAGATTCAGACCCACTGGCCAGTGTCCGTTAAAGTGGAAGGCTAGCCGTGATGGCTGGACTCCTCTCTCGCTTTGTCGAGCCGCTTTATGGCCAGGAACACGCACTGAACTTCGTCGCTTTTGCCTTCTGTCGTCGTGGACGCAAGTGTCGTGAGCAGAGCCGCTGCGGCGTGAAGATGCGGTGATCCATGCTCGTGTCCTGCTCCTGCCTCGCGCACTAGGCTCTCGTATTTGGTGGTGGCCGCCTTCATCGCCAAATATACAGGGTGGCCCGTCGGGCCTTTGAAGTGTATGTCCGATGCCTCTCGTTCTCTCATCCGAGCCTCCAACTGGAGCAGCAGCTTCCTCTCCTTCCCCTCGCCATCCTTGGCCGTGCCCTTGTGCTTCT
>CAUYUJ010015957.1:0-5000 GCA_963575745.1 Prorocentrum cordatum
CCTCCTCCTCCTCCTCCTCCTCCTCCTCCTCCTCCTCCTCCTCCTCCTCCTCCTCCTCCTCCCCCTCCTCCTCCTCCTCCTCCTCCTCCTCCCCCTCCTCCTCTTCGGGCGCGCTGGGAAGCCTATTGGGGCCCTCTTGGGCTCTCTTAGGGCCCTCGGGGACCTCTTGGCCGTATTGGGGCCGTCTGGGGGCCATCTTGGGCCGTTTTGGGCCCCTTTGGAGCGCCTCTGGGGCCGTCTTGGGATGATCTTCGGGGCCTTGTAGGCCGTCTTGGGCCCGTCTGGGGGCCCTCTTGGACCGTTTTGGGGCCGTTTGGGACGCCTCCGGGGCAGTCTTGGGACGATCTTTGGGGCCTCTGGGCCGTCTTGGGCCCGTCTGGGGAAGAAACGGGCCATGGGAGCCGCCCAGGAGCCGCTTCACTCGAAAAAATACAAGGGAAACGGGCTATTAGACCAGGCGCCTGCGCCTCGCACCCCCCCTGGACCCCCCCATTTAGGGCTTCGCCCCCTACTCAACGTCACTCGCTCGTACCTCGCTCTTTCCGTCACCTGGCCCCGCACGGAAACGGAAAGAGCGCCTCAGACAAATTGACCGAAATTACTCACACCACCGTTCGTACTGGGAGCCTTGGCGTTGAGAGCTTGTTACGTCACCCCTCGCTCTTGGGAGCGTTGGGGTTCAGAGATTGTTGCGTTGCCGCCCGTTCCTGAGCCTTGGCTGGGCCTTGGTGTCAGGAACTTGTTACGTCACCGCTCTCTGCTGGGAGCCTTGGTCTTATCAGCTTGTTTACGTCACCGTTCGCTCTTGGGAGCCTTGGTGTGAAGAGCTTTTTGCGGTACCGATCGCTCTCTATTTGGCGTCTCTGGGCCTTCTTGGGAGTCCTATTGGAGCCCTTGTCGGGCCCTTTTGGAGGCCTCTTGGGAACCTCTTGGGGGCCTCTTGGGGCTTCTTGGGGGGATCTGGGGGCCTCCTGGGAGCTTCTTGGGGCGAAAGGCTAGACTTTTCGGTTCGTGGTCCCCCTCTGGGGGCCGTCTTGGGGCCCTCTTGGGCCGTCTTGGGCGCCTCTTGGGCCGTCTTGGCGCCCTCTTGGGCCGTTTTGGGGGCCTCTTGGGAGCCTCTTGGGCCGTCTTGGGGCGGTCTTGGGGGCCTCTTGGAGCGTCTTCAACGCAGTGAAAGCCGAAAAGCCTTGTATGCTAAAAATGTACCTTTTCCCATCGGAAATCAATGATTTTCGCCTCCCGGTGGCCTCTTGGGACGCCTCTTGGGGGCCTCTTGGGGCTTCTTGGGGGGCTCTGGGGGCCTCCTGGGAGCGTCTTGGGGCGAAAGGCTAGACTTTTCGGTTCGTGGTCCCCCTCTTGGGGCCGTCTTGGCGCCCTCTTGGGCCGTCTTGAGCGCCTCTTGGGCCGTCTTGGGGCCCTCTTGGGCCGTTTTGGGGGCCTCTTGGGAGCCTCTTGGGCCGTCTTGGGGCGGTTTGGGGGGCCTCTTGGGCCGTCGTCGACGCCGTGAAAAAACGACAAAGCGCACATGCTAAAAATATACGTTTTCCTTTGGAAAATCGATGATTTCGGCCTCTTGGGGCCCTCTTGGGACGCCCCTCTTGGGGGCCTCTTGGGGGCCTCTCGGGCCGTCTTGGGCGGTCTTGGGCTCTGTGGGAGCGCTCTTGGGCCGTCTTGTGGGGGAACCCGAAAAACATGCAAAAACCCTTGGGAAAGCCCGAAAACGGCCATCAACACCCAAATGTGCACGCTTCGCCCCTCCCCTGGAACCCCTCCCTTTAGGGCTTCGCCCACACCAAAACGTCATCACTCGTACCTCGCTCTTTCCGTTACCTGGCCCGGCACAGAAACGGAGAGAGCGCTTCAGAAACAGACACCGAAATTACTCACACCACCGTTCGTACTGGGAGCCTAGGAGCAGCCGCCGGGGAAAGGGTCGCGAGAGCCGGGGGTCTCGCGCATCGGAAAAAAGGGCGCTGGAAGCATGCATGTTGCTTGTACGAGGACGAGGACAAACTCGAGGACGAGGAGGAGGAGGAGGAGGAGGAGGAGCACCAGGACCTCGAGGACTGCGAGGAGGCAGGAGGGGGCAGGATCGAGGCTCGAGGAGGGCGGCGAGGAGCAAGAGGGAGCTTTCTGCCCCCCGAGTGGGCAGCAGCAGCAGGCCGCCTGAGCTTCTGGCAAGCTGGTGCTCGGGCCGCGGGGCTAGGCAGGCTTCATGCTGCCACCGACCGCCACGTTGGGCAGTTGTCCCATCAATCGCAGCCTCGGACAATCGGAGGGGGGGGGGAAAGGAGGGAGGCGGACGAGGAGGATCGACGACGACGACGAGGCAGAGGAGGATGCGGAGGAGGATGCAGAGGAGTGGGAGGCGGAGGAGGAGGCGGAGGAGGAGGAGGAGGAGGAGGAGGAGGAGTAGGAGTAGCAACAGCAATATGTCATGCACATGTTGGCGCACCCAGTAGTGCATAAGTGCTGTCTGTCCCTTCCATGTGTACCCACACTGGTAGCTTCATGTCTGAATGGCGTGGCTTGGGGCCTAGCAGGAGAGGTCGACGGAGAGGGTTGGAAACGGAAGCACTTCGAGCGTCTCGCTGCCTGCGCACGCCTGCATGGGCTTCTGCACGTGCTCGCGAACTCGGCTGAGGAGTTGTCGTGCGTTCAATCGGGTTGCTGTGGCTTGCACGAGCGGCTGACCTGTTGCTCCGCTTGGCCCAGAGCAGGAAGGGGGGGCAGGCGCGAGTCCTGCCAGGGTCGCCATCGCAGTCTCTTGTCTTCTTCTTTATCGCGCGCAGTCGTGAAGGAATCGCCGCGGCACCCACCCTCGTGACGTCACGCCGGCTATAGCTCAGTTGGTAGAGCATCTGACTGTAGAGACTGCAGATATCAGATGGTCCCTGGCTCGATTCCGGGTGGCCGGATTTGCTGAGGGGCCTCGCTGCTCGCCCCAATCCCAGGTTTGAGGTGAGTAGCGGACCTTTTGGGGGGGGGGGGGGGGGGGTGGGGGGGGGGGGGGGGGTGGGGGGGGGGGGGGGTGGGTCGGGGGGGGGGGGGGGGGGGGGGGGGGGGCTTTTTTTTCTCTTCGTGTATGTATGTGCCACCCATCTCCCGCAGGCTCACCTGAGGCCCAGAGCCTGGTGGCTTGGGCCTCCCGCCCTGGCGGAGAGCCGACCTCCGCCAGGGTCTGGACGCAGGTGGAGCCCTTCGGAGGCCTCGTGGTGCCAGTCGGTCGCCCTCCCGAGGACGAGGAGGAGGAGGAGGCCTCGTAGCTTCAGCAAGTCTACAGCTCTACTATGGGGCCGAGGCCTCAGGGGTTGAGGTGTGCGGTGAGGCGGAGGTCGAACCCGCGTAGGCACGAGTCGAGGAAGTGGAGGAGGACCTGGAGGAGGAGGAGGAGGAGGAGGAGGAGGAGGAGGAGGAGGAGGAGGAGGAGGAGGAGGAGGAGGAGGAGGAGGAGGAGGAGGAGGAGGAGGAGGAGGACGAGGAGGAGGAGGAGGAGGAGGAGGACGACCTGGAGGAGTCCGAGGAGGAAGAAGAACAGAGAGAGGAGGGACGAAGGGGGACGCTTCCTCGAGCGCAGCGCGGAGTGCGCTGGTCAAGAGGCCCTCCTTCAAAACAAAAAGAGGCTCGCGGAGGCGAGCGCCAGGGCCGCGGCAGCGAGGCAGGGCTGTGCGGCGCGCGCCTGCAGCGCGTAGCAGCCTCTGCAGCGCCCAGCGGCCTGCAGAGGCCCAGCACTGGGAGGAGGCGCCTCGACAGCTCCAGGCTGGGTCGGCTGCACGCCGGAGCGGCCCTGGACAAGACTGGCCTTTCTGTGCGCGGCGTGCCGATCGTCGCATGCGATACGACAGTCGAGGAGCCCACAGAGGACGCACGCGCCCACCCACGTAGACGAGCACGACCCCTCGATCCGCGAGACCAGCCGAGGGATACGAAGGTTTGCGCAATGCGTACTCTCCAAATCGACGTGGATTCATGTACGTGTACGTCCTCCTGTCGCTCCTGAACAGTAGCAGCCTGCGCGCTCGGGTGTGCCCCTCCGCCTCCCCCCCGAGTGCCGCACGCCAAAGACCACTCCGGCGAAGAGCCGCTCTCACGCGTAGCCGAGCAGGGCTACTGGCCGCTAGCCGAAGGGACGGCGGCGCGCACAAAGGGGCAATCGCACTTTCCGGGGGCCGGCTCTGGCAGGAGTGCGATCGGCGCAGAGTACGCGGGCCAAAATCAAAGCTAACTAGTCGGCCAGCGAAGCAGTCTCTGGAGCTAATTTTGTCGCTGGCAAGCTGGTCGAAGAGGCCTCTGGAGAGGCCCAGCTACCAGGGCGGGCGCTGGTAGGCGAAGACGAGCTGGCCGCCAAGGGGCACGAACAAAAGGTGGGGCGAGGGCGGCTGCCTTCCGAGGTGGGGGGCTTCTTGAAGGCAGGAGGGGTTCTTGAATCCTTCCTGGGCTCTGAGAGATCGGGGATCTGCTGTCCCGGGGCAGTCCCGACCCGGGTCGGGCAGGCTCTGCAGGATCCTGCAAGATCCCGCAGGATCCTGCAGGATCCTGCACCCAAGCCCGGGTCAATGCAGCCACCCTGGCTCTGCAGGACCTCCTGCGACGCCCGGCGCTCTGACTAGACCCCCGTCTGCCTCGACCCCCGTCGACTGCGCCCCGAGAGAGGCCCTCCTCGAAGGCCCCCCCCCCCCCCCCGGCCCTTCCGAAAAGGGGCCCTCGCCGTCCAAGAAGCCGCCCGCCTCATTCGATGCAGGGCAGCGTGAAGGGGAGGGGCTGGCTCTCTCCCGAGCAAAGTGAACCCCACCCTCCCCCTCAGAAATCGTGTGGGGTAGGGGTAGGGTTCGCATGTGGCCCCCTACTGGGGGGGAAAGGGGCGGGGAAACATCGACCCGGAATCGGCGGTACAGCGTGCCTCGAACAGTGTAAATCCACCCTCGGATCCCTTCTTATCCTTCGGGCCCCATCCCTCGGGACCCCACCTCTGGTGAGGGGCAACGACAGAAAGGGCCTGG
>CAUYUJ010015957.1:7500-17500 GCA_963575745.1 Prorocentrum cordatum
AGAAAAAGTAACCGGGGAATAAACCAGCTTGACCGGGAAAAACTCTATTCCACCGGTATATCGGAGGTTGGGGGGTGAGATCGAAGAGGAACGGAGAGCCCCCCTACCTGGAAATCGATTTCGGCTTCGTGTTCGTGCCGCGCGTGTGGGCGAGGCGAAGCTGCGTGGGCGGGGGAGAGGAAATTCTCCTGTGGCTGGGCCGCGGCTGGACCAAAATGCTCTCCGCCCGGCAACCGGTGGCGCGCGGTGTCCCGCCGGTGTCCCGCTGGTGTCCCGCTGGTGTCCCGCCTGTGTCCCGTCGTGGCTGGGCCGGCCGGACCACCAAAAGGTTCTCCGCCCGGCAACCGGTGGCGCGCGGTGTCCCGCCGGTGTCCCGCTAGTGTCCCGCTGGTGTCCCGCCGGTGTCCCGTCGTTGTCCCGTGGTGTCCCATGGTGAGATCGACAGTGAGATCGATGGTGAGATCGATAGCGAGATCGATGATGAGACCGATAGTGAGATCGACAGTGAGATCTATAGTGAGAGATCGACAGTGGGATCTGTAGTGAGATCGATCGTGAGATCGATCGTGATATCGATAGTGAGATCGATAGTGAGATCGATCGAGTGGGATCGATAGCGAGATCGATAGTGGAATCGATCGTGAGATGAATAGTGAGATCGAAAGCGAGATCGATAGAGAGATCGATAGCGAGATCATTAGTGGGATCGATAGTGGGATGGATAGTGAGATCGACAGTGAGATCGATTGTGTCCCGTCGGTGTCCCATCGGTGTCCCGTCGGTGTCCCGTGGTTTCACGTGCTGGGATCGATAGTGGTATCGATAATGATATCGATAGTTACCCAACTGCTGCCCATTGCTGGCCCCCTCACCCCCCAACGTCCTTATCACCCGCAGGGTGGTCGTATAGGTATACCATCGAACCGGCGTTTACGATTCGACCTCCCTGCCCCTCCCCTTCCTCCTCCTCCTCCTCCTCCTCCTCCTCCTCTCCTCCTCCTCCTTCCCTCCTCCTCCTTTTTCCACCTCCTCCTCGTCGTCCTCCTCCTCCTCCTCCTCCCTCCCCCCTCCTCCTCCTCCTCCTCCTCCTCCCTCCTCCTCCTCCTCCTCCTCCTCCTCCCTCCTCCTCCTCGTCCTCCTCCTCCTCATCCCTCCTCTTCTTCCTCCTCCTCCTCCTCCTCCTCCGCCTCCTCCTCCTCCTCCTTTCCTCCTCCTCCTCCTCCTCCTCCTCCTCCTCCTCCTCCTCCTCCTCCTCCTCCTCCTCCCTCCTCCCCCTCCTCCTCCCCCTCCTCCCCCCCCTTCTCCCCCCTCTTCCCTCCTCCCTCCTCCCTCCTCCATCCTGCCTCCTCACTCCTCCCTCCTCCTCCTCCCTCCTCCCTTCCTCTCCATCCTCCCTCCTCCCTCCTACCCTCCCTCCTCCCTCCTCCCTCCTCTTCCTCCTCCTCCTCCATCCTCCTCCTCCTCCTCCTCCTCCTCCTCCTCCTCCTCCGCATCATCATCACATCATCATCATCATCATCATCATCATCATCATCATCATCATCATCTCATCATCATCATCATCATCATCATCATCATCATCATCATCATCATCATCATCATCATCATCACATCATCATCATCTCATCATCTTCATCATTCTTCATCTTCATCATCATCATCATCATCAGCAGCAGCAGCATCAGCATCAGCATCATCAGCATCATCATCATCATCATTATCATCATCAACATCATCATCATCATCACCACCACCACCACCACCATCATCATCATCATCACCACCACCACCACCACCACCATCATCATCATCATCATTATCATCATCAGCATCATCATCAGCATCACCATCATCATCGTAATCGTGCTCATCATGGCCAACACACTCGTCAGCATGAAAATCATCACAAACTACAACAGAAGCAGCAGCATCAGCATCATTATCAGCCGCATCATCGCTACCACCGTCGTCATCATACTGATCAGCATCGTCATCATCATGATAATCATCATCATCATCATCATCATCATCATCATCATCACCATCACCATCATCATCATCATCATCATCATCATCATCATCATCATCAGCATCATCATCAACATCACCATCATCATCGTAATCGTGCCCATCATGGCCAATACACTCGTCAGCATGAAAATCATCACAAACTACAACAGAAGCAGCAGCATCAGCATCATTATCAGCCGCATCGTCGCTACCACCGTCGTCATCATACTGATCAGCATCGTCATCATCATGATAATCACCATCATCATCATCATCATCATCATCAGAAGCATCATCAGCAGCAGCATAACCATTATCATCATCATCATCATCAGCAGCAGCAGCAGCATCAGCATCATATCCGGCAAAATCCTCACCATCGTCAATCAGCATCATAGCAAGCACCATCATCAGCATCATCATAGCATCACCTTAATCGTGCTCATCATGGCCACGCACTTGTAAGCATGAAGAACACCGTGAACAACAACAGAAGCATCATCATCGGCATCATCATCATCATCATCATCATCATCTGCATCATCGCAACCACCATCGTCAGCATATGTATCATCATCATAGTACGCATCATCATCACAATCATTGACATCATCAGCATCATCATCGGCATCAGCATCATCATCATCATCATCATCATCATCATCATCATCGTCATCATCATCATCATCAGCAGCACCATCATCAGCATCATCGTCATCGTTCGCATATTCCTCATACTCGCAACGATTATCATCATCAGCATCATCATCATCAGCCTCATCAGCATCATCATTACCATCGTCAGCATCAGTATCATCATCATCATCAGCATCAGCATCATCATAATCGTAATCGTGCTCATCATGGCCAACACACTCGTCAGCATGAAAATCATTACAAACTACAACAGAAGCAGCATCATCAGCATCATCATCATCATCATCAGCCGCATCATCGCTACCACCGTCGTCATCATACTGATCAGCATTGTCATCATAGTCCGCATCATCATCATCATCATCATCATCATCAGAAGCATCATGATCAGCAGCATCATCAGCAGCAGCAGAATCATCATCAACATCATCATCAGTAGCATCAAAATCATCATCTTCAACAAAATCATCATCATCGTCATCATCATGACAAGCATCAGCATCATCATAGCATCAACGTAATCGTCATTATCATGGCAACGCACTCGTCAGCATGATCATCATCCCCATCCGCATCATAACCATCCTCAACCTCAACCTCATCATCATCATCGTCATCATCATGATCATCAGCCTCAGCATCGGCACAATCAGCATCATCAGCAACCCCGTCCGCATCATAATAATCCTCAACCTCATCCTCATCATCGTCATCATCGACATAATGATCATCGTCATCATCATCATCAGTAGCACGATCAGCACAATTTCCCGCATCATCAACATCCCCAGATGCATCAGAATCATCCTTAACCGCATCATCATCATCATCATCATCATCGTCAGCATAGTTATCATCATCATCCTCATCAGCATCAGCATCAGCATCAGCAAGTATAGCAACAATAACAAACTCATCAGCATCATCATCATCATCCTCATCATCATCCTCATCATCATCATCCTAGTCATCATCATCATCATCATCATCATCATCATCATCATCATCATCATCATCATCTGCAGAAGCATCAGCATCATCATCAGAATCCTCATCATCCGATCGCTCTCGCGATCGCTCTCGCTCTTCCGCCGGCGGGCCCTCCCCCCCAAGGCGCGGGACACCGCCCCGGGGCACCACACGCCCCTAGCGGCGCTCGCCGCGGCGCCAGCGGGTGGGGTTTCGTTCCCCCTCCTCCTCCTCCTCCTGTTGCTCCTCCTCCTCCAACTCGCCCTCCTCCTCCTCCCCCCTCCTCCTCCTCCTCCTCCTCCTCCTCCTCCTCCTCCTCCTCCTCCTCCTCCTCCTCCTCCTCCTCCTCCTCATCTCCTCTCCTCCTCCTCCTCCTCCTCCTCCTCCTCCTCCTCCTCCTCCTCCTCCTCCTCCTCCTCCTCCTCCTCCTCCTCCTCCTCCTCTTCCTCCTCCTCCTCCTCCTCCTCCTCCTCCTCCTCTTCCTCCCCCTCCTCCTCCTTTTCCTCCTCGGCAAAACATACCGCGCCAAAGAGTCTTCGACGGGCTACTGGCGGATGCAAAAAAAATCACCGGGATGGCTTCAATGACCCGAATGGCTCGAAACTGCCCCGCGGATGTGAATCGAGACTCTCCTCTGCCCAGCCTGGCCCACAACTTCCTTGCCCTGTCTGGAAGTTTTGCCCGAGCAGGAGGTGGATAACTGAGCCGTGAAGAGGAAATGGCACCACACCGCGAGCAGCCCACAAGAGAAATACGGTCCTGCATGCGAAAATGAATGTGTACATGCGGCTTCTCTCCATTGGCGCCGAGTCTCAAAGAGGCTGCGACGGCCCGAGACACGATGTCCTGGGGAGCGGGTTCCTGCACAAGCTGCAGGACTGGCTGAGGAGGCTTCCCACGCTTCAAAGGAGGAGGATGGAAGGAGTCAAGGTCCTCCCCAACACGCCCAACCCACTTCACCCAGGACTCAAGAACTTCGAGGCGAGCAGCAGCGGCGGCAACAAGCGACGGCGGCACATGATCAGCCTGGGCGGCCCACATGGCACGCTTGTTTGCCACGTCGTTGCCGAACTTGGTTCTTGTGGCCGCAAGGCCAGCACGGACAGGGGCGCGCGAGGAATGGGCAGGCACTTTGACGAAGCGAACCGACTCACGCGACACCGACCTGTCGAAGTCCCAATCATCAAGCCTGCCCCAGACCTGACGCCACAAGAAAGAGCGGGCGCGAAGCACACCAGCGGCGCGGAGGCGCCCCCTCGACGCGGCACCATCAAAAACAGATGTGGAATCAGAGTGCACAACAACGGGCGGGCACGCGTGCTTAAGGCATTCAACGAAGACCTTCAGTTCAGCTTCATTGATATTGACAAACTCAGCAACCAGTGGTCCACACACTAGCGCAGCAATTTCACAAGACTCGCGGCGCCCTCTTTCAAGGCCATCAATGGCCCAGCCCCGTGAGGCCCACGGCCCCAGGTCAGCCTCAAAAGCGGAAACGTCGAGGAAAACATCGCCCGCGAGAGATCCCGGGGCGCCGCGAACGCAAAGAAGGGGAGGGAGATCAGGAGACGAGGGGCGCTCAAGCTCAGGGAACGGCACAAGACACCTCTCAGCAAGTAGCCGTGGGAGGCATCCCTGCTGAGCTGCAGTTTAAATTGTCTGACACAAGAGGCGAGGCGCCTCGCGCTGCATCGCATGACGCTGGCGCCAGCAGTGCCCGCGGGCCACAGCGCCCATCTCCCGCTGGCCAGCAGCATGACAGGCCAGACAGAAGGGGTCAACGGGATAGCCAGTTCGCCATTGCCTTGCCATTGGCCATTAGGCTCCAATCACGCACGATCGCACACAAGATTTCTGCCGAGACGGCGCTGGGGAACGCAGACATGAGAGGGCCCGATCAAGGAGCACAACGGCTCTGCACTCGGGCGCTTCAACATGCCCAGCCATCCCGCTGCATTGCCACAGGCGCACCGTTCGCAGAACGCGCTGCTCAACGAAAGAAGGGCGGGCCCCGCCAATGTTCAGATCAGGTCCTTCTCGGAAATTCCAGAGCTCCACAGACTGCGCCCGAACGCCAATCCGGCGCAGAGAAGCCCAGAGAGTCGCGAAAGGCCCCGCCATGGAACTCCATGGGCGCCACAACTCACCGAGGCGGGCATCAACCTGCTTGAGACTAAGATCGAGGACGTCCAGGGGCATCAATCTCGCGCGAAGGCTAAGCAGGGGGCCAACATGAGGGCGAGGGCGAGGCCCCCCCCCCACTCTGGCGGTGATCCTGCAGTTCCCCAGCGGGGCCCCTCAATGTGCGCAGCTCCCTCTCATTTATTCCAATCACGGCAGTACCGAACGAAGTGGCTCCTTCCAACGCAGCCGTGCCCATCTGCCCCATAAATTTCCCCCTTGGCCTCCCTGACTTCAAGATGGACAGGCGCTGCCGTCGTTTCTTGATGGCCCCGAACCAGGCGGCAGCGGCCTTCCCGGGCTGGACATGCCCCGCGGCAAAGTCAACTCGAAGATTTCTCTCGGCGCCCACGGACTGGGCCCGCAGAAGACCGAAGTTTCGCGCAACCCGAGCTCGCAGAGCCCTGGAGTTGCCGAAGGCCCTGCCACTGTCGAGGGCCAGTTGCACTTCTACGGCTTGAAGTTCCGACACGAAGTGCTTCGCGGTGGCTTCCAGCCCCTGGCCCACGCGCCGCCGCCCCACGAAGGCGCTGCAGCGAGAAGTCATCAAGATTGGCCGCCGGGGCGACCGAACGACGCACGGCGCGCGCTCTATCGAGGGGTCCAAGCAGCAACAATTGCAACATCAAAGTGGCGAAACCACAACCTGGCACATCAGTCTGCTGCACATGCGCAACGTCACTGCACACCCCCATGAAGATGTAAGATGCGGGGCGCAGGGGGGCAATCAATGAGACGCTTCAGTTGCCAAAAAGGAAAATGCGAATAATTGCAGCTTGCATGAGATGCCGACGCTGCACGCATTCAGAGGCTTTCTTCGGGCCAAGGAGGACGGTGCCCGGGCAACAGCCTTCCGGCCAAGCACTGAAACCCAAGCACATTTGTCAGCTGAGCGCCCGCGAAAGGACCACCAGAAGTCACGAAAATTGCAATTCTGCCAGTCAGTGGTGCACGGGCGGCGAAAACGACTCTGCGCACGACATCGCACGCGTAGCAGCCCCAGAGGCCGCACACCTCCAACCCGCTTCACGATGAAAACAATCCAACTGCACATGCGCGGCCAGGCGAGGTCAGCCCCGATATCGGCCACGATCTCACACAACCGCTGGAGCGCCGAATCGAATCCGATTGCTGCGCGGGCGGAGTTGGTCGAATCCTGAACCAGTCTTGGCCGGGAAGTTGCGAAGGACAGCTTGGAGTTCCAAAACGGTGGGAAGGGGGAAGACGAACATCGAGGGAATCAGGCCATTCCAGAGGCCGCGTTTCAGCATGCACCTTCCACCAATCTCCCGATTCCTTCTGCGGCATGTCTACCTCCTCCCGTGCGTTGGCAGGGCGAAGCGCACTGTGCCCCATCACGCTGGGCCGCCAGCCAATCGGAAGTTCAGAGAACGAGTGCAGCTCAGAAGCCCCACAAAGCGGGCGTCAACCCACTGTCTCGATTGCTGCTACTTGCGAAATGCTGATTGCTGCTTCTGCGCATGGGCTGCATGATCCGCCAACTGTTTGAGAGCCCCCCCCCCCCCCAAGAGTCACAATTATGTTACCCAAGACGTAAGCCCACGCAACGTAGATATGCTCAGAGGGCAACGCGTGGGCCTTGGAGAGCTTGCGGAACCTGTCGGCGCTTGAAGTCCACGCTTGCAGCTTATCCCCAAACACGGTGCCGCACGCGAAGTAGGTCACCAAGCGCCAGAGAAACTGTCCGTCACCACACCGCCAGGCGGGCGAGGATAGGTGTCAATCTCGTCTAGCACGTCAACCGTGTCCACCGAGCACAATGGAAGATACGACAGAACAATCGATGACGCGCCCTGCTGGCGAGCAAGTACCAACCGAAGGCGCGACAGTCTGAGCATCTAGAGCCGCTGGCAAACCCGAGGACTCGAGCTGCTACGGTTCCAATTGCCAACCACCTGATATAATGAAGGGACTGCGCGCGGATTTGAGAGCGCCCCCGAGCCTCGAGAGAATGCCCCAATTGAAGTCCGCGAGACTGCCCCCATTCTTGAGATAGGTATTGCCCAAGCGAAAGCCACCCTTGACCAGACCTCCTACACGTAGTAGGGAACAGCGCCCAGGCAAGATGGCCCCCGTCTGGGTCTCCAGAGTGCTGAGCCTGCTTAGTTTGGAAACCACGGTGAGCGGGCCTCCAAACGTGCCACCATTCTGGGTAGCAGTAGCCGGTATAGATTTGGCAGACACCCCTCCCGCCGAAGAGCGACCTCCTCGCAATCGAGGTCCAAAGCTTGATGTGCCTCTTGCACGCGCAGGGCGTCAAAACCAGAACAGCCAAAACTCGCTCCAGACTTGAGTACTCTGTGACATTGAAGTTCCGAAGACCCAGTCCCGAGACTTGCCTGGGCTAGGAAGAGGTCCCTGCTCCCCTTGGCGAGCGCGAGCCATCACGCACACGATGGGTAGGGTCGGCGACGACAGCAGGAGCGGAGCGAGGTACAGAGTGCCCAGCAGTGCGTAGGACATCTTGAAGCACGCAACGCATTTGCCCAGGATCGGTGCCGTTGACCTGTGCAATTGTAGCCGCCACCCCGCCACTAACCAAACTGCAGAGAACCGCGTGTTCGACGGAGGCGGCCTTGTGTGCAAGATCCGCCCAGGCGTCATCCAGGCCATCGGGATCCTCGTCGTCGAAGCCCTCATCACGATTAGAGTCTACCACCTGGGCATGAGCTGCTTGAAGTAGTACGAGATCAGCGACCTGCGGCGACGGAGCAGCCGCCACACGCTGTGTTGCCTGCGCATTCTCCACCTGGGCCTTGGCCTCCAGCAGCTTGGTGAACTGCATGGCGAGGACAGGGTCGGGCTGCTGGAAGCGCTGAAGAGCAAGCGTTCGGGCGCCTCCTCGCCAACGCTGCAACAGTGCCCGACACTCCTCCCACGATCTGCGCCCAAGCCTACTGCGAACGCTCTGCCGCCAGTTGCTCCTGCTCCAGGAACTCCTGCTGCTCTTGCGCAAGGCCACCACGCGCGCAAGCTGATCCTGCAGCTGGGCCGATCGATCGAGTTTCTTGCCGACGGCGAGGAGCTTGGACTTGAGCTGGGTGCGCTCGTGCTGCGCACCCTTGGTGACAGCATGCGGGTCCCCACTGTGTTTGGCCCTCACTGCGGCCACCTGCCCACGCTGCGCCGCGGTGAACAGCACGACCGCATTGGTGAAGTGTTCCTCGGACATGGCGGCGAGGGCCTCCACCTGGTCATCAAAGAGCTTGGTGCCGCCACTGCCTGAGCTGGCTGCAGGACGCTTGTGATGCCCAGCGCGCCAGCCGTCAGCACCCAAGTCACCTGCAGGAAGGAGGCGGATCAGCGACATTTGACATGCGGGAGCGGCTTCCAGCAGTGCATGCACCACTTGTACTATGACCTGTTCTTGCGGCAGCGGCAGGCGGGGCAGACAGTCGGCATGATGGCGCCGTATCTCCGCGAGGCTGCTGCTCGTGCGCAGCGACAAAAACCCGTGGGCAATGTGCCCCAAGCCGCTCGAGCGAGAGCAGGCTACGGAAGGGTCCAAAGCTAATCGCTGATTCTCGGACGTCTAAAATCCTTCACAACGTTTAGCCTTGTGCCACAATGGCTACGGATCTCCTTCTCCTCCTCCTCCTCCTCCTCCTCCTCCTCCTCCTCTTCTTATGTTTCTTCTTCTTCTTCTTCTTCTTCTTCTTCTTCTTCTTTTTCCTCCTCCTCCTCCTCCTCCTCCTCCTCCTCCTCCTCCTCCTCCTCCTCCCTCCTCCTCCTCCTCCTCCTCCTCCTCCTCCTCCTCCCCCCCCCCTCCTCCTCCCCCTCCCCCTCCCTCCTCCTCCTCCTCCTCCTTCTCCTCCTCCTCCTCCTCCTCCTCCTCCTCCTCCTCCTCCTCCATTACGATTCCGTATATATAACTTCGCCGTCGCACCCCAAAGCTTAAAACATTGACAACAAGTTCACGGACGGAGGGCAGGTGGTTTTCAAAATGTGGCTCTCGCCTTAGCGCCGCGCACATTCGTTTCAATAAATTTAAAAGTTTCACGGATTGAAGGCGGGTGGTTTTCAAAATGCAGCTCTCGCCGTAGCGCCGCGAACATTGGTTTCAAAAAATCGCGAGAGCTTCACGGATTGAAGGCAGGTGGTTTTCAAAATGTGGCTCGCGCCGTGCACATTCGCACTTAAAATTTGCAAGAAGTTCACGAAG
>CAUYUJ010015957.1:27500-47500 GCA_963575745.1 Prorocentrum cordatum
GCGGCCCCGCCGCTCGCAGGGGCAGAGGCGGCGCAGGGGGCAGCCAGGGCCGCGGCCCCACCCGCCGCCACCGCGTGGCGCAGGTCGGCTTGCAAGCCCTCCACGAGCGCCTCGAGGTCAAGCACGCGCCGCAGCGCCGCCGCCAGGCGCCCAGCCGCCGCACCCAGGGCAGCGCCCTGCCTGGCACGCTGCGTCGGCCACGGCGACGGCGCAGCCGCTGTAGCCTCTGGGAGTTCCACCGCCGCATCGGCCGCCCTGCCCCCGCCCGCAGCCATCCCCTGGGGAGCCATCGCACCGCGGCAGAGACCCAACGTTGCCGCCCGCCTGGCGCCCAAGCAGGCATGAGCCAAAATGGCTCGAGCCAAAATGGCTACGGAACTCTCTCTCTCTCTCTCTCCCTCTCTCTCTCTCTCTCTCTCTCTCTCTCTTTCTCCCACCCGAGAGCAGGTTCCTCAGATTGTTTTCATCTTGTCCTCTTGCTTACTGTGCACTTCTGAGTTGCTGCCGCGTTTTGGCTTAGGCCGTTCAGGAAGGCGGACTGCCCAGGGCACGCTCATAGCAGTACCGTATGGTGCCTTCTCGATCGTGATCGAGAACCTGTGGCCGAGGTGGAAAATCGTCAGGTCTTATTGGTTTGATTGATTGGAACGCCAAGGGGGACTCTCTCCTATCGCACCTCAAGCTGGCCTTCACAGAGGGCTACGGGGAGTTGCGGTTCCCGTCACTTGCTTGCAAGCGGACGTGCATTTATCCCTCTGTGTGCACTACCGTCTTATTTTTCTTCTTCTTACCCATCATCGTCCTGTCCGCCCAGGCCACCAAAATTTTTCCACACTGTTCGACCAACCGGCCTTGTTCATCTCACTCCAGGCGTTTGTATCACACCGTCGTGAAGTATGGCTAGCGATGTTTACCCAGAGCTCCCAGAGGTACTACCAGATCCTCGTAGCGAGCCTTTGGAATCTCGAGGAGCAGTGGCGCAGACGCCATCAAGAAGATGTGATACGTCACGAGGAATGTTTGCTGAAGTTGGACGCGCTAGAGTCGGAGGACGAGACCTCGAGCTCTGGGGAGTTGCCGATGTGGGACGACACGCTTCGTTCTCGGAGGATATGGATGACGATGAGGCCCCCCCGCTCCAGGAGCTGGAGCAGCTTCGATTCACGATGCCGTACCCAAGCCAGCAACGCACGGCCGCGCACACAGCAGACAGATTTGTTCGTGGGATTCTCAAGAAGGGCTCCGACTACACGATGGGCGGCATGGGAGCTCAACTTCGCATGAAGCTATGGGAACGTCGTGACCATCGGCGCATCACGGCCTACATCACGACATATTTAGCCATACTGTGTGATTACGTTGGTAACAGACCGACAGACCTCCGACCGTTTAGAGGAGTCGCCCTATGGAGTACCATCGGAGTCGTCCTCATCATGTCTGCTCTTTGTCGATTGCGCCATGCCTTTGTGATGCCACGAATGCCGAGGTGGGCTCGGCGCGTCTGGCAGATGCTTCCTCCAGAATGGCGACGTGGAGTGCACGACTGGGACGAGCCGATCGTGTCCATGGCACTCTCTAGTGTGCTTGGCGTGAGCTGTGAGCCTCATCGAGCGGTAGTGTACATCTTGGGCAGCTACGCGTCCCAGTACATAGGGAAAGCATGTCTAAGAACAGGTGCCCTTCCTGGACTACTGGGGCGTCTCCAGGAGCACGTTCGGGCTCTTCTGCATCCTCGGGTTCGACCAGGGAATCGGCCTCGGCATCGTGAACTTCGGCGTTCTGGAGGCTCACTGTTTTTCCTACCGATGATATGGGTACCATCAGAAGCGGCAAGTTCATTTCGAAACTTTAGCGATTCGGAGGTTTTCACCATCGGCGAATGCAGCTGGCGCTAGGGAATCTGAACTCATAAGCTTACGACGTGGCCTGGGGACCCTCTACTTACTTACCTCCCAAGACGAAGACCCGACCCCGACGACGACCACCCTCCTGGCGACGACCCCCTCCTCGACGTACGCCCCCACCCGTCTGGCTGACAGCAACCCCTGCCCACTTGGAGGTCACCTCGAGACTCGTAAGAGGCCCTCTCAGCCAGTACCCAGGGGCCCTGTCGGAACCCGCCCCCTACAGCGTGCTCTACACCCTCCAGATCACAGAAAGGTTCCTCCTCACCAGTGTCGAAGGACCCCTTTCTGGCTTCTTGGTCACGAGCATATGGGACTTCTTCTAGCTTATTTAGCAGCGCGATGGCGACCGTTGCCTGTGTGTACGTTTTTTTTTTATCACGCTTGGAGATAGGTGCGATCCTGTTCAAAGCCGCGAGTTTGGCTGGAGAACTCCTACAGAACTTCAACGTGTCAGAGTAGCTAAGTTCCACATTGACCGTCACCTGAAGTGCCTTGGGTTACCGGCAGCTCGGAGGCCCCTCCTGAAGCTTCCCTTTGAGTACCAGGCGAGGCACCTCCAGTATGTAGTCAAGGGAGCCATGCAATCGATGGTTAACCAGATGCGTTATGCTCCAGCACGGGAATGGTATGCTCAACCACCTCGTGTTTCTTTTCATGCACGTAGAATCTGGAAGGATCGGGTGTCGGCGAGCCGTTGTTGTGCATCTTATCAGTCCTCCTGCCTGCCAGAGTCCGTCGTCTCGTCCAACTTTGTGTCAGGACCATTACATTTGAAGCAGCTGCGAGGCTCGTGGCGGCTACCTGTCTGGTGCGTTCCTCTCGCGGCCCTCAGGAGTGCGAAGGTGTGCATCTTGGAATGGGCACAGGCGGCACGACTTCCCCAGCCAGTTATCCGACGAGGGTTGGATTATCTGCAGAATAGGTTTTCGTCTCCTCTACCTCCAGAGCTATGTGCTGCCCTACCTCAACCCCCACCTCGCCGGCACTTCCTGGAGAAAGAAATGCAGGCATCACTTGAGCAAACAAGCAGTGACATCTATATCGCAGATAACAAGCAGTGTGACAAAATACGGGTGGCAGACGGGGGTGATGTAGTACGATGGCTCCATCAAACAGCTGAGCTAGACCAGGACTGGAAAGTACGTTTGGATATCTCTAAGTACGATGCTGCTTTATGGTGGTGGTCTCGGGCGTTCCATGGGCTACCCTCCTGGCTGCGTACTAGGAATATGCTACCCCACCCCACAAAGAAGACGAACCCGCCCTACGTGTTCCCAACTGTCAAAAGCAAGTGTTTCTTACCTGATGGTGTGCGTTGCTGTGCGAAGCCAGGTCACAGTTGAATGCGTCGCATCGTCAACTCAGCAGATGCTCCAGGGACAGCAGGGCATCGCGTGATCGGCAGGGCCACGAGACACCTTCTGCGTGAGAGTGAAGTGTCGTGCGAGGTCTTTGATATGAAAGACGCCGCTCGTGATATTAACCGCATCGTCCAAGACCTTGACCCACCCAGCACTGATGTCTGCCTTCGCTGTTCTTGCCATATTCCGTCCATCTCGACTGTTGTTGCTGATGCGGATCAAGCGTATGAGCAGTGTAATTCTACTCTCATTGGTCAGGCGTGGAAGGAGGCGTCGGCTGAAATATCCCATCGTCTAGGAACAGATGCAGTACTAGTCAAGCGTGGAAAAGAAAACAAAACAACAACATTCCGATCAGGGACCCCGCCAACATATTTCAAAGTAACGATAGCAAATATCACGTCGACGATGTTAGCAAATTATTGGTTGTCTTTAGTGACGATTGGTGGGATTGTTTATTCACTTAGGGGTCTACCGATTGGTGGTGTGCTCTCAGGTGTGGCTTTATCGATGTTACTGGCGTGGTTTGAACTTCGAGCGTCCCGTCGTCCTCAGCAGTTTCGGGACCATGGTTTCCAGATTTCATCGTCCCCGGAGAAGATGGAGATTCGGCAGCGTCGATACGTTGGCGACATCCTAGGGGTTAGCAAGGTCTATTGCAGGCAGTGTGTCTACCTCTACCTGTCCCAGGTCTACCAGGTCAAGCTCTCCCCAGCCTCGGACTTCTTGGACCCTCAGGCCCCGTGCGTCTGGTTGGACCTCGGGTTGTGGCCCTCCGAATATAATATCTCCATTCATCCGAAGAATGAGAACCGCGTCTGGCTTCTCCAAGGTTGTGTAGACACCCGCCCAAAAACAAATATTCTTCCCTGGCCTGGACTACCTCCCAGAGGGTTCAATATGGTGTTTTCTCTCTTCACAGGACGCCTAGCTAGAGCCCAATATTTGGGCTTGCCTGTGAGATTTGCGACATCTTGGGTCTTGGAGCTCGTCTTAGAGTTGTTTGTGATGGGCTACCCCTCGAAGCTCATCATCGCCTCCTTGCAGGCTTGTCCCTGGTCTGTCGCCATACAGACGGCTCGAGCGACGGTGAGGTGCTGGCGTCGGTTCTTTCTCCAACCTACAGAAATGGGTTCTCGTGGGCCTCGTCAACCCTGGGTCCGCCAAGGTGGTAGCCATGAAGGTGATGGGCGTTCCAGCGGCTACAGCTACCAGTACCGTGGCCATGAATCTCGGCGTCGTGACGGCAGTTGGGGTCCTGAGCGCAGGTTTGACCCCGACCGACGTGGACCTCGGGATGCTGATCGTGACTACAGCGGCCTCCGTGACTCCACGGACCAGCGTGACTACTACCGTGACACCCGTGATATACGTGACGTTCGGGAGTGCCGCGAGTACCGTGACCATCGTGACCACCGTGATGCACCATACGACCGCCGCCCTGACCGTGACGCCCGCGGCCGTGGCTCAGATCGAGGTGATCGTGACCGTGGCCAGGGTTCTGGCCGTCCTCGCTCCCGCTCCGCCTCGGGCAAGAAGGCAGACGTCCAGCGCCTTCGGGAAGAGCTAGCGGCTGCGGACCCTGAGTTCAAGGCCGCGCTCAAGGACAAGGAGGACAGGAAGGAGGAGATGCAGCTCCGCAAGCAGGGCGAATATGTGGCGATGGCCATGAAGTCAAGCTTCGGGGACCAGCTCACCAAGCTCCTCGAGGCGTTGGACAGCGGTGGCAAGCCGAAGAAGTCCGTCATGGGGGAGCGCGAGGTGAGCCCGACACCGGTGGCGGAAGCCCCCGTTAGCACGGCTCTTCTCAAGAGGGCGGAGATCGGATGGCCCCGGTCCCTCATCGGCGGCAAGAAGCAGCTGGGCACACGCATGTCCTGGGCTGAGGCCGCTCAGGTCTTGGAGGCGCGCATGGTGGACAAGACGGTGGTGGCGCAGATCAACAAGTGCATCATGGCCCACTTTCCGAAGCGTACGCCACCTACGAGCAAGGCGAAGCGTGTGCAGCTTGTCCTGGGGATCCTTCACGCCAGCGCCCTCTGAGATGTGAGTGCCGAGACCGTTGCTGCTGACAACGAATCCGATGACGGAGACATCTACCAAGAGAAGCACTACGCGATGTCCAGTCGCCCACCTCGTGATTGGATCATTTTGGGTTTCATGATTGGCTTCTGTGTGGCTCTCGTTGTGAATATCTTGATTCCAGCGAAAGAGTGGAGGACGATCCAGGTTATCCGTGCGTACCTCACTCTGAATTGGACGCATACTCGTGAGGCTGGAATGTTACAAGAATTATCCAACATGTTCGCAAACCCGTTCACGATAGCGAGTGATCAAGAGCAGGCAATCGTTCGTCACATGATTACAGGCCTGGTAGGGGCCTCAATCCCAGTAATGGCCGGTCAACTCCCACTTGGCAGTGCTCTGACTCTCCTCCCTAGGCTTGTAGCTCCCTCTCATCAACGCCAAGGGACCCAACCACGTACAGGGAAGCAGGTTTGTGACTTGACCTCGGAGCCGATCTCTCTTGGGATTTGACACCTAGGACACTGATGTACCCTGCCCCCTCCTTATTGAACATACCCCCTGCCCGCTCCCCCTATCTCCCGAGAATCAGGCTCCCCGAGGTCGTGTGATAACGATTTGAGCTGTTCCCTCAGGTGTGACCTACACCCAGCGCCTGATCCTTTCTGCCTTTTCCTCCCCATTCCCAGCTACAGGTCCCCCCTCTCAGATCCTCGGAGGTCTTGTTTGTAGGTCTCGTAAGCTGTACCTTAGAGACGAACTCGGATCCCGAAGAGTGCCGTTTTCAGTTCCCGACTGCCTGTGGAGAGTGTTGCATCAGCTCCGACTTGGTGCTCCAGAGGGTGCCATACTGTTCGAGTATGAGCGTGGAGCACCCCCCCTCCTGCCCGACTACAGGGAACTACACTTAGGTTCTCCCCCCCTCCCTCCTCCTCCTAGAGAGCTGATGCCGCTGAATGACCAGCCCTGCGAGTACCACGAGGCGCGCGATGGGCATCTCTCTCTCTCTCTCTCTCTCTCTTTCTCCCACCCGAGAGCATGTTCCTCATCTTGTCTTCATCTTGTCCTCTTGCTTACTGTGCACTTCTGAGTTGCTGCCGCGTTTGGGCTTAGGCCGTTCAGGAAGGCGGACTGCCCAGGGCACGCTCATAGCAGTACCGTCTGGTGCCTTCTCGATCGTGATCGAGAACCTGTGGCCGAGGTGAAAAATCGTCAGGTCTTATTGGTTTGATTGATTGGAACGCCAAGGGGGACTCTCTCTCTCTCTCTTTCTCTCTCTCTCTCTCTCTCTCTCTCTCTCTCTCTCTCTCTCTCTCTCTCTCTTCTGCCTCTAATCAGCCGCCCCCTCTTCGCTCCTTCTCTCCTGGCGTTGTCCCTCTTCCTTCGTCCCTCCCCCTCCCTTCCTCCCACTCTCCCTCGTTCTCCCCCCCTCCTTTTTTGGCAGGGCCCACACCAATTCCAATGGCGGGCACATATACGCCCACGAAGGATTGTCCGCCCGTTCATGTTTGCCCGCCTGTCTAAGCCCGCCGCCCCCCGCAAAGAGAAAGAATCCCCCCAAAGGGGGTGTGATCGAGACAAAAAGGGCGGGCATCGAGGTTGTGGGGGGCTCGTTTTGAATGACACACGGGCAAGAGCGAACAGTCTTAGAATGAGTGTTGTTGCTGCTGTTGTTGGTGGTGCTGTTGTTGTTGGTGGTGTTGGTGTTGCTGGTGCTGTTGGTGTTGTTGTTATTGGTGGTGCTGCTGTTGGTGGTGTTGTTGTTGCTGGTGCTGTTGTTGTTGTTGGTGTTGCTGTTGTTGCTGAAGTTGTTGTTGTTGGTGGTGGTGTTGTTGTTGTTGGTGTTGATATTGGTGTTGATGTTGTTGTTGGTGGTGGTGTTGCTGTTGTTGTTGTTGTTGCTGCTGTTGATGTTGTTGTTGTTGGTGGTGTTGTTGTTGTTGGTGTTGTTGGTGTTGCTGGTGTTGGTGTTGTTGTTGGTGTTGGTGTTGTTGTTGCTGTTGTTGTGTTTGATGTTGTTGTTGTTGATGTTGTTGTTGTTGATGTTGTTGTTGTTGGTGTTGTTGTTGTTGGTGTTGGTGTTGTTGTTGTTGTTATTGCTGTTGTTGTTGTTGTTGTTATTGTTGTTGTTGTTTGTGTTGTTGATTGTGTTGTTGTCTTTGGTGTTGTTGGTGGTGTTGTTGTCGTTTGTTGTCGTCGTCCCCCCCGCGACCCACCAGCGGCCCACCCCGCAACCCACCCCGCCACCCACCCCGCGACCCACCCCGCGACCCACCCGCGACCCACCTGCGACCCACCCCGCAAACCACCCGCGACCCACCCGCGACCCACCCGCGACCCACCCCGCGGCCCACCCGTGACCCACTTGCGACCCACCAGCGACCCACCCGCGACCCACCCGCGACCCACTTGCGACCCACCAGCGCCCCACTCCGCGACCCACCCGCGACCCACCCGCGACCGAACCAGATTGGCTCGAAGAAAAGATCGGCGCCTGCGGCGGGCTCGTTGCATACAATTCGTGAAACTTTGGCGCCTGCGGCGGGCTTCTCCAGAGTCTCGCAAACTGCCGACGTCCCCCCCGCCCCCACTATTGTCCGCACACGCGGGGTCTAAAGTGTATATATATATATATATAGATATATAGCTATATATATCTATATATATATATACGCACACACACACACTCGTATATGTATTCCAGGTCTCTCAATAAGCGTAGGGGGGTGGATCGCGCGGTGGGGTGGGAAACCGCTGTCCTTCGGGGGGCGCGGGGAGGTTGGGGAGCGAGAGGGGGTGGGTTTGGGGCGCGTGGGGGGGCGGGCAAGGGGCGTCGGACAGGTTGGCACGGGGGGGGCTTATTGAAGGATGTGGAGTGCCTATACATAGAAATATGCATCTACACTTATGCGTGTATGTACCTGTCCGGTGTTTGCATGCCATTACACCGCATCCTTCCAACCCTCCCCCCTCCCCTGGACCCCTCCCTGGAGGGCTTCGCCCAAAACACAACGTCCTCACTCGTACCTCGCTCGTTCCATTACCTGGCCCGGCACAGAAACGGAAAGAGCGCTTCAGAAACAGAAACCGAAATTATTCATACCACCGTTCGTACTGGGAGCCTTGGCGTTGAGAGCTTGTTACGTCACCACTCGCTCTTGGGAGCCTTGGGGTTCAGAGATTGTTGCGTTGCCGCCCGTTCCTGAGCCTTGGCTGGGCATTAGTGTCAGGAAAGTGTTACGTCACCACTCTCTGCTGGGAGCCTTGGTCTTATCAGCTTGTTTACGTCACCGTTCGCTCTTGGGAGCCTTGATGTGAAGAGCTTTTTGCGTTACCGATCGCTCTTTATTTGGCGTCTCTGGGCCTTCTTGCGAGTCCTACTGGGGCCCTTTTAGAACCCTTTTGGAGGCCTCTTGGGAACCTCTTGGGACGCCTCTTGGGGCTTCTTGGGGGGCTCTGGGGGCCTCCTGGGAGCTTCTTGGGGCGAAAGGCTAGACTTTTCGGTTCGTGGTCCCCCTCTGGGGGCCGTCTTGGGGCCCTCTTGGGCCGTCTTGGGCGCCTTTTGGGCCGTCTTGCGGCCCTCTTGGGCCGTTTTGGGGGCCTCTTGGGAGCCTCTTGGGCCGTCTTGGGGCGGTCTTGGGGCCTCTTGGGCCGTCGTCAACGCCGTGAAAGCCGAAATGCCGTATATGCTAAAAATATACCTTTTTCCCGTGGGAAATCAATGATGTGCCTCCTGGTGGCCTCTTGGGACGCCTCTTGGGGGCCTCTTGGGGCTTCTTGGGGTGCTCTGGGGGCCTCCTGGGAGCGTCTTGGGGCGAAAGGCTAGACATTTCGGTTCGTGGTCCCCCTCTTGGGGCCGTCTTAGAGCCCTCTTGGGCCGTCTTGGGCGCCTCTTGGGCCGTCTTGGGGCCCTCTTGGGCCGTTTTGGGGGCCTCTTGGGAGCCTCTTGGGCCGTCTTGGGGCGGTCTTTGGGGCCTCTTGGGCCGTCGTCAACGCCGTGAAAGCCGAAAAGCCGCATATGCTAAACATGCACGTTTTCTCAAGGAAAATCAATGAGTTTGGCCTCTTGGGGGGCCCTCTTGGGACGCCACTTGGGCGCCTCTTGGGGGCCTCTTGGGGGCCTCTTGGGCCGTCTCGGGCGGTCTTGGGCTCTCTTGTAGCGGTCTTGGGCCGTCTTGGGGGGAAACCCGAAAAACATGCAAAAGCACAAAGGAAAACCGAAAACGGCCATTACACCGCATCCTTCCAACCCTGCCCCCCTCCCCTGGACGCCTCCCTAGAGGGCTTCGCCCAAAACACAACGTCATCACTCGTACCTCGCTCATTCCATTACCTGGCCCGGCACAGAAACGGAAAGAGCGCTTCGGAAACAGAAACCGAAATTACTCATACCACCGATCGTACTGGGAGCCTTGGCGTTGAGAGCTTGTTACGTCACCACTCGCTCTTGGGAGCCTTGGGGTTCAGAGATTGTTGCGTTGCCGCCCGTTCCTGAGCCTTGGCTGGGCATTGGTGTCAGGAACTTGTTACGTCACCGCTCTCTGCTGGAAGCCTTGGCCTTATCAGCTTGTTCACGTCACCGTTCGCTCTTGGGAGCCTTGGTGTGAAGAGCTTTTTGCGTTACCGATCGCTCATTTCTTGGCGTCTCTGGGCCTTCTTGGGAGTCCTACTGGAGCCCTTTTAGAGCCCTTTTGGAGGCCTCTTGGGAACCTCTTGGGGGCTTCTTGGGGGGCTCTGGGGGCCTCCTGGGAGCTTCTTGGGGCGAAAGGCTAGACTTTTTGGTTCGTGGTCCCCCTCTTGGGGCCGTCTTGGGGCCCTCTTGGGCCGTCTTGGGCGCGTCTTGGGCCGTCTTGGGGCCCTCTTGGGCCCTTTTGGGGGCCTCTTGGGAGCCTCTTGGGCCGTCTTGGGGCGGTCTTGGGGGCCTCTTGGACCGTCTCCAATGCCGTGAAAGCCGAAATGCCGTGGATGCTAAAAATATACCTTTTTCCCGTGGGAAATCAATGAGTTTGGCCTCCTGGTGGCCTCTTGGGACGCCTCTTGGGGGCCTCTTGGGGCTTCTTGGGGGGCTCTTGGGGCCTCCTGGGAGCGTCTTGGGGCGAAAGGCTAGACATTTCGGTTCGTGGTCCCCCTCTTGGGGCCGTCTTGGGGCCCTCTTGGGCCGTCTTGGGCGCGTCTTGGGCCGTCTTGGCGCCCTCTTGGGCCGTTTTGGGGGCCTCTTGGGAGCCTATTGGGCCGTCTTGGGGCGGTCTTGGGGGCCTCTTGGGCCGTCGTCAACGCCGTGAAAGCCGAAAAGCCGCATATGCTAAACATGCACGTTTTCTTAAGGAAAATCAATGAGTTTGGCCTCTTGGGGGGCCCTCTTGGGACGCCCCTTGGGCGCCTCTTGGGGGCCTCTTGGACTGTCTTGGGCGGTCTGGGGCTCTCTTGGAGCGCTCTTGGGCCGTCTTGGGGGGGAACCCGAAAAACATGCAAAAACCAAAAGGAAAACCCGAAAACGGCAATGGCAACGCATCCTTCCAACCCTGCCCCCTCCCATGGACCCCTCCCTAGAGGGCTTCGCCCAAACACAACGTCATCACTCATACCTCGCTCTTTCCGTTATCACATCCCTCCGCTCCTCCCCCTCCTCTGGACCCCTCCCTAAATGGGAGCCCTGGTGTTCAGAGACTGCCACGTTGCCGCTCGCTCTTGAGAGCCTGGTGTGACGAGCTTTGTACGTCACCGCGCTCTGGGGAGCCTTGGTGTCAAGAGCTTGTTAAGTCACCGCTCGCTGATGGGAGCCATGGTCTTCTTGAGCGTCTCTTGGGCCTCGTCGGGTTCTTCTTGGGGCCCTTTTAGAACCCTTCGGGAGCCCCTGCGGGGCCAGTCTGGGCCGTTCTGGAGCCCTTTTGGGCCGTCTAGAGGCGTCTTGGAAGCCTTTGGCCGCCTTGGGGCTTTCTTGGGGGCCTCTTGGGGGCATCTTGGGAGCCTCTCTGGGCCCTCTGGGGGCTCCGTTGTGGCCGTCTCAGGGCCCTCTTGGGCCGTCTTCGGGCCTCTCTGGGGACCATCTTGGGGCTCACTTGGGCAATTTGGATGCCCTCTTGGGCCGTTTTAGGGCCCTCTTCGATAGCTTTCGGGCCTTTTGGGGGGCCTCTGGGGCCGTCCGTCTACGGACGATATTTGGGGCCTCTCGGGCCGTCTTGTCTTGGGTAGGAGGGACCGTCTTGAGGCCATCTGAACGCATCTTCTAACGCTTTAGGGCAGTCTTCGGCTCTCTTAGAGCGCTCTTGAGCCGTCTTGGAGCCCTCTTGGCCGTCCTGGGCGCCTCTTGGGCCGTTTAGGACGCCTCTGGAGGCCTCTTGGGGGCCTCTTTGTGTGTAGGGGGGCGTATTGAACAATTGTCTGCCGCCCTAACCCCTCCCCGGGACCCCTCCCTTAAGGGCTTCGCCCTACCTGAACGTCATCACTAATACCTCACTCTTTCCGTCACCTGCTCGGCACGGGGACGGAAAGCGCGTGTATTTCGTGAGGGCGCGCGATCGCTTGCCTAGGGTCTTGGAGCCCTGCTGGTGTCGGGACTTTGGCATGACAAAACAATAATTAGCCCAAAACCGTACGAAAAACAATGCGCCACATGGATTGCACCACCTAGATTGCACCACATAGATTGCACGACCTAGTTTGTACCACATGGCATGTTAGAACACACTGTCTAGGGATCCACGCTGGCTAACAACTCGATATACATATATATATATATATATACACACACACAAACAAACAAACAAACAAACAAACAAACAAACAAACAAACAAACGAACGAACAAACGAACGAACAAACAAACAAACACGCGTAAACACATACAAACAATCCGCCGGCCCCCTTGTGGGGCCACCAGGCTGTAGGCGCGGGTTCGCAGTTTCCTGTGTCAGTTGTAGCTTGTAGTTTCCAGTGTTACAGTTCTGCTTCTTGCTGGTTACTGTAACTAGTTGATTGACCGCGCGGGGGGGGAGGCCCAAACCAGATATTTAGCACCTCCTGGGCGCGTTGTCTGAATTGCTGGGGGGGCTCGAAATCGACACCCCTCACGCAGATCCGCGGGGTCAGGGTCCAAAAACACAGGGGATTTGCCACATTTCTGAAATTCGGTGCCACCCCTCACGCAGATCCGCGGGGTCAGGGTCCAAAAACACATGGGATTTGCCACATTTCTGAAATTCGGTGCCACCCCTCACGCAGATCCGCGGGGTCAGGGTCCAAAAACACAGGGGATTTGCCACATTTCTGAAATTCGGTGCCACCCCTCACGCAGATCCGCGGGGTCAGGGTCCAAAAACACAGGGGATTTGCCACATTTCTGAAATTCGGTGCCACCCCTCACGCAGATCCGCGGGGTCAGGGTCCAAAAAAACAAAGGGATTTGCCACATTTCTGAAATTCGGTGCCACCCCTCACGCAGATCCGCGGGTCAGGGTCCAAAAACACAGGGATTTGCCACATTTCTGAAATTCGGCGCCACCCCTACGCAGATCCGCGGGGTCAGGGTCCAAAAACACAGGGGATTTGGCACATTTCTGAAATTCGGTGCCACCCTTCACGCACATCCATCGCAAGGCGTGGTAACCCAAACTGCGAGAACTCCCTCGGCCCTTTAATCGCAAGGTGTGGTAACCAAGCCCGTAAACCATACACGTCTTACCAATCGCCAGGTGTGGTAACCCCTCTTGTGATCAGTTGGTTTTGCTGATTGCGAATCGGCTTCGCATGAAGTTTCGATACTGCTTCACGACAGCGCCAAGGCCTCATGACTTAGCTCTTCCATGGCCCATTCTCCGAGAGAGGGGGCCGGCGGCAGGGGGCGAAGCCCTTACGGATTAACACTCAACAAAATCAACTTCGAACCTCGAGCCTGGATCCCCCAACCTGGAATTGTTACTCCCAGGCGGGGAACCGCGCGCACCTCCCCCAGCCCTTCCCGTCGGGCACGTCGGCCGGCACCGCGTCGAACAGGAAGGGGAGCGTCTGCGAGCAGCTCGTCCGGGATCCGACGAGGGCCATCAGCAGCCACAGCGCGCAGGGGGCGCCGAACTCCACCTGGGGCGACGGAGGCGAGCAGGCCCCGCGCGCGAGGGCACGGCGAGGCCACGCCGCGGCCCACCGCGGGGCGCCAGCGCGACACCCCGCGTGGAGAAGAGGGCGCCCACGCGCGGCCCTCCCTGAGATCCGACGCAGCGAAAAGGGTGCAGCATCGTAACAAAAAGAAAGCGCCTGGAGCCCAGAGCGAGGCGAAACGTGCAGCATCGAAAAAAAAAAGAAGCCTCAGGCGAGGGCGTCCTTCCGGAGGTTTGGGCCCCTTTTATGGCCAGGCCCTCTCGGAGTACATTGCGAGAAAACACCGACGGGAGCGTTGTTGGTGGTGGTGGTGGCGGTGGTGGTGTTGCTGGTTGTGTTGTTGTTGTTGTTGTTGTTGTTGTTGTTGTTGTTGTTGTTGTGGTTGTTGTTGTTGTTGGTTGTGGTGGTGGTGGTGGTGGTGGTGGTGGTGGTGGTGGTGGTGGTGGTGGTGGTGGTGGTGGTGGTGGTGGTGGTGGTGGTGTTATTGTTGCTGCTGCTGCTGCTGCTGCTGGTGGTGTTGCTGCTGCTGGTGTTGTTGTGGCTGCTGTTGTCGCCATTGCTGTTGCCGTTGGTGTGGCTGCTGCTGGGGAGCCGGAATGGGCGCACGCCCGAGACGCTCGAGCGGGAGCCTCGGTGTCGAAGGAGATGCGGCCGGCGCCGAGGCGGGAGCGCCAAAGCGGACATGAGGGGGTCCAACAGTCATCGCAACTGCTCCCCAAAGTAGGCTTGCCCTGTAGGAGTTCGAAGCGAAGCCTTACGAATTGGTCCGCTGCCCCCCCCCCCCTCCCCCCAGTTCCTATGCCCCCCCTGATTCCTATAGCTGTGCCTATCTATGCCTATGCCTATGCCTCCCCTCTGACTCCTATGCCTACGCCTATGCCTATGCCTATGCCTATGCCTTTGCCTATGCCTATGCCTATGCCTATGCCTATGCCTATGCCTATGCCTATGCCTATGCCTATGCCTATGCCTATGCCTATGCCTATGCACCACCTCTGAGCGCTCCTATGCCTATGCCACTGATTATGCCTATGCATATCTTTCCAATGCTTGCTTGCTGGCTTGCTGGCTTGCTTGCTTGAATGCTTCCTTGCGCGCTTGCTTGCTTGCTTGCTTGCTTGCTTGCGCGCTTGCTTGCTTGCTTGCTTGCAAGCTTGCTTGCTTGCTTGCACGCTTGCTTGCTTGCTTGCTTGATTGCTTGCTTGCTTGCTTGCGCTTGCTTGCACGCTTGCTTGCTTGCTGAGTTGCGGATTCCAAGCATGCTTGATTCCTCTGATTCCTTGATTTGAGTCGTCTAATCTATTTGGAGTCAACGCTGGCTGATATTTATGGTGGGGGGGGGGGGCATTGGACAAGGAATCCCTAGAGAAGGAATCCAGGGTCTGGAAGCCGCTGGATCGCCAATCCTGCATCGGCGACGGAAATCACCGTCGCCCTCACCTGCTGAGGAACCCTCCCGGATATCCGCAGCCTCGGCACCCCGTTGCCTCGACGAACGCCCCCCCCCCGCAGCAGCTCCGAGCGTTGAAGAGAGACAGACCCTCGGAGGCCTCGCTTCCGCGCCCCCGCCCCGCCTTGGGGTCGGGGGGGCCGGCCCGGGGGGCCGCGCAGACGTGCTGGGCCCCGGGGCTGGCCGGGCAGTGCAGCAGCCCGACGAGCAGGCCCGCGAGGGCGGCCGCCCCCGAGAGCACGAAGAGGGCGCGGGAGATGAGCGGGAAGGTCCTGGGAGGGGGGGGGGAGGGACATACTAATACTATATGTCCTCCTTGGAGGCGCGCGTCCGACCCGAACATATAGTATACCCGTCTTGTAGTATATCGTTTCACGAGCGGTGTGGCCAGGAAGCGCACGCCACGACGCATATACTATAAGATTTCTCGGTGCGCGCGTCGCCCCTGGGGGGGCGACGCACATCTAGTATAAGTATGTTGGGGTGTTGCCGATGGGAGGGGGGGGGAGGAGGGCGAGAGTCCTCGAGATGCGTCTGCACACCACACCCTCCCCGCCCCAGTCAGATCCCACCGCCCGGGGCCACTCTCAGCGCACAGACAAAAAAAAAACCAGGGGAGGGACTCTTGTGTAGACCTCCCCAGGGCGAGAATTGTTTCCTCTTGGGCCCGGAACGACGGCTTGAAGTCTTGAGCAGACGCGCGTGAGATAACCGCCGTCTGATCCCATGAAGCTCGCGCGGATCCAAATGTGGCTTTTGTGTTTGTTTCGGTCCGATGTTTACCCCGTCTAAAGTTTATCATACTAAAATTAGACAAAGAACCGAAGGACATCGGATCCGCGGACACTGGAACCCGCCCGTGTTAAGATTCTACGGGGGAAGGGGGTTCGGTCATTAACTTCCAACTCATCATCGCCATTTGCACTTCGAGAGGAAAAGATTTCGTCCTGCGCATCAGGCCCACAGCCAGGACCATCGCTCGCCCCCCGGGGCCTTTTTGGGTACAGTATACAGACTTTTCGGACGGAGAGAGGGCCATGACCAAGACTGAGCGCGGAAGCGGCGGAGGAGGAGGAGGAGGAGGAGGAGGACATCGTCGACTCGTGGATCCCCCTCGCGAGTCGGCAGCGGCCAGCGTGGACCACGGCCGAGGTCGGCGCCAGCGAGATCCCGCGGCCTCGTGGTCGTGGTCGGCGTGTCTCTTTTCCCCCGAGGTCCTCGCCGTGAGCCCCCAGCGCCAGGTGGCCCTGGAGTCGGCCTGCTTGATCGGGGACAGATCCTCCAGACGAAGACAGAAGAAAACAACACGAGCGAATCTCTTGGAGACAAAAGAAAACAAAACCAGAAGACAAAAGAAACAAAACAAAAGAAGACAAAAAGACACAAGAAATTAGACTTTCGGAGGTCCGCGCGGATCGCTCGGATCGGCGCTGGACCCCGCCCCCCCTCCCTGGCGCGCGGTGCGCGCCAGGGGCAGCGCCAGAGGAGCCGCCATGGGGGGCCCAGCGCCGATCTAAGAGATCCGCGCGGACTTCCGAAAGCTTGTGATTCGTGCCTGTTGTTTTGCTTCGGTCCTCGACGTTCATGAAGCGCACGTGCTGCAGCGCCCAGTAGTTCTGCAACATCACGCACGCGAGGAGGCTGGCCACACACACGGTCGCCCAGCAGATCCTCTCGCGGGAAGTAGGAAGGTCCCGATACCGCCACTCCACGGACCTCTCCCGGAGAGCGTTCTGACCAGAATTTCGAAGCGAATCTGGCCGTGGCGACAAGGGCTGGGTCGGGCGGAAAACTGTTTCTGGAGGAAAACGAAGAACGCACAAAATAATCAAGAAGTGTCAGAAGTATTTGTTTGAATAAATCGTCCTTCGACTATGTTTGACTATTTTTGAACGCTCCCCCTGTGTAGGGACAGGCTCGACTTAAGACAAGGGCCCTCTGGGAGGCCCACGAAAGGCCAAAACGAGGCAAGGGAAGCGGCATCGGCACAGAGAAGCTGGAAAGAGCGGAGGGTAGAAACTCGGTGAAAACGAAGATAGCCAGGGCTGGAAGGACTGGCGAAGGGCTGAAACGAGCCCGAGACGGTTGGGATGAGGTCGCCACGGCTGGACAAGACTGAAGGAAACTGGCCAGGGCTGGAAAGATCGGGCCTCGGCGGGACTGGGTTTCGTGGGGCCGGGTTTCGTGACGTGCACCAGGGGACGCCGCCCTCGCCCCATTCCACTAAGCAAAACTGCCGTCACCCGAAGAAACGCCAGCTACGGCAGGCTTGGTCTTGTGATTCTGGTGAATTTTCTGGGCTTCGGGGCCCAATCACTAACCAGCTCCCCTTACCTGGGGTTCTGGCTTTATCCGAACAGAGTGGGAGGGCACGCTTTCCAGCTTCCCTGTACCTCTTGCTCCTCCGCATCCTCTGGGCCCACGGGCAGAACTCCCGGTAGGGGCACTGCAGTGCCACCGTGAGGGCGGTGAGGCTAAGGATGCTGCAGAGCGTGACGCCAGCCTGGTAGAACGTCTCGACGCCGAACGCGCAGCGTGCCATCGGCGGGCAGCACCGCTGGTGGACCGCGCGCGGGAGAATGAGTGTTGCGCAGAAGCTCGCTGTGAAGGCTGGCATTGATCCCGCGGGGTGACGGCGAGGACGCGAAGGAGCACGACCCAGGAATGCTGGCGTCGTAAACGAGATCACGACGGAAGAGTTCCAGCCGCTTTTTCAGCCTCTTGGCCCTCCTCCTCCTCCTCCTCCTCCTCCTCCTCGTCCTCCTCCTCCTCCTCCTCCTCCTCCTCCTCCTCCTCCTCCTCCTCCTCCTCCTCCTCTCGGAGCCCGCGCCGGGCCCCGGGACCGCAAAAAAAAAAACTGCTCGGGATGGAAATTCTGGCCCCGGAGAGAAAGGGTCGGGACGTCCGGGGGGCCAAGCCTTGCAAAATCCAGGCACTGGGTGTCAAGGGAGGGAGCCCCCAAATATACACCACCACCACCTCCATCCCCCCCTCCCTCTCGCTGGAAAGAGGAGAGAGGAGGAATCGACGTGGTGGTGGTGTATGTTCTTTGGGCCCCCATCTAGGGAGGATGCGGATGCTTGCGCGGACGAGGTCCGCAGAATGATGAGGGCAGAAAGAGCAGGAGGAGGACAGCAGCGATGAGGACAAGGACGCGGAGAAAATGAGCAGGAAAACGAAGAGGCGGAGGGGCGAAAGGAAAGCGAGGAACACAAGGGATGCAGACACACCTGGTTTGCTTCAACGCGGCGCCAACGCTGCAAGCATGCGTGCACACTGGAAACTCGTGCCACATGTTGCCCCAATCTGAGGTCCTGCTACAGCTGGCGCGTGTCATTGCGCGCGAGACTGAACTTCCCCGAACATTGCTTGAAATCAGGGGTCAACCACGTACTCCAGATTTCGTAATAAAAGGAAGGAGGTCTGGACCCTCCAAGACAAGCCATTTCAGACCTCCCCCGTGGGAGAACCCTCCAGAACACCGTCCCCAGACCCCCCCCCAGGCCCCCCAAGATAGCCTGGAAGAGACCCCCCCCCCCCGAAATGAGACCCCCCTCCCTTTACTACGAAATCTGGAGTACCTTGCTCGAGCAGCTGGACGGGCCCGCCGAGGCTGCTCCACGCCAGCGCCCCGCGCCCGCTGCCGGGCGCCCCGCGGGCGCTCGCGGCCCCCACCGCGCCCCCTCGGCGGGCCCGCCGACGCTTCGCCCCGCGGGGCGCCCCGCGGGGCGCCTCCCGCGGGCGCCCCGCCGGGCGCCCGCGGGCGCCCCGTGCCCGCCGGGGGGGGGTCCGCCTCCTCTCCTCCTCCTCCCCTCCTCCTCCTCCTCCTCCTCGTCGTCCTCCTCCTGCTCTCCTCCTCCTCCTGCTCCTCCTCCTCCTCCTCCTCCTCCTCCTCCTCCTCCTCCTCCTCCTCCGCGGGTGCTCGTGGGCGCCCCGTGGCCTGCCTGGGCGGGCGGCCCGCCCCGCGCACGCCACAACGCACTGGCGCACGCAGCAGGCCGCCGGGGGGGCGGAGCCCAAGGAGCGCGCTGGATCGCCTCGGCGCCGCGTTGAGACCCTCCTGTTCGCTTCGGCAGCAATGCGGGCGCCATCTCGAAGGCCAGCGCGAGCCTGGAGATGGCGAGCGACAACCTCAGGATTGTCGATTCCTTGCGCCCGCACGCGGCCCCCTTTTCCACGAGCTCAGCTTCGGTGTCCCATCGAACACCGGAGGAAAGCCTGGGGCAAGCTGTGAGACAACCAGGGAGCCCGGGGCCCCTCCCCAACGAAAAGGGTTCCTTCTTCAGCGCCCCGACTGCAGCTCACACCACATGTAGGGCACACCGCATAGCTTATACGACATAGCGCACACCACACAGCTTACACAGCATAGCGAACCCCGCCTAGCCTACTGCTCATATTGTTGGAAACAGAACTGACACCAGATAGCTTGCTCCGCAAATGATTCACCTCCACGGTACAATAACTCACTAATTATTTGATGCCCACGCTGACAAAGATGCGGGATTTGTTCGATGCCTGTGCGGTGAATCGTGGTATCCAGTTGTGAACTCGCACGACCTAGCCCACTGGTGCCCGTATGCCGCACACCGACCAACCACTGCAAGAGCTCCCTGGCCCAGCCTAGCCAAGTCCTCTGCCGAGAGTGGGAAGGAGGGAGGGAGGGCGAGGAAGGGAACGAGCGAGGAGGCGGAGGAGGAGGAGGAGGAGGAGGATAAGGAGGAGGAGCAGCAGCAGCAGGTAGAGGGAGGAGGAAGGAGGAGGGCGGAGGAGGTGGAGGGGAAAGACGGAGGAGGCGGGGAGAGCAAAGGGAAGAGGAGGAGGAGGAGGGACGAGAAAGGATGAGGTGGAGGGGGGAGTAGGAGGAGGCAGAGGGAGGAGCAAGATAAGAGGAGGAGGAAGAGGAGGAGGAAGAGGAGGAGCTGTTGGATACACTTCGCAGCCTTAGCCTTTGGAGGAGGAGCGCATGAGCGCCGTGTCCAACGAGAGGCCTCAGGTGACGCTGCAGGAAGGGCGAGACCGTCGCCCGTCCTGAAACAGTGACCAGCCATCCGCATGGCTGTGCAAGCAGACAGTATCCTTCTCATACCCCTCCCTCGCTCCTCCATCCCCTCCTCCCCCATCCTCCTTCCTCGCTCCTCCTCCCTCGCTCCCTACGTATCCC
>CAUYUJ010015957.1:52500-57500 GCA_963575745.1 Prorocentrum cordatum
TCCCTTCCTTCCCCTCCCTCGCCCCCACCTCCCTTTCTGCATTCCCCCATTCCCTCGTACTTTCTCCCGCCAACGGGTGTGGGCGCACCCCCATCTGACTTGGCCTTCATCATATGCGACACATCCGAACCTATATACGCAGATACCTCGGTGACACAGGGCGGAGCGAAAGAGTAGGCTTAAGCAAGAGCAGCGGGAGCAAGACGATGATAAGTATGATGGCAAGAATGCATCAGGCAACATAGAAACGGGCTGGATCCATAACCGCCCACCCGCCACAACACAGGGGATGCGTAGCATTGTAAGCACAATCCGTGTGTTGATTTCCTTATCGATTGAATTAGGACTTCGCGAGAACAACTCAAAAAGCACTCTGGAGAGCCCCGCTGGCTCGAACAGCACTCGTCCAGCACACCCGCAAGCTCTGAGGGGCAATGACATCTTAAGCCCCTGCCGGCGATCAGTGGGCGATTGGAGGTCGATGCGCTTTCCTCTGAGCCTATACCCCCCGTCGCTGGTTTTCGGGTCATAACTCGGGCCTCCAGCGGCAGCCTGGGACGATCCAGGCATCCCCGGAACGCTCTCGGCGAGGCGCGGCTGCTGGAGAGCATCCCGAGGCTGAAAGGCCGCCGAGGTCCGACGAAGACGGCCCAAAAAGCCTGGAAGTTCGAGAGATCCCGAAGCCGTGGGAGTGGACACGCTCTTGCGGTGGATACCTCTGCGCGCGCAACCAGCGAAAGCTTCGGGGCCCCAAAAGACCGTGTGGTGACAGACCGCGTGGTGACCTCGGAGTCCCCAACGACCTCACTGCGCGGTCCGTCACCGCACGGCTTTGGGACCTCGGAGGCCCCAGTCGCCCGAGGCGTCCTCGGAGAACGACCCGGGTCCCAAAGTTGAGCGCTGCGTCATCGCACGATCTTGGGGCCTCGGAGGCCCCAGGTCGCCCGAGGCGTCGCCGGAGAACGAACGACCCGAGCCTCAAAAGAGCGCGGTGGCCCCGAGCCCCCCACCGACTCACCACGCGGCGTGGTCACCGCACCGGCTGGGGGCCTTCGGAAACGGAGGCCTCCCACACGAGGTCTGAGCAGGTGGGGTCGGAGGAGCGCGCCGCATCGCCGATGCATCGTCAACGTCGGCGATGCCTCTGCGACGTCGGCGCGGAGAGATCGGGCTCCACCTCGAGCGGCATCGCCGATCTGCGATGCGGCGCGATCCTCCGATCGGGGGGAGGGACAACGGGGGCGCGAGGGCCGCGGCGCAGTGTCGAAACGTCCTGACCTGCCTATAGGCACACCATAGAATCTGATACGAACCTTGTGTGGTCTGCAAGGGATGGGCTTACGCATTTCTGGTTGGCACTGCCTTGTTTGAACACATCGGCTTATGCATGCTCTAAGAACGTCGTTCCCCAAACAGTGCTTGCACGTATGGGTTTTGACTTCTTTCTGACACCCGACATGGGTAAAGAACAAATGGGTACAATGCCCAACAACACATATTGCCCCAAACCAACAGCGGATGCTGTTGGGCAGGCGGTTGTCGGTCCCAGATGGACACAATCCGCGGCGACACCGACAGCCAGTCCTGCACAAAATGACCAGGAACTGCCGTTGGTCTTTGTACCCGTTCTTTCCGTATTCCTCGGTGGCAACCCGCGGGAGCCTCTCATGCCATCTTGTTGGCTCTTGCGAATCGGCGCTAATCGACGCCAGTCGACGCTAATCGACGCCAGGTCGACGCTAATCAAGGCTAACCGACGCTAAATCGGCGCTATCTCATCCCCTCCCAGACACTAGTCGACGCTAATCGACGCTAAAGACTTGATTAAAGAGGTATACCAAACCCCCATGATTTGCTACCGCATTGTATCCATTCTTTCCCTGTCCGTTTCGAACGTCCCGAAGACTGGCCGGCTCATTGCCGCCCGTCGCCGCCCGTCGCCGACGCCGCCGCCGCCGGCAGAACTGAGCCCCAGCGGCGGTCTGGCCGGCTCGCCTCCGCCCGTCGCCGCCCGTCGCCGCTTGCTCTGCACTGCTCTGCACTGCTCTGCACTGCTCTGCATCGCAAGGCACTGCGTTGCATTGCTTCGCATGGCAATCGCATTGCGATCGCAGTGCATTACAATCGCATTACCTTCCTCTGCATTGCTTTTAGACTGTTGTTGCCTCACTTTGTACTACCTTGCATGCCCATCACAGTGCAACCGCATTGCATTGCATTGCATTGTTTAGCATTGCTGCGTTGCTGTTGCATTGCAATCGCATTGCAATCGTATTGCATTGCTTCGCGTTGCTTCGCACTGAGTCGCATTACTTTGCATTGCTTCGCGTTGCGTTGCATTGCTTCGCATTGCTTTCCGTTGCTTTGCCTTTGCTTGCGTTGCTCTGCATTGCTTCGCTTTGCAGTGCTCTGCATTTGCTTGCGTTGCTTTGCGTTGCTTTGCATTGCTCTGCATTTATTTGCGTCACTTTGCATGGCGTTGCACTGCTCTGCCTTGCCTTGCACCACTTTGCGTCACCTTGCAACGAGCGCACTGCACCACATGGCAGGCACCACCTGGATTGCACCACATGGATTCGCTCTCTTCTGAAGCAAGAGTCAGCTCTGACGAGCGTGCAGAGCGGATTCATCCAAAAACGTTTTCTTTCGCAGGGTCGCGCGGACCGCTGCCAACAAACCGTTTCCCGTTTGCCAAGGGCGGCAAAAGCGGCGAGCCCCGAGCAAAAGCGGCGGGCCTGCTCCGCGCCGCCGCCCCCGCCGCAGACCTCGCCAGCGGCCCCCGCTGGCTCCGGAGGCGGGGCGGCGTGGGCGGGCCTCGCCTCGCGGGAGCCGCCCGCCGCCGCCGCTCGCCGCCGCCGCTCGCCGCCGCCGCTCGCCACCGCCGCAGCACGCCGTCCGCCGCACGGCGGTCGCCGCGGCGGCGGCCTCTCCTTCTCCTCCTCCTCCTCCTCCTCTCCTCCTCCTCCTCCTCCTCCTCCTCCTCCTCCTCCTCCTCCTCCCTCCCGCCTCCTCCTCCTCCCCCCTTCTTCCTCCCCTCCTCCTCCTCCTCCTCGTTCTCCTCCTCTCTCTCTTTCTCCTCTCCTCCTCCTCGTTCTCCTCCTCCTCCTTCTCCTCCTCCTCCTCATCCTCCTCCGTTTTCTCTCCTCCGCCTGCTTGCCCTCCTCCTCCTCCTCCTCCTCCTCCTCCTCCTCCTCCTCTCTTCCCCTACCTCTACCCTCCTCCTCCTCATGCTCTTCCTCTCTTCCCCCTCCTCCTCGACCTCCTCCACCTCCTCCCCCCTCATCGTCCCTCTCCTCCCCCTGCCTCTCATCATCGTCAAAATCACCACCACCAGCAGCAGCAGCATCATCAGCATCATCATCATCATCATCATCATCATCATCATCATCATCATCATCATCATCAGCATCATCATCATCATCATCACCACCACCACCACCACCACCATCATCATCATCATCAGCAGCAGCAGCATCATCATCAGCATCATCAGCATCAGTATCGTCATTATCATCACCACCACCACCACCACCACCACCACCATCATCATCATCATCATCATCATCATCATCATCATCATCATCATCATCATTATCAGCATCATCATTATCAGCATCGTCATCATCATCATCATCATCATCATCAGCATCATCATCATCATCATCATCATCATCATAATCATCATCATCATCACCATCATCATCATCATCATCATCATCATCATCCGCACCAGCATCATCATCAGCATCATCATCAGCATTATCGTCATCATCCGCATCATCATCCTCACCACCACCCTCATAATCATCATCAGCAGCAGCGGCAGCAGCATCAACATCATCATCATCAGCAGCAGCATCATCGTAATTGCCTTCGTCATCGTCATCGTCATCGTCCTTAGCACAAGCACAATCATCAGCAGTACAATCACCATCATCAGCAGAACAAATCATCATCAGCATCGTCATCCTCATCATCGTCATCATCGCCATGTGTATCATCATCATCATCATCATCATCATCGTCATCATCATCATCAGCATCATCATCAGCATCATCATCAGCATCAGCATCAGCATCAGCATTACCATAACGACCGTCATCGACATCATCATCGTCGCCATCACAATCACCATCGCCATCATCATCATCATCATCATCATCACCACCACCATCAGTATCATGAGCATGATCATCATAATCGTCATCGTCATCGTCATCGTCATAACCATCAGAACACGCAGAACAATCACAATCAGAACCTCAAAATCACAATCAGAACAAGCAGCAACATCAGCAACAACACCGTCAGAACAATCGCAATCACCGTCACCATCAGCATCATCATAATCAGAATCAGCATCATCATCATAAAATTCAACATCGTCATCTTCATAACTTGCAGAAACACCACCATCAGCAGCATCATCACAATCAACAGCATCATCATCATTATCAGCATCTTCATCATAATCGTCGTCAGCATCATCAGCATCATCATCGTCATCGTCATCGCCATCATCATCATTATCACCATCGTCATCAACCTTGTCATCGGCATCGCCACCATCATCCTCGTCATGATGATCATCATCAGCACCAACATCATCATCACCGTCGCTATCATAACCGCCATCGCCATCATCATCAACATCATCACCATGGGCAGCATAATCATCATCGTGATCATTATTATCATCATCGTCATCACCATCAGCAGAACAATCACGATCACTTTCATCATCATCATCACCATCATCAGCAGCAGCATCCTCATCGTCATCGTCGTCGTCGCCATCACCATTACCATCATCACCATCATTATCACCACCATCATCACAACAATCATCGTCACCATAACCATCATCATCATCATCATCATCAGTGCCCCCAAATGCCACATCATCATCACCACCATCACCATCGCCATCATCATCACGATCAGCGTTACCATCATCATCCCCATCGCCACCACTACCATCATCATCATCATCATCATC
>CAUYUJ010015957.1:60000-81291 GCA_963575745.1 Prorocentrum cordatum
GGGCGATTTTTTTTTTTTTCTTTTCCACCCCTGATCCCCAGAGCCACCCCTGAACGTACCTGGTGCAGCATTAGGAGCCACACTCCCTTCGCCGCTGCGCTGTGCAGCGGCACCCAAAAGGGGGCGATGACCGCGAGCATGCCAGCGGCCTCGCGGGCCGCCCTGGTGGCGCACGCCACGGGGCGGCTCCGAGGGCCCCGAAGCAACTGAAACATCATGCACAGCCAGAGAGGAGGAGGAGGGGGAGGAGGAAGAGAAAAATACAATCGCCTGGCTCCTCCAGGCATTGGCCACAATACGGTGCCTCCGAGCAGTGACCCTCAGACGAGCCTCAAAATGCTGCTCAACCGAGCCAGGGACGCCGAGACGACGGTTATTGTGGGACGCAACAAAAGCATCTATACAAACGGCAAACAGAACATTAGATGACATCGGAGACGGTGACAGCAGAAGGAAGGGGAGGAGCCAGGGAGAACCCTCAGGTAACCAAGACGACGAAATAAATAAGTGACCAAGCCAACGACGGAAGAGAGCAGCAAGACGAGGGCAACGACTGTAATGCTCGACAGAATCAAGATCCTGAGAACCATCATCTCGGCATCCCAACAGGCAACCAGCAGATCTGGCATGAAATCTACGCGAGGAACATAGACCACGGCACAAGAAACGATATATGCCTACCAACAGATATGGTTGGGTACTCTCGACTAGGACGAACGAGTTCAGGAAGAAACGATCCATCATCGGAAGAGTTAGCTGAGGGAACCAGGCCGAAATCCGACGATAGAGAATACTGCGGGCATCTTCACGAGGGCCAAAGTGCTTAAGACAGCGAGCGTATAGTAGGGCTTGGAGCTTGCGACTAGACTCATCAACACGCAACGGGATGCTCGTGTACCATTCATACAGTGTGCGCATATATGAAAGAAAGCTGGATTTCCACCAGCCGGTGCGAACCCGAACCATAATCACGTCATCGTCAAACTCGAGAGAAGATAGACGGGCGAACACTTCTAAAACAGCAGGGCGCCTCAAGATATACCTCAAGCATGTCGCTCGAGCCAGCGACGCCAGCTCAGGAAACTCAGCTGGAAGATTAAGCTGGCGAAGCTGTGTACACATCGCATAACTGAATGCATTCCTCGGCCCAGCTGTGAGAAACATGACCGACTCACGATAGGCGTGAAATAGCTGCTTGCTTATGGGGTTGAGCTGGAGAATAAAGCCAAGCACGGAAACACACATGACACGGAAAGCAACAGCAGCACGGGTAAGACCCAAGCCCAGGCGGCGAGAGGTCCCCACACGGAGTCTGAACTTACGAAGAGCCTCCGACCAAACCTCAGAGGATCCCCGAGGACCGATACACATCCCAAGATATTTGACACAGTGAAGCACTTGAAGCCGTTTGATGTCACCCTTCAGAACTTTGACGGAGGACCGAACCCAGGAGATCTCAAGATTCCCAACCAGGAGTAACTGACATTTGTGATAGTTAAGACGAAGCCCCGCAATACGTTCTAGGTCTTCCAACTTGTGAAAGACGGGCCCCAGCGATGTAAATATATCAGGAAGACCGAAGCAGAAATCGTCCGCATATGCCAGCGAGAGCGATATGTGAGACGCAAGCGATGCTTGGACCCATCTGAGCAAAGGGTCAGCCGCCAAGACAAAAAGAAGCATGCTGGATGGGCACCCTTGCTTCACTCCTCTTCCCATGCAAATCCTCCCATGCCTCTTCCCTCCCAGTGCAATAGTAGCATACTGAGCTTGATACAGCAACGTGAAGAACCGAATAACAGCGGAACTGATGCCCATGCGGGTAAGCACGTGCAGAAGCCATTGCGTCGCGAGCGAGGGGAACGCAGCACAGAAGTCGGTCATCAAGAGGCCAGCGTTGTCATGACCTCGTGCATATTGTTCTAACCCCCAGGCTTCTGCCTCGACAATGTTGGCTACCATGTCCCTGGCGTGCACACACTTCTGGGCAGGCGAGATGAGGGAAGAGGAATTGGCAGCAAGCGGGATCGACATAATACCCGCTAGGATTTTAATGTCAGTGTTGCTCATGCTAAGAGGACGGGTATCTTGCGGACGACGGGAGACACGAGGACCATCATCACGATCATCTGAGCCTTTCGGGAGGAACACCATAAGACTGCGACACATATCAGCTGGAAGAGATTCGACGGTGCCGTGAAAGAAACATAAGTAGGCATCGTAAAGGGCACGGCAAGCGGGTTCGGCTCGCCAAGCACGGTAAGGAATGCCATCAGGGCCAGGCATGCTGTGGCATCTGGCGCGAACGTAGTCAACAAAGGTAGGATAAGGAACCAGCCACTCCATTGGAAGCTCCTCGGGTAACGGCTGAATGTGAGCAGAGACCTGAGGCCAAAGGGATTCGTCAAGTTCACAAGGAGAGAACACTCCAGCCCAATGATCCCGAAGAACTTCCGCAGACCGCTCCAAAGAGACACAAGGCTCCCCAGACTCCTCATAGATACAAGACACGGCGGTACGGCTTCGAAATCTCCTCCAGAGTTCCTGAAAACGAAGAACACGGGCTTTCAAGTTCTGTTTCGTCGGCTCAGGTGCATCAGAACGCTCAATCTCCTCTTGTTCCTGGTCCAGGAGCTGCATCTGGATGCAACGAATCAGGGCGCAAAGGCCCCGAATATTCGTGCACTCGAGCGTGTGAACGTTAAAGTGAGAAGACAACGTGGGGTAACACTTGAGCGCAGAACCAATCATCCATCCCTTCCTCAACCTGACTCCCCTCAGTGCAAACATCGCCCAGTGATGTTTCAGCTCTAAAGACGTAGCGACAGTGACCTTCAAAAGCTCGCGGATTTGCTGGGCAGCCACAAACATAAGAGCTTTGATCGCCTCCAAGCGGTCCCACACGGAGAGATCCCTCGTGTGCGCATCAAATTCGACCACCAAGGCTTCAAGTAGGGAGGAGAAATCAGGATGTGCAGCGATGTGTTTGGGGATGGTGGGGAAGTCCTTGGCAGGAGTGAATGGCGACAGAGAGGCAAAGACAGGGATGTGGTCGCTCGGGGAGCGAGCTTGAAGGCGGCCAACAACACCACATCGGACATCGTAGTCCCTAAGATAGGCCTGTGGTAACGTGGTATATATCCGATCGAGACGAGCCGTGTGTCGAATGACGCCATCGCGAACCTCCCTCCTCGTGTCGGACTCCTGATACACCTCCGTAAGCGTCGGAAACATGCGGTGAAAAAGGCGAGAGTGGGCCCGATCGCCATGCGTCCATCCGCTCCCATCTCCTTGCATCCTCCCCTCTTCCTCCAAAGCAAAGTTAAAATCACCAATGAGCATACAATGCGCCGAGCCAGCCTCCTTGACTGCTGCTTGAAGAACACGCAAGGCAGCAGAGTATGTGGCGAGCGTGTCGCTCGTGTTGGGCATGTGAACGTTAAAGAGGACAAACGCACCAGAGGGGCCAATACACGTCGTTTGCAGAATACGACCAACAATAAGAGCCTGGTGGTAAATACGAGGAAAGATGACCGAGACCTGAGGGCCCAAGACAGTAACCACCCCACCTTCACGTTGAGAATCCTCGAAACCCGAGAAACCGATGTTGACTCCATGAGAAGCCCCATCCAGCTCCTTGCGGAGCTCTTCAATATCACCAATATGACCGTGAGTTTCCTGACCACAGACGATCTGAAAACGTCGAGAGAGGGAGAGGAATAACTGATACCTCGCACTGGCACGCCACGAGCCACAGCGCACGCTGCTAAAAAGACCGCGCGTGTTCCAGCTGCAGAGGGACAGTGGGCACTCAGGAGAGAAGGGAAGACAATTGGAGCGGGGAGGTCTATCGTCACCGATGTCATCAACAGTAGGAGAACCAGAGGAAGGAAGAGGAAAGCTGGAACGCGGCAGAGCAGGCGGCAGACAGCATTGATCATCGCCGAAAGGGCGAGCGCAGCATCACCGCGGCGGCAGAGCGGAATGCCTCAGCGTGCTGGTGAATGCCAAACTCCTCCAGGGCTGTCATGTCTAGGTCCAGTTCGACGGAGGCATCGTCCGAGACCAGCCGGAGAGAAGCAAGCACGACGGGGTCATCTTTGGCACGAAGAACGTAGATGCTGCCGCCGACGCCATTGCTGTTGACGTCGTATCCCCTAGGACGCAAGAGCTGCGTCATCTCGTGCCTCACCCTGCCCATGCTGAGGAAAAGTTGGCGAAAGCGAGCATCTACATCGCGACGAAGGCGAAGTGAGAAAGGCTGTTGACCCAGCGGGTCAGGAAACTCAAATTTGCCATCAGCTTCGAACCGCAGGAGGAAGTCGCTCGCCTCCGTCGCAGTCTCGAAGTGGAGAGAAATCTTACGAGTAAGATCAAAAGCTTTGATCACGATGCGAGCGTGAGAAGCCGAGGGCGAGTACTTGGTGCGGATCGCCTCCCCTATGGCCTTGAGCGTGGAGGCAAGCATCCGACGCGGGAAGCCCAGGACGATCAGCTTCGTGTGGTTGTCATTCGTCTGCTCCGTGCGCACAGTGCTCTCCACGCGCGTAGAACGTGTGGAGCCTGCCGAAGACAGAAAAGATAATTTCTCCTCAATGTCCGCAATCTTCTTCTGGACGTGAGAGCTAGCAGCAGAGGAGGAGTCAGAGGCAGCAATCGGCGTCGGCGAGCTCTCCAAGTCGCAGACCCTGGCATTCATCTTCTCGATGGAGTCCCGTAGGTCGGTCGTACATGCCGCGTGGATCCCCTCCATATGGGTGATGCGACTGTGGATGTCGTTGCCCATCGTTTGCATGTTCGTCGTGAGCTGGTCACAGCGCATTAGTTGCAGGTCCATCTGGGTCTTGAGCTTCGAGACTTCAGCAGAGCTGTTCGCCACTTGTTGGCTCAACCCTTGGAGCCCAGAGAGGATGAGGTCGAACTTAGCGTCCCGCGAGCTAGAGACCTCCCTGTTCGAGCGACTCTTGGAGCGAACCTCAGAGGAGCTGCCATCATTCGATCGCTCTCGGCGGTTGCCTCGAGCACGGTTGCCAGAGGCAGGCATGGGAACAGGAGGGGACGGGAAAGAGTGGCAGTGCAAGTGTGAAGCTCCAGCTGCTGGAGGGGCCCTCGAGCCTCCCCGTCGGCAGCGACCAAGGATCAATCCCCAGGGAACAGGATTGAGCCTTGAGCCAAAATGGCTACGGACCTCAACTCGGGCGATCTTGGGGCCAGTTGGGCCATCTTTGGCCCGATGGGCCCGCTAGAGTCCTCTCGGGAGGCAACCTCTGCTAACGTTGGCGTTTTTGGGGCTCCCTCGAGCCGTCTTCGAGACCCTGGGGACCGGCCCAAGAATTCTCGCTGCATCGGTCGCACGAGCGCCCAGGATGGCCAAAGAAGCCCCTGGGGCAACCTCTGCTAAGGTTGGCAGGTCTTGGGGTTCCCTCGGGCCGTCTTCGAGACCCTGGGGACCGGCCCAAGAAGTCTCGCTGCATCGGTCGCAAGAGCGCCCAGGACGGCCAAAGAAGCCCCCGAAGCCGGCCCAAGATGGCCCAAGAGGCCCCAAAGGGGGCCCGAGAGGTCCCCGACCACGAAGCGGTCAGCGCCACCGCGGCCGCGTCGGTCGCACCAGACCAGCCAGCCGCCCTGCGCGCGAGCCTGAACGCGCCAGCGCGGCCGCGGCGACGCGCCAGCCAGCGCCAAACAATAGCGCGGCCGCGCCAACAGCCAAAACAAAATACCCAAAACCAAAAAAACAATTATGCTAACGGAGTTCCCCACATAAAGAGATTAACGGTTTCGTGGGACCCATTTTCTTGATGCCCTCCTCGCTTTGGCGGGGCCCCGCTGGAAGGGGGGAGGGCTACGAAACCTGGCGAAGAGTAATGCTTTCCGCGACCCTCCTCGTTCAAGCGCGGCCTCTCTGGAGGAGTGGAGGGGGGACACGAAACCGTGTAAAGCCGATACCCTCCTCGCTCAGGCGGGGCCTCTCTGGAGGGGTGGGAGGGGCACGAAACCATGTAAATAGTATGGTTTCCGATACCCTCCTCGCTCAGGCGGGGCCTCCCTGGAGGGGTGGGAGGGGCACGAAACCATGTAAATAGTATGGTTTTCGGATACCCTCCTCGCTCAGGCGGGGCCTCCCTGGAGGGTGGGAGGGGCACGAAACAATGTAAATAGTATGGTTTCCGATACCCTCCTCGCTCAGGCGGGGCCTCCCTGGAGGGTGGGAGGGGCACGAAACCATGTAAATAGTATGGTATTCCGATACCCTCCTCGCTCAGGCGGGGCCTCCCTGGAGGGGTGGGAGGGGCACGAAACCATGTAAATAGTATGGTATTCCGATACCCTCCTCGCTCAGGCGGGGCCTCCCTGCAGGGGTGGGAGGGGCACGAAACCATGTAAATAGTATGGTTTTCCGATACCCTCCTCGCTCAGGCGGGGCCTCCCTGGAGGGGTGGGAGGGGCACGAAACCATGTAAATAGTATGGTATTCCGATACCCTCCTCGCTCAGGCGGGGCCTCCCTGGAGGGGTGGGAGGGGCACGAAACCATGTAAATAGTATGGTATTCCGATACCCTCCTCGCTCAGGCGGGGCCTCCCTGGAGGGGTGGGAGGGGCACGAAACCATGTAAATAGTATGGTATTCCGATACCCTCCTCGCTCAGGCGGGGCCTCCCTGGAGGGGTGGGAGGGGCACGAAACCATGTAAATAGTATGGTATTCCGATACCCTCCTCGCTCAGGCGGGGCCTCCCTGGAGGGGTGGGAGGGGCACGAAACCATGTAAATAGTATGGTTTTCCGATACCCTCCTCGCTCAGGCGGGGCCCCCTGGAGGGGTGGGAGGGGCACGAAACCATGTAAATAGTATGGTTTTTCCGATACCCTCCTCGCTTCAGTCGGGCCCTCCCTGAGGGGGTGAGGGCCCACCGAAACCATGTAATTCGGGGTTTTTCCTATACCCGCCTTCGCTCAGCGGGGCCTCCCTGGAGAGGTGGAGGGGCACGAAAACCATGTAAATAGTATGGTTTTTTCGATAACTTCCTCGCTCAGGCGTCCTCCCTGGAGAGGTGGGAGGGGCACGAAACCATGTTAATAGTATGGTTGTCCCGATACCCTCCTCGCTCAGGCGGGCCTCCCTTGAGGGGTGGGAGGGGCACGAACCAATGTAAATAGTATGGTTTTCGGATACCCTCCTCCGCTGATCTGGGTCCTCCCTGGAGGGGGTTTGGGGGACGAACCACATGTAAATAACTATGGTTTTTCCGATACCCCTCGCGCTCAGGCGGGGCCTCCCTAGACGGCTGGGAGGGGCACGAAACCTTGCAAATAGTATGGTTTGGGAATAACCTCCTCGCTCAGGCGGGGCCTCCCTGGAGGGGTGGGAGGGGCACGAAAACCATGTAATAGTAATGTTTTAGGTATGAGGGTATGGAATGGTTTGTAGGTATTGTATGGTAACGGTATGTGTATGATGTATGGTAATGGTCAATGGAAGGTATGGTCTGGTAGCTTTAACGGTGTGTCATTGGTTGTGATATGGTATGTATGATTATGGTACGCCATGGTATAGTATGTAGGATTGGTACGGTATTGTGGGTATGGTATGGTAGGGTATGGTAGGGTATGTTTGGTAGGAACTATGTTATTGTATGGTGTGGTGTGGTAGGAATAATATTGTGCTGTATGGAAGATGGAGCGGGAGGTGGGTGGGAAGGAGAGGGTGTTCTGGGAAAACAAGAACCCCACTCAGGATGTGGGGAAAAAAACAAAAAAATCGAATTCGGCAGGCGCGCCACATGGAATGCTCGAACTACATTGGGCCACAGACTAAAAAACAAACAAACAAAAAACTCGACCCCCCCCCCGAAATACCCCCTTCATGATACATTACAACTCACGCGTAATCCTGCCCAATCGTTCATGTGTAACTTGAATTCGCGCCATCCCAGGGGTCGCCACGCATCGACCCCCCCGACCCCCCGCCGCGAACTCCACCCGCCCACCCCGGCGCCCGCCGCCGGCCGGGCAGAGGTCTCTTCCTGGGAGTTCCCACTCCACAACCCCCCACCCAGCCCCCCGGCTGACCCCGTCGCGCCCCCACCGCCCCCCCGCCCACCACCGCCCAGACGTCTCTCCTCAGCGCCCCCCGCTCGGCAATCTCGCCCGGGGCAAACCCGGATCATCCGCCGCGGCCCAGCCCGCCCCCCAGCGCGCACCACCGTTCGGGCGTCTCTTCTTGGGGCCCCCTCTCGGCGCTCTTTCGCCCAAGACCGACCCCGGCCCCCCGCCGCCACCACCACCCCCCCGACGCCCACCGCCGCCCGGACGTCCCGCATCTCCCCAGGACTCTCCACTCGACCACTTCCCGCTCGGGACTGGCACTGGCTTTCCGCCGCGCCCCCGGCCCCCACCCGACGCCCACTACTGCCCGGAACACTGATCGCGGGACCCCGCACTCCATTTCCCACCCAGAGCCCGCCCACATCCGCCACCGCGCCGCCGCCCCCTCGCCGACGCCCACCACCGCCCGCACGTCTTGAATCAGGACCCCCCCACTCGATGATTTCTCGCCCAAAACCGACCCTGACCCGCCACCGCGCCTCTACCCACCCCCACGGACGCCCGCCACCGCCCCAGCGTCTCCTCTCGGGACCCCGCACTCGACAGGTCTTGCCCGAAACCGACCCCGATCGCCCCCCGCGCCCCTATCCCCCCCGACGCCCATCACGGACAGGACGTCACTGGACCCCCCGCCCCGCCCCTCCCGGAAACGACCCTGGCCCGTCGCCGCGCCCCCCCCACCCAACGCCAACCACCGCCCAAATGCGTCCTTTCGGGTCCCCCCGCTCGATAGCTCGCGCCCGGAATCGACCCTCACCGCCCGACCCCCCCGACCTCTCCTCGGAATCGACCCGGATCTCCGCGCCGCGCCCCCACCATCTTCACCTCCACCCCCCGCGACTGCCGTCTCACCGTGGAGCTTGCCGCGCGCGCCTCGATTCCACCGGCGCCGCGGCGTTCGCCCCGCCAGCCTCTTCTCCGCCTTCAAAACGCTTGCAAAACGCGAACTACAGCGCCGCTTGCCGCTCGGCTTCTTCACCACCCCATATACTGAACCACAAGCTGAACTCCTTCCCCGCACTCGCTGCACTTGCGCGTCGCGCTCCCTGCGTCAATCCACATCTTGCAAGAGCAACAACTGTCGCCCTCCGCGGCCACGCAGGCCCTGTGCCGTTTCGTCTCTGTCTTCGGCCATGGCGCTGCCGCGCGCGACGCGCACTTCCACTAGCGGTTCGCTGCGTCTTCCCACATCCTCCGTGAAAACCACATGCAGGCACCCTCTCGCTGCCCCCGACGCACCGCTCGGCGCCCGCCCGCGCGGCCGTCGCCGCCCACGTCCCCTCGCCGTTCTCATCACACGCAACTTGCACACACCCAGTCCGCCAACGCCGTTTGCGACGGCATGATGCCGGAGAACTCCACCTCGAGCTTCCCAACGTCGCACCCGCCACGCCGCGACTTGTCCCCGCCCTTGGGGCCTCGCCGCCCCCTCGTCTTTCACTGCCCTCTGGCACTTCGCAAACTGCCGCCCCTCGCCCCCCACGGCCCGCGTCGGAACTCGCCCGCCAACTTGTCCGCCGCGGCGGGGGCGCTTCTGAACTTCAGGTGACGCTTCAGCTCTTCGCATTCCTCGCGCGCGCCCCCTTCGCACCGCGCATTCCTCGCGCGCGCCCAGCGTTTGGCCGCGAACGAACCCCTGTACTTCCTGGCGTCGCGCACGTAGCATTTCCGCCTTCCGCCGCCCCAAACTGCCGGCGCGGCGCAAATTCAAAAGGACGGAAAATCAGCGCGTCTCCGCGACGCTGCACCCGCGCCAATGCCACGTAGCTCGACAGTGGCGACCCCCCCACACCGATGCTCAAGTCCACGGTGACACCTCGCTTGAACGTCTGCCCCTGTGCCACGCGGGCCGTCATTCCAGAGGCCGCGGCAACAGGGAACTGCCGCCCTGTCACCTCCAGCGGCGGGCGCGGGCGGCCTCTGTCCACGAACCAACCCTTCTTTCGTGGAGTCACTGGGCACAAGCCAGGAGTCGCCAGGCCTGGGACCGCCCGCTCGCAAAGGACTCGACCGCCGTGCCCGCCGCCACCTCTGCCGCAAAGAACGAAGATTCTTTCTGGCGTCTTCATCGGCATGGTCTCGCCACCGCGCGCGGCCCGATCATTTTCTCTACCAGCGTCGCACACCCTAGACAGCAGTCGGCCAACGCGCCCACGCAACAGGTTCATCTCCTCACTACGGTCAAGATGAGCAGCGGAAGCAACAGGCATGCCCTCCGAGGTGGGGAACAATCCATACACGTTCCCGCCCTCCTCGTCGTGTCGCTAGAGCCAAACCATGCTCTGCTGCGGCAGATGTGGCCGTTCCCGCACCGCCTCGGACGTGGGTGCATCTCTCCTGGGCGCCTGCACCTTGGGCTTCTTTTGCCTGCGGGCATATTGGGACGCTCGGAGCTCGTTCCCCTCGTACTTGACGTCGCTGTTGGGAAGCACCCCAGGACCGACGAGGAGCTTGTCCGCCCGCAGATGCGGGTCCCTGGGACCATCGATAACGAGTCGGCCCGGAAACCTCCGTCGGGCCGCGCCAACTGCCACAAAACACCACTAAGCACGACGTTCAAGCCGCCGAATGGGTGAAGCACGTCCCTGTCGCCTCTTTCCGTCGCCCCGGCGTCCCGGATAACCCCCCGAAGCGTCGCGTCCACATACGCGAATAGCCTGGCACTGACCATGCTAATATCATCGATCTGACAACTTGCCCCCCCTGGAAAAATTAGCCTGGCGACGGACCAAGCCAGATGCAGTTGTGAGTACCGTCGTTGTTGAGTATCGCCTTCGGTGGATCTCCGTATGGGGCCACGAAGCGAGTGAAGGATGTGCTGGAATGAGGCGGGGCCGCCATGCGGGCGTTGCCACTGGGGCATTCCGATGGAACCACAAAACGTGTGAAGGGTGTGCCGAAAACGAGGGTGGAACCCCATGTAGACTTTGCCGCTGGGGCCTTCGGTGGAGCTCCCTATGGGTTTGCGAAACGTGTGAAGGGTGCACCGAAATGGAGGGTGGAACTGCATGCGGGCGCTGCCACTGGAGTCTTACGTGGGGCTCCCTATGGGGCCACGAAACGCGTGAGGGGTGCACCGAAATGGAGGGTGGAACTACATACGGGCGCTGCCACTGGGGTCTTACGTGGGGCTCCCTACGGGGCCACGAAACGTGGGAGGGGTGCACCGAAATTGAAAGTGGAACCGCATCCGGGCGCTGCCATTGGGGCCCTCGGTGGGGCACCCCATTGGTCCACGAAACGTGCAAAGGGGTGCACCGACATGGAAGATGGAACCGCACGCGGGCGCTGCCCATCCTGGGATCTCGGTGGAGCTCCCTTTGGGGCCACGAAACGTGCGAGAGGCGCAGCGGAAGTGACGGTGGAACCACACGCGGGCGCTGCCAGTGGGGCCTTCCGTGGGCCCCAGTCATGGGGCCACGAAACATGCGAGGGGTGCACCGACACGGGGGCGGAACTGCATGCGAGCGCTGCCGTTGGGGCCTTCGGAGGAACTCCCTGTGGGACTACGAATCGTGCGATGGAGGGGGCCGATGTGGACATGATGGGTGTGTCGAAACAGACAGATGCAGAGGGCAAAGGCAGAGCTGGGAGGAGGGAGGAGGGAGGGGGTAGGGGGAGGAGGAAAGGTGGGAGACGCCGAGCTCTGTCTGCTCAAAACGGGAAACCAACACCATTGGACTGTTAGGAAAAATAAAAAAGACTCAAACACACGTCGCTGAATTGGGGTCGGCGACAGAGGCGGCAGCCTTCAAATCCGGCCGCTCCCGCCCTGCGGTGTGGGCCGTGCGAGACCTCTCTGACAGAGTGTTTGGCACAGTCTTTGGCCCCCTTCTCCAGTGCCTGGTCAAAAACCTCCTGAAAGTCCCTCCGACGGGGCCCCACTCTGCCGCCGGCCCCCCGCCGGCCCCCCCCCCCTTCAAGGTCTCAAACGGCCCGGGGACGACCCAAGGGCGCCCCAAGCCGGTCCAAGAGAGTCCCGAGCAGTCCAAGAGAGCCTCCAGACGGCTCCAGATCGCTCCAAGGCGCCAAAGATGGCCTCCAGACGGCCCAAGACGCCTCCAAGACGGCCCAAGAGGCCTCCAAGAGCACGCCCAAGAGAGCCCCAACATGCAAAAATCATTGATTTTTCAATGGTTTTTGAAGGATTTTCGCGTTCTCGCCATTTCGGCTTACCCACGCTCCAAGACGGCCCAAGAGGCCCCCAAGATCGCCCCAGGACGGCCCAACAAGCCCCCAAGAGGGCTCCAAGACGGCGCAAGAGGGCCCCAAGACGGCCCAAGAGGCACCCAGAACGGCCTAAGAGAGGCCCCAGGATGGCCCCAAGAGGGCGCTCAGAAGGGGAACCCGAATGAACATTTTGAGCTTTCGGTCCCAAGAGGCCCCCAGGGGGCTCTTAGAGGCCCCCAGGAGGCCCCCAAGAGGCTCCAAGAGAGCCCCCAAAGGCCCCAAGAGGCCCCCAAGAGGCTCACAAGAAGCCCCCAGGAGAGGCCCTAAACTCCCCCGCAGAGGCCCCGAGAGCCCTCTCGAGACCCCAAGAAGCGTCCACGAGGACTCCGACCCAAAACCCAAGCACGGTGGCGGGATGGGCCGCGCCACGTCACGACTTTCGATGCTGCGCGATCTTCGGCAAACTCCCAGGGAGCGGCCGGTGATGCGCCGCCGGCGTCCTCGATCTGGCACCTCCCGCCCAGCGGGTTGGGCCGTGAGAGACCTCTCTGACAGAGTGTTTGGCACAACCTTCGGCCCCCGTCGCCAGTGCCTGGTCAAAAACCTCCCTGAAGTCCCTCCGAGGGGGCCCCACTCTGCCGCCGGACCCCCCCTCCCCCTGGGGCCCTTCAAGGTCCGGAACAGCCCGGGGACGACCCAAGAACGCCCCAAGCCGGTCCAAGAGAGTCCCAAGACGGTCCAAGAGAGCCTCTAGACGGCTCCAGATCGCTCAAAGACGCCCAAGATTGCCTCCAAACGGCCGAGAACGCCTCCAAGACGGCCCAAGAGGCCTCCAAGAGTACCCCCAAGAGAGCCCCAAGAGACAGAAATCATTAATTCTTCGATGGTTTGGGAAAGATTTTCGCGTTCTCGCCATTCCGGCTTACCGACGCTCAGACGGCCCAAAGAGGCCCCCCAGATCGCCCCAGGACGGCCCAATAAGCCCCCAAGAGGGCCCAAAGACAGCCCAACAGGGCCCCAAGACGGCCCAAGAGGCCCCCGGGACGGCCCAAGAGGGGCCCCAGGACGGCCCCAAGAGGGCGCCCAGAAGGGGAACCCGAATGAACATTTCGAGCTTTCGGTCCCAAGAGGCACCTAGGAGGTTCTAAGAAGCCCCCAGGAGGCCCCCAAGAGGCCCCAAGAGAGCCCCAAGAGGCCCCAAGAAGGCCCCAAAAGGCTCCCAAGAAGCCGCCAGGAGGCCCCCAAGAAGCCCCCAAACTCCCCCGCAGAGGCCCCCGAGAGCCCTCTCGAGAGACCCCAAGAAGCGTCCATGAGGACTCCGACCCAAAACCCAAGCACGGTGGCGGACGGCCGTTTGATCCGCCGCCCCTGTTGGCTTGCCACAGGGGCGCCTGGCGTGCCAAAGTATTTCGGTTCGGGTTTTGGTTCTTTCCCACAAGAGCTCCCCCTTGGGGTTTCGGCCCGTCCCGCCGGCCACCCGGAAGGCCTGCAATTCTCCCAAAGTTTCGCTCATGATGGCCCAAGATGGCGCCAAGATAGCCACGTTGGCCCAAAATGGTTTCCAAGATGGTTCACAATAGCCTCCAAGTCCGCCCAAGATGGTCCAAGACGGCCTCCAAGACGGCCCAAGAGTCCAAAACGGCCCAAGACGGCCCAAGAGGCCCCCCAGAGGCCTCCAAGACTGCCCAAGAGACCTCCAAGAGGTCCTCCAGGAGGGCCCGAGGAGGCCAAAATCACTGGTTTCCCTAGAGTGTTTGAAGGATTTGGGCATTCGTTTCTTCTCGGCTCTCCGACGACCCAAGACGGCCCAAGAGGCCCCCAAGATCGCCCCCACAACGCCCAAGAGGCCTCCAGGATGGCCTGAGGACTGCCCAAAAAGTCCCCAAGACGGCCCCAAGACGGCACAAAGACGACCCAAGAGTCTTCCGACGGCCCTGGAGCACCCCAACAGGGCCCCAAGTCGGACCAGAAAGGCCCCTCAAACGGCTTCCGACGGCGTCAGACGGGCCAGGAGCCCACCAAGACGGCCGAAGTTGGGTCGAAGCTGGCCCAAGACGGCCCAAGAGGCTTCCAAGAGGGCCTCCACGAAGGCAAGAAAATTATCCCGGCAAAGCAACCTAACAGCGATGTGTAGAAGCATATCTGAAAGCATTCCCCTTAAGATTCAGATGAAAATCCAGTTGTCGAATTCTGCTGTTCTCGCAGTCGTAGTCGCATTCGCGATGACAGTCGCAGCGGCAACGGCAGTCGCAGTAACAGCCTCAGCCTCAGCCTGCCTCCTCCTCCTCCTCTTTCTCCTGCTCCTCCTCCTCCTCCTCCTCCTCCTCCTCTTCCTCCTGCTCGTCCTCGTTCTCGTCCTCCTCGTCTTGCTCGTCCTCCTCCTCCTGGTGCTCTCTCCTCCTCCTCCTCCTCCTCCTCCTCCTCCTCCTCCTCCTCCTCCTCCTCCTCCTCCTCCTCCTCCTCCTCCTCCTCCTCCTCCTCCTCCCTCCTTCATTCCTCCCTCCTCCTCCTTCCTCCCTCGTCCTCCTCCTCCTTCCTCCCTCTCGTCCTCCTCGTCTTGCTCGTCCTCCTCCTCCTGGTGTTCTCTCCTCCTCCTCCTCCTCCTCCTCCTCCTCCTCCTCCTCCTCCTCCTCTTCCTGGTCGCCCTCGTTCTCGTCCTCCTCGTCTTGCTCGTCCTCCTCCTCCTGGTGTTCTCTCCTCCTCCTCCTCCTCCTCCTCCTCCTGCTCCTCCTCCTCCTCCTCCTCCTCCTCCTCCTCCTCCTCCTCCTCCTGGTGGTCCTCGTTCTCCTCCTCCTGGTACTCTCCCCCCCCCTCCTCCTCCTCCTCCTCGTCCTCGTCCTCCTCCTCCTCCTCCTCCTCTTCCTCCTCCTCCTCCTCCTCCTCCTCCTCCTCCTCCTCCTCCTCCTGGTACTCCTCCCCCTCCCCTTCTCCTCCTCCTCCTCCTCTTCCTGGTCGTCCTCCTCCTCCTGGTCGTCCTCCTCCTCCTGCTCGTCCTCCTCCTCCTCCTGCTCGTCCTTCTTCTCCTGCTCCTCCTGCTCCTCGTCCTGCTCCTGCTCGTCCTCGTCCTCATGGTCTTGCTCGTCCTCCTCCTCGTCGTGCTCTTGCCCCTGCTGAAAATGTGGCCCAGGAATGGGAGTTCTGGGAAGTCGAAGAGCACGAAGTGGCCTACAGTTGGCTACGGGCATTCAACATGTGGCCCGGGAATGGAGTTCTGGGAATTCGAAGAGCACGAAGTGGCCTACACAAATAAAACTAGAAAACAGGAGACAAACACAAGCAAAAAGTGTTGGCTACGGGCATTCAAAATGTGGCCCGGGAATGGAGTTCTGGTAACTCGAAGAGCACGAAGTGGCCTACAGTTGGCTCCGGGCATTCAAAATGTTGCCCGGGAATGGAGTTCTGGGAACTCGAAGAGCACGAAGTGGCCTACAGTTGGCTCCGGGCATCCAAAATGTGGCCCGGGAATGGAATTCTGGGAACTCGAAGAGCACGAAGTGTGTGACTGTTGCATCCGGTTATTCTAAATGTGGCCCGGGAATGGCGTTCTGGGATCTCGAAGAGCACTAAGTGTGTGACTGTTGCATCCGGTTATTCAGAATGAGCCTGGGAATGGAGTTCTGGGAAGTCGAAGAGCACGAAGTGTGTGACTGTTGGTGAAAAAACGAGCGGGGCCCCCTGGCCGCCCGGCAACTCCCACCACCTGCCCGACCCGCCTGCCCCCTGTGGAGTCATTTTCTGCTCTCTTTTGCACCACTAGAAACCTATCATCTACTCTGTTAGTAACATTATCCCGGCAAAAAAGCAACCTAACAGCGATGTGTAGAAGCATATCTGAAAGCATTCCCCTTAAGATTCAGATGAAAATCCAGTTGTCGAATTCTGCTGTTCTCGCAGTCGTAGTCGCATTCGCGATGACAGTCGCAGCGGCAACGGCATTCGCAGTCACAGCCTCAGCCTCAGCCTGCCTCCTCCTCCTCCTCCTCTTTTTCCTGCTCCTCCTCCTCCTCCTCCTCCTCCTCCTCCTCTTCCTCCTGCTCGTCCTCGTTCTCGTCCTCCTCGTCTTGCTCGTCCTCCTCCTCCTTGTTGCTCTCTCCCCTCCTCCTCCTCCTCCTCCTCCTCCTCCTCCTATCCTCCTCCTGGTGGTCCTCGTTCTCCTTTTCCTGGTGCTCTCCCCCCCCTCCTCCTCCTCGTCCTCCTCCTCCTCCTCCTCCTCCTCCTCGTCCTCCTCCTCCTCTTCCTCCTCCTCCTCCTCCTCCTCCTCCTCCTCCTCCTCCTGGTAGTCCTCCCCCTCCCCTCCTCCTCCTCCTCCTCCTCCTCCTCCTCTTCCTGGTCGTCCTCGTTCTCGTCCTCCTCGTCTTGCTCGTCCTTCTCCTCCTGGTGTTCTCTCCTCCTCCTCCTCCTCCTCCTCCTCCTCCTCCTGGTGGTCCTCGTTCTCCTCCTCCTGGTACTCTCCCCCCCCCCTCCTCCTCCTCCTCCTCGTCCTCGTCCTCCTCCTCCTCCTCCTCTTCCTTCTTATCCTCCTCCTCCCCTCCTCCCCTCCCTCCTCCTCCTCACTCCTCCTCCTGGTACTCTTCCTCCCCCTCCCCTCCCTCTCTCCTCCTCTCTTCCTGGTCATTCTTCTCCTCCTGGTCGTCCTCCTCCTCCTGCTCGTCCTCCTCCTCCTCCTGCTCGTCCTTCTTTTCCTGCTCCTCCTGCTCCTCGTCCTGCTCCTGCTCGTCCTCGTCCTCCTGGTCTTGCTCGTCCTCCTCCTCGTCGTGCTCTTGCCCCTGCTGAAAATTTGGCCCAGGAATGGGAGTTCTGGGAAGTCGAAGAGCACGAAGTTGCCTACAGTTGGCTACGGGCATTCAAAATGTGGCCCGGGAATGGAGTTTTTGGAACTCGTAAGACTCGAAGAGCACGAATGGCCTACAGTTAGTGGCCTACAGTTCTCCGGGCATTCAAAAATGTGGCCCGGGAATGGAGTTCTGGGGACTCGAAGACCACGAAGTGGCCTACAGTGTGGCTCCGGGCAATCCAAATAATGTGGCCCGCGAATGGAATTCCTGGGAACTCGAAGAGCACGAAAGTGGTGTGACTGTTGCATCGGCCCTCCAGAATGTGTGGCCCGTGAATGGCGTTCTGGGAACTCGAAGGACACGAAGTGTTTCGACTGTTGCAATCCGGTTATTCTCAAATGTGGCCCGGGAATGGCGTTCTGGATCTCGAAGAAGCACGACGTGGTGTGAACTGTTGCATCCGGTTTTCAGAATGAAGCCTGGGTGGAATGGAGTTCTGGGAAGGCGAAGAGCACGAAGTGTTTGACTGTTGGTGAAAAACGAGCCCGGCTCATGCCGCCCGGAAACGCCCCAACACCTGCCCGGACCCCCCTGTGGAGTGATCTGTGAGCTCTTTTGAGTCAACTAGAAACCTATCAGTCTTCGCTGTTAGGTAATTATCCCGGCAAAGCAACCTAACAGCGATGTGTAGGAGCATATCTGGAAGCATTCCCCTTAAGATTCAAATGAGAGCCCAGTTGTAGAATTCTGCTGTTCTCGCAGTCGTAGTCGCATTCGCGATGACAGTCGCAGCGGCAACGGCAGTCGCAGTCACAGCCTCAGCCTCAGCCTGCCTCAGCCTCAGCCTCAGCCTGCCTCAGCCTCATCCTGCCTCAGCCTCAGCCTCAGCCTGCTTCAGCCTCAGCCTCAGTCTGCCTTCAGCCTCGGCCTCAGCCTCAGCCTGCCTCAGCCTCAGCCTGCATCAGCCTCAGCCTCAGCCTCAGCCTGCCTCAGCATCAGCCTGCCTCAGCCTCAGCCTCAGCCTGCCTCAGCCTCAGCCTCAGCCTGCTTCAGCCTCAGCCTCAGTCTGCCTTCAGCCTCGGCCTCAGCCTCAGCCTGCCTCAGCCTCAGCCTGCATCAGCCTCAGCCTCAGCACGAAGCAACCCAGCTAGAAGGACAAAGCGCTGAATGTACACCGATGTGTTCGACGACTGCGTATGTAATGATGTGACGATATACAGACTGAGCCCTTCGTGAATGTCTACATGTTTTTCTGACGCCTACAAACGGCGCTGACGTGTGTGTGAAAAGTGTCCGCGCAGCAAAGCCGGCGAAGCGTGCAGACAGCCAGCTGCAAAAGGTTGCGAGCGGCTCTTGGAAGACGTTTACGGAACGGAGCTACGGTGTCTGAAAACAATGGCATCGAAGCGAAGAGCCTCGGAGCCCTGCAGCCTGAGAAACACCGCAGGAACTCGCATACTGAAAGGAATGCATTGCAAACCGCACGTTGCGAACCCTGCAGGCTGAGAAGCACCGCAGGATGTCGCATGCTGAAAAGCACTTGTACTGCAGAGCGCAGGCTGCGAAACCTGCAGGCTGAGAAGCACCGCAGGAACTCGCATGCTTTCGAACACTACTGCTCGAGACCGCAGCTGGAGAGCGGCAGACCGCAGGCTGAGAATCACCGCGGGCAGAGAGACTTGCAAAACTCAGATGTCCTGATCGTCTTGGAGGAAGTCACGCCAGTCCGGCGGCTGCCAAGAATCGATGATGCGCCTGGAGCCACCGCCCGTGCTGCCGCCGATGTCCAGGTAGTCGCCATCGCCCCTGAACAGACGGCCGTGCCCGCACGCCAGAATCGCTTGGTTGCGGATTTGAAGCAGCGCTCCGCTCTCAAACATCTGCAACACGTCCTGCTGCCTGCGCGTGAAGTTCGGCTTTGCCTGGCCAGCCTGGGCAGACAGATATAGGGAAAGCCGCCCCCCCTCGTTGTAGCGCGCGATGGCCTCGGCCTTCTGGTGGTGCAGCCGGCGCCGCTGTTGCCGCAGAGCTTCCTCGGGAACTGCTGCATCACGGCCCTCACTGTGATCAGCTTGCAACGCTTGCGTTAACCAATCAACGTCGAAGCGCCCTGAGAAGGCCAGCACCTCCCAGATCTGTTTAGTACCGGCCACACGTTGCAAATGGCGATGCCACCGCTTACGCTTCTGGTCTTTCACAAACTTGGCGACGCTACCCAGACCTGCACCCTTGGCCTGGCCACCTTTTCCCGCAGGCTGAGAAGCACCGTGAGAACCTTTCTTACCGCCTGGCCCTTTGTTCGGACCCTGCGGAACCGCATGGCCCCCTTGTGGCGCAGACTTGCCTTTCGCTTTTCCCTTTTCGATATCCCGTTCCTGAAGCGCACGCTGCTGCCGCGACTGCTCGTACTGGTCGCGAGCTACTCTGACCAATTCCTGGCGCTCAGGCTCCGTGAGAACGTAGCGCATGTCGTCGATGTTCTTGCTCCGCAGAAAGTCATGTCGAAGCTTAAGGACAGAGAGAATGGCTCGGCCAGTCTCCTCCTGAGACGCAAAGGCCGTGTCATATTCCGAGCCAGGCTGAGGAGCGCCAGCTGGATCAGTGTCCGCTGGCTCCGTGGACTTCCTCTTTTTGAAAAGCAAGAGACTGAGATGATGGAGGACTTTCGGATCGTACTCCTCGTCGTACCTGTCGCCCCAAAGCTTCCTCAGCTCCCTGTGCAAGTCGTCCGCGCGATTCTGAACGACATCCTCGACGTAGTCGGGATCACCCGGTGAAGTCGGTGAAAGCGGAGGAGCAGAACTCGGCGACCGATCCCAATGCACAGAAGACTCGCGGTCCGCCTGTACGCTGACGTCGGCGTCGGAGACGTTTTCGACGACAATTTTCCGCCTCTTGCTCTCCCCAGGCTGAATAGCACCAGGGAGAGTGAGCACAACCGCCACCGCATCGTGTGCGTCGTTGCGCATGCCACGATCCGTAAAAGACGCGCCAACGGCAATGGAGCAGAAACGGGCGACTGCTCCGCAGACCGCGACGTGGTCGCCTTTGAGGTCGGCCGGAGTGGCATGGACCTCCCATACCTTCTCGTCGTTCTGCTCGCGCTGGTAAGCCTCCCGCGCCTCCTGGAAAGTGAGGTTGTCGTCGCCGACTACAAGCACAACGACTGCCTCGTTTAGATTCTCAAGAATCTTGGCCAGGCCGTCCAGGTGCAAGCGGAGATGGCGAACTGTCCGCTTTCGAGTCTGGATGCTCGGCGGTTTCTTGCCGCACACGATGTGCATGTTGGCGATCACCACGTGGAACTTGTCATGGCCTGGTTTGTTCACCTCAAAATGTGAAATAACAGCATCAATATCTCGTCCGCTAGGAGGCCTGTAAACTTTGCTGTCTTCGCACAGAGTCAGTTCCGCAGGCTGAGAAGCACCGCGGAACCCCCAGAGAGTCAAGTAGTTGTCGACCTCCAAGAAGCGAATGCCATCACCGAAAGGCTTACTGAGGATCTCTGTCACGTTGATCCCTGCTCGGCGAAAGCCTTCACGGAACGCACCGACCTCGCAGCCACAGACCATATCAGCATCAGCGGTCTCCACTATCTTGGCGCACAACCTTCCGAAGTTAGCGCAGTGAGTGGCCGCCTGCTTACCAGTCATCATGCCCTGCTCGAACCCGAAATTGAACGAGGCGACCGTGAAAGACGCAGGCTGCACAGCGCCAGAACCAGGCGTCTGTCCACCTTCCTCCGCAGGCTGAGAAGCACCGCGAGGCGGCGCAGGCTGAGAAGCACCGCGAGGCGGCGACACTTCGGACGAGCCTCGCGGAGCAGAGGCTGCGGATGAACGTTGGACATGGGGGTACGGCCAGGGGAACGCCATTGCAATCAAAACTCAGTGGACTGCAGTGAATGAATGTAGTGGCCAATTGAATGCAGAGGACTGCAGTGTCACTAGCAAGTCCTGAACCAAACACAGCTGTGGCGGAAGGAATATGAAGCGTCTGGCTATTCAAAATGTTGCCCGGTAATGTCCTCCTCCTCCTCCTCCTCCTCCTCCTCGTCCTCCTCCTCCTCTTCCTCCTCCTCCTCCTCCTCCTCCTCCTCCTCCTCCTCCTCCTCCTGGTAGTCCTCCCCCTCCCCTCCTCCTCCTGGTAGCCCAGGAATGGGAGTTTTGGGAACTCGAAGAGCACGAAGTGGCCTACAGTTGGCTCCGGGCATTCAAATGTGGCCCGGGAATGGAGTTCTG
>CAUYUJ010015957.1:81391-108891 GCA_963575745.1 Prorocentrum cordatum
TCCTCCACCTCCTCCTCCTCCACCTCCTCCTGGATCCGTCGCCTCCGATCCTGGGCACAGCCCTCAACGAACGCCCCCACCGCATCTGCCTCGACCCCGCCTGCGGGCACCCTGGCGGGGGGCCCCAGCCAGCCCGCTCTCCTGGCCGGGAACGCGCCCTGGCGCCTCGCGCGCCGCGAGGGAGGGGGGGGGGGGGCCGGAGGGCCGCAGGTAGGGCCTCCGCGCCACCCTTGCAGCAGGACTCGTAGGCGTGCAGCATGAAGGCCTCGGGGCGCCCGCCCGCGTCGTCGACTTGTTGTGCAGTAGGAGCCCGACCACAAGAGGCCTTCCACAAGAAGCCCAACCCTGAGACCCCAGGACGTCCATCGCTTTTTGGTGAGGGAGCGTCACGCTTTCCATCGCGAAACCATCGAAAACCAAGAGACCCAGGGCACCCTGGAGGCAGGCAGGATGCTGCCTGGCATGGCCTCCACTGCATACAGCGGTCCGGGGGCGCACGGAGGACGGACAGGCCGGTGCCGCGCGCCCTCCTCGGAGGCGCCCTCCGAGCCGGACCTGTGGCACGGGCAGCTTGCAGCAGGTCGCTGCCCGGGCGGCATGGCCAGAAAGCGCCCGCGCCATCGAGCTTGCACCACAGATGTCCGAGCGCGCGCGTCGCCCCTGGGGGGGGGGGGAGACGCACATGCAGTGCCTATACGACCACCACTCTTTGAGCTCACCACAGGGCAGCTGTTTTAATGCCTGGGATTTTGAAAGTATTCGATGTTTTTTTACATGATCAATGTATGAATAAACTTATGCATGAACCCATCGTTGTTTTCTAATACTAAATCCCTGCATCTGTAATACATGATCCGCACACGGAGCATGTATCAAAAACGGCACTGTATCCATCCCATTCTAGCAATCTCATGATCGATTCACCATCGATTTCACAATCGACGCCAAGGCGGGACACCCCAGGCCACCCACCGCCCGCCCCCCGCCGACGGAACACCGACTGGACACAAGCTGGACACCAACGGGACACCACAGAGCACCACGGCGGGACACCCCGGGCCGGGGCGCGCCCACTGGGGGCGGAGGGGCGGTCCACTGCATCCGAATCGCCCTAGCGACGGCGGGATCATTCCTCTCGCGCGCGCACGCAGCTTCGCCTCGCCCGCACGCACGACACGAACACGAAACCGAAACCGATTTCCTGGTGGGGGGTTCTCCGTTCCACTGCGATCTCACCACCCAACCTCCAATAAGTATGTTTGGGCGATGCCGATGGTCCTCCCTACCAGGAAGAATGCTGAAGTCAAGATTTCCAGAAACAGATGGTTCACTCGAGTGGTGGCTGCAGCCTCCTGACACAAGCGGGCCGCTTATGAGCGCCAGTGTGGATCGAGGGTCGAGGGTCGAGAATCGAGGGTCGGGGTTAGAGGACCTATTTTGCCAGAGTGAGATCGCCGATGGCCCAGAGCTCATCGAAGGCAGAACAAGAGAAGGGCACACCTGCTTCACTGAAGCACACAGCGTGCTGCATGCAGAATGGCTTCTGCCTTACGTGAACTTGTCGTCGTCGATCGAGGTTCGAGAGGGTCGACGTTCGAGGACGTGTTCGGTCCTTCTATCGGGGACCTCCGAAGACCTCTGGGGACCTCCCAAGACTCCGATTGCCGGCTTCCCCGCTGAGGGAGGCCAGATCTGCTGCGCAGCCGGGCGTCTGCCAGGATCAGTCCGCAGCGGATCGGGGAACCGCAGCGGGAAACCAGATCGGCTCGGAACGCGCGTCAGAACACGCCTGCATCGGCACGGAGTCAAGATCGAATCGGATCGGCCGTGCCAAAATTTACAACAGCGCCAATGCAGACATCGGGCCGCGCCGCTTCGCCGAAGATCGGAATCGAATTGGATCGGGACGGCTGGGCTCGATGTCGAATCGGATCGACCGGATCGAAATGGACCCCGGCGCCTGCTCGGGGATAACCGCGCGTCTCCTCTCCTCCCTGAGATCCGACGTTGGGATAAAAATGCAACATCGCGAAAATCGCGACCGGAGACTTATATCCCGTCTTTCTGCTCTAGTTTTCCACTGGATCGATCTGGGAGTGCCCCGGAGCCCGAAACCTGGCGAAACGTCCGGGGAGAAAAAAGTCCGACGCCTGGGTCTGCGAACTCGTCCCTCTGGCTCCCCAGAGTGGGGGGAGGGGTGCAGCCTCGAAGTCCCCCAGCTGGCCAGCGGAGAGCATGGACTCCCCGTACGTCTGGAGCTGCCAGATCGCTCTGACGAGCAGCATCTTTACCTCGCCAGCGGCGGCCCCGCGCGCTGGCTCCCCTTCGGTTGAGGAGGGAGGAGGAGGGATGCAGGAGGGAGGAGGAGGGAGGAGGAGGAGGGGAGGAGGAGGGAGGAGGAGAGTAGGAGGACGAGAAGCAGGAGGAAGGGAGGAGGAGGAAGGAGCAAGCAGGAGGAGGAGGAGCATGAGGAGGGGAGGGGAGGGGGGGAGGGGGGGAGGGGGAGGGGAGGAGGAGGAGGAGGAGAAGGAGGATGAGGAGATGAGGAGGAGGAGGAGGGCGGAGGAGGAGGAGGAGGAGGAGGAGGAGAGTGGAGGACGAGGAGGGGGGGAAGGAGGAGGAGGAGGATGAGGAGGAGGACGGAGGAGGAGGATAGGAGTAGGAGGAGGAGGAGGGACTAAAGGAGGATGCGGAGGAGGAGGAGGAGGTAGGAGGAGGAGAGGAGAAGGATGAGAGGGAGGAGGAGTAGAAGGAGAAGGATGAGAATTAGGAGGAGGAGGAGGAGGAGGAGGAGGGGAAGGGGGGGAGGAGGGGACGACGAGGATGAGGAGGAGGAGGAGCAGAGGAGGAGGATCAGAGGAGGAGGAGAGCAAGCAGCAGCAACAGGAGGATGGAGGAAGGAGGAGTAGGAGGATGAGGAGGAGGAGGAGGGAGGAGGAGAAGAGGAGGAGGAGGAGAGGAAGGAGGGGGATGGAGGAGGAGGAGAGTAGGAAGGAGGAAGGGTAGGAGGAGGAGGATGAGGAGGAGGAGGAGGAGGAGGGGGGGGGACAAGCTAGGTGCGCTCGCGTCATATCTGACATCCTACCCCTCCCTCCCATCCCTTACCATGGTGCAGATCCCCTCTCTACTCGCACAGTCGGATGTTGAGCAGGGCAATGATCCCGAAAGGGTACGCGATGCATTGTAGAGCATGGCATGGTATGGCGTAGAAGAGCACCGCGAAGCGTAGTATCAGCCTAGCATTGCATTGCATGCCGTGGCATGGCACGGGAAATGACGCGAGCGCTGCAGCGGGAGCACGAGTCGAAACGAGCGGAAGCGCGGAAATGAGGCCAACGCTGCAGCGGGAGCACGATTCGGAACGAGCGGAAGCACGCCGGAATCGGCCCGGGAGGCTCCCGGGCGCCAGAAGCAGAAATTCAGCATTTTCAAAAGAAAATTGTATATTGGAATGGCCTTTTCTCGGCGCCGCCTTGGAACTCGATTTTCCGGCGCCGGCCGGAACCGGCTCCGGACCCGGCCCGGGCGCCGGCCCGGGCGCCGGCTCGGGCGTCCGGCCCGGGCGCCGGCTCGGGCGCCGGCCCGGGCGTCGGAATCGGCCAGGGAGGCCTCCCGGGCGCTGGAAGCAGAAATTCAGCATTTTCAAAAGAAAATTGTGTATTAGAAGAATGGCCTTTTTTCGGCGCCGCCTCGGAACTCGATTTTCCGGCGGCGGCCAGGACCGGCTCCGGACCCGGCCCGAGCGCCGGCCCGGGCGCCGGCTCGGGCGTGCAGCCCGGGCGCTGGCGGAAACGATGACAGCGCTGCAGCTGGAGCACGATTCGGAACGAGCGGGGCCCGAAAATGAGGCCAGCGCCTCAGCGAGAGCAGCATTTTGGAAAAAATGCAAGCGAAAACCAGGGAAACCTGTGCAAAAAAAACCATACGCGGGGGGGGTCGAATACTCCCAAGCCGTCATCAGGGGAAGAGGGAGAGTAGTATTCATATTGAGTAATTGTGGAGGAGGAGGAGGAGGACGAGGAGGAGGAGGAGGAGGAGGAAGAGCAGCAGCAGCAGGAGGAGGAGGGCGAAGAGGAAGAAGGAGGAGGAGGAGAAGAAGAAGAAGGGACCAGTGTAAACCCAAGAATCATCAACGTTGTTGGAGTAAACCCTCCCTCCAAGCTCCCTCTTCACAGGCCCCTGCAACGGTTCATTTCTATTGTGGGACCTGCCTCTTTGGAAAAGAACCGTTTGAAGACCATGAAGCATGCCAAAACATTGTTCTCGGGATTCTAACGCCACGGATCAACCTGACTGTTGCGTCTTGACAATCCTGAATGAAAAAACGTGACTCTCACCCTCTCCGGAACACCATTCCTGGGACTTCAACACAGCGAACCAACATAACTGCTGCACCCGCGTAATCCTGAATCCTTTCAAAACACCATATCTGGCACGTTGATGATGGGAATCCGTGAAACTCTTGCAAATGTTTAAAACGAAAGTGCGCCGCGCTAAGGCGAAAGCCACATTTTGAAAACCAACGAGTGTGCGCCGCGCTAAAGCGAGAGCCACATTTTGAAAACGACCCGCCCTCAACCCGTGAAACTCTTGCAATTAAAGCGAATGTGCGCCGCGCTGAGGCGAAAGCCACATTTTGAAAACCACCCGCCCTCAACCCGTGAAGCTCTCGCAATTCTTAGACATGACTGTGCGCCGCGCTAAGGCAAGAGCCACATTTTGAAAACGGCCTGCCCTCCATCAGTGAAACTGTTGCCAATGGTAAGGTCCAGAGTCATAAATGGTCAGGCGAAACGCCCGGCCCGCCCTTAAGCTGGCCTCGGGGTGCGACAGGGAGAAATTCCCCAATCAGTGCTTGCACTCAAGGGGTCCTCGCGGATGTTGAAAGATCTGGCGAAAGTTTCCCGCCGATTTTGGTTGCTGGCTGGGTTCCCGGGTTCCCGGTTTGGGGTTCCCGGGTTCCCGGTTCCGGGTTCCGGGCCGATTTCGGAGGGCGGCGAAGATCCCGAGTTCCTGGTCAATCTTCTTATCGATCGGTCTCACCATCGATCTCATTACCCACTTCTCTATCGATCTCACCATCGATCTCACAATCGATCTCACTATCGATCTCCCAAGCGATCTCACTAGAGATCACAAGAGCGATCTCGCGATCGATTTCACTATCGATCTCATTGAATCGCTTCCACTCTCGATCTCACGATCGACCTTACAATCGTCCTCACTATCGATGACACTATCGATCTCATTATCGATCTCATAATCGATCTCAAGATCCATAGTATTAATTTTCAAATCATCCACAGATTGGGGTTTTCTCGGGTGTACTTATTTATAAGGAAAGGAATAGAGAAGAAGGAGGAGGCGGAAGATTTGGGAGGGGCCTAGAGTCGGGAAGGCTCTACGATGTTATAGCGGAATTCTACACGGATCTCTGGGGTCGGCGAGGAGGAGGAGGAGGAGGAGGAGGAGGAGGAGAAGAGCAGGAGGACTGTTTCTTCCCTCCCCGTTCTTTCCCCCCCCCCCTCCCTCCCTCTCCATACTCCTCCCACTCCCATTCCCCAAGGCCTATACTTGAGAGGGATGAAAATATCGTCCCCCTCCCGACTCTCCAACGAGATCGCCCTTAATATTTAAACGACACTCCCGATTTTTGTCTCGGATAAACAAATGCAGAGGACGGTGGCGATGAACGAGAAAGAATTCGGAATTTCAGGCCTGACATCGCGGGTCGCGAACGGAGCACTTGACAGCACAGAGAGCCCGCGTGTCACCCGGTGCTGAATCATACGTGTGTCCTGCTTGTCCACGTGAGCCGGAGCCATATATCAACCCCACCAGGCTGCTCTAGCATATAATACGAGACCGACTATGGGAAACGACGACGACGAACGAGGGAGGGGTGGAACAACGAGGAGAATGAGTGACGATGAGGACGAGGAAAGGGGAGACGGGAGGAAGGAAGCGAGGTAGGGATTCATACACATCCGCCGCAGGAGGGAAGCGAGGCGGGGATTTATACAGATCCGCCGCCTGTGGGACCGACGTCCTGGGACCGCAGCGGGCGGTGGATATGGACATCTTCGGGCCAAGGGGGGTACGAATCTATCCATATCCACCGCCTGCCGAGGTCCCCGAAGATCGATCCCCCAGGCGGCGATTATACGTCTACATACACATACACACGTATATATACAACCCCCGCCTCGGAAAGGAAGCCGGAAGGCGGGGGGAGGAGGACCACCGAGCTCGCTCCCGGCACGAATGGCACCTCAGGCCTGCCAGCAGGCACGAAGCGGTCGTCGGCGAGGTACTGTACAGCGTGGTGTGTGGGGGGGGGGGGGGGGCAGCCCGCGGAAGGCCGGGCAGCCAATGCCCAGCAGTTGTCCGGCAGCGGGCCCCCGTTCGTGACGAGCTCTGGAGAGCGCCGTGGGGCCTCCCTCGGCTACACGGAGGGAGTGACCATGGGCAGGAGCGACCTCTGGTGCGCGGCTCAAGGGGGGCGGCGCGGGGGGGCCAAAAACCAGAGCGCGCAAGCCGCTGCTACCGCTTCGCGCTCCGCGATCGGGGGACACCACTGGGCCCGCACCCAAAGGTCTCTCCAGCGAAAGGTCACTCTTATGTCGACGGTGGCGGCCAGTCCACAACAAATCTTCCACGAGAGACCCAACCCTGAGACCCCAGGACGTCCATGGATCTTTGGCGCGGCAACGTCGCGCTTTCCATGGCAACGCCATCGAAACCCAGAAAACCCAAAGCACCCTGGAGGCAGCACAGGGTGTCTCTTGTAGGGGGCCACATGCGAACCCTACCCCTACCCCCACGATTTCTGGGGGTGAGGGTGGGGTTCACTTCGTTCGGGAGCTCCCGAGCGAAGTGAATCCCACCCTCCCCCTCAGAAATCGTGGGGGGTAGGGGTAGGGTTCGCATGTGGCCCCCTAGTTTTGCAGCCCCTGGGGCCCTCTGGGCCTCGTGAGGGGTGCCCTAGAGGCCGCCTGGGCCACCCCGAGAAGCCTGGGGGCACCTTTTGGGCCAGGGGTACTTCTAGCAGCACCCGACATGGCAGGGTCGGCTCAGGGTGCGTTCCAAGACTCCCGGAATGCCTGGCGGCCCTCGTCTCTGCCGCCCGCGCGAGACGAGAGGGGCATCCGGGAAGTCCTGTACATCCTGGCAGAATGGGGAAGCACTACCCTGGGAAATCTTGGAAAACTGGGGGATCTGGGAAATCTTGTGAAACTAGACGTCTTGCGAAAGCTGGGGAATCTTGGGAAATCTTGGAAACTGGAAATCTGGGAAATCTGGGAATCTTGGCAGATCTTGGAAACTGTTCGACTGGGATCAGTATCACGGCCTCCTCCTCTCCTGAGAGGGGCCTCTCGGCGGCTCCCCCCCCCCCCCTTCTCCCCAGCAAAAAACAAACTGTTTTGATTCGCGGGTCGAGAGCGCACCTCTTACGGTCGAAGCTAAGTAGGCCGCGCGAAGCTTGAAGCAAAAAAATATCCCGGCAAAGCAACCTAACAGCGATGTGTAGGAGCATATCTGGAAGCATTCCCCTTAAGATTCGGATGAGAATCCAGTTGTAGAATTCTGCTGTTCTCGCCGTCGTAGTCGCATTCGCGATGACAGTCGCAGTGGCAACGGCAGTCGCAGTCACAGCCTCAGCCTCAGCCTGCCTCAGCCTCAGCCTCAGCCTGCAGCCTCAGCCTGCCTCAGCCTCAGCCTCAGCCTGCTTCAGCCTCAGCCTTCTGCCTTCAGCCTCGGCCTCAGCCTCAGCCTGCCTCAGCCTCAGCCTGCAGCCTCAGCCTCAGCCTCAGCCTGCCTCAGCCAGCCTCAGCCTCAGCCTCAGCCTCAGCCTCAGCCTCAGCCTGCAGCCTCAGTCTGCTCAGCCTCGGCCTCAGCCTCAGCCTGCCTCAGCCTCAGCCTGCATCAGCCTCAGCCTCAGCCTCAGCCTGCCTCAGCATCAGCCTGCCTCAGCCTCAGCCTCAGCCTCAGCCTCAGCCTGCCTCAGCCTCAGCCTCAGCCTGCTTCAGCCTCAGCCTCAGTCTGCCCGCAGCCTCGGCCTCAGCCTCAGCCTCAGCCTGCCTCAGCCTCAGCCTCAGCCTCAGCCTCAGCCTCAGCCTCAGCCTGCCTCAGCCTCAGCCTCAGCCTCAGCCTCAGCCTCAGCCTCAGCTGCTTCAGCCTCGGCCTCAGCCTCAGCCTGCAAGCCTCAGCCTCAGCCTCAGCCTCAGCCTGCCTCAGCCTCAGCCTCAGCCTGCCTCAGCCTCAGCCTCAGCCTGCTTCAGCCTCAGCCTCAGTCTGCCTTCAGCCTCGGCCTCAGCCTCAGCCTGCCTCAGCCTCAGCATGCATCAGCCTCAGCCTCAGCCTCAGCCTGCCTCAGCATCAGCCTGCCTCAGCCTCAGCCTCCTCTGCCTCAGCCTCAGCCTGCTTCAGCCTCAGCCTCAGTCTGCCTTCAGCCTCGGCCTCAGCCTCAGCCTGCCTCAGCCTCAGCCTGCATCAGCCTCAGCCTCAGCCTCAGCCTGCCTCAGCATCAGCCAGCCTCAGCATCAGCCTGCCTCAGCCTCAGCCTCAGCCTGCCTCTGCCTCAGCCTCAGCCTGCATCAGCCTCTCTGCCTTCAGCCTCGGCCTCAGCCTCAGCCTGCCTCAGCCTCAGCCTGCATCAGCCTCAGCCTCAGCCTCAGCCCGCCTCAGCATCAGCCTGCCTCAGCCTCAGCCTCAGCCTGCCTCAGCCTCAGCCTCAGCCTGCTTCAGCCTCAGCCTCAGTCTGCCTTCAGCCTCGGCCTCCCTCAGCCTGCAGCCTCAGCCTGCATCAGCCTCAGCCTCAGCATCAGCCTGCCTCAGCCTCATCAGCCTCAGCCTCAGCCTCAGCCTCAGCCTCAGCCTGCCTCAGCATCAGCCTGCCTCAGCCTCAGCCTCAGCCTCAGCCTCCTCAGCCTCAGCCTCAGCCTCAGCCTGCTTCAGCCAAAGCCTCAGTCTGCCTTCAGCCTTGGCCTCAGCCTCAGCCTGCCTCAGCCTCAGCCTGCATCAGCCTCAGCCTCAGCCTCAGCCTGCCTCAGCATCAGCCTGCCTCAGCCTCAGCCTCAGCCTGCCTCAGCCTCAGCCTCAGCCTGCTTCAGCCTGAGCCTCAGTCTGCCTTCAGCCTCGGCCTCAGCCTCAGCCTGCCTCAGCCTCAGCCTGCCTCAGCCTCAGCCTCAGCCTGCCTCAGCATTCAAAATGTGGCCCGGGAATGGAGTTCTGGGAACTCGAAGAACACGAAGTGGCCTACAGTTGGCTCCGGGCATTCAAAATCATGCCCAGGAATGGAGTTCTGGGAACTCGAAGACCACGAAGTGGCCTACAGTTGGCTCCGGGCATTCAAAATGTGGCCCGGGAATAGAGTTCTGGGAGCTCGAAGAGCACGAAGCGGCCTACAGTTGGCTCTGGGCATCCAAAATGTGGCCCGGGAATGGAGTTCTGGGAAGTCGAAGAGCACGAAGTGGCCTACAGTTGGCTTCGGGCATTCAAAATGTGGCCCGGGAATGGAGTTCTGGGAGGTCGAAGAGCACGAAGTGTGTGACTGTTTTCTTAAAACGAGCCCGGCCCTGAGCCCGGCCCTCGCTGTCCGGATGCCGCCCAGACCCCCCTGGGGAGTCATCAGATGCTCTCTTTTGACACCACTAGAAACCTATCAGTCTTCGCTGTTAGGTAATAAACACGGGAACGCGCGCAAGAGAGCGCGCGGCAGAGGCCGTCGTCGCGACCTCTCGGCAGGGCGGGGGGGGGACAGAGGGGTACTGGTGCGAGCGGGTGCTGCCAGAGGTCCCCGCGGCCCAAGGTGCCCCCAGGACTTCCAAAGAGGCCCCCACGGCCCCCAGGACACCCCTCACGAGGCCCAGAGGGCCCCGTGCAGGGGCTCCAAGATTGAGCGGAAAGCTGGGGGCACCTTGGGCCAACAGCACCCTCAGCAACCCTCGAGATACCGCTACTCCCGGGACCTCTCCCAGGATGCATTCTAACCAGAATTCCGAGGAGAGTCCAGCCGTGGTGACGAGTTCTGTGGCAACTCAGGGGAGCCTCCCATATGTCATCTAGCTGGCTCTTGTGAATCAGCGCTAACCGACGCTCATCGACACTGATCGACGCTAGGCGACGCTAAATCGACACTGGGCGACTCTGAATCAGCACATTCTCATCGAAAGCCAGACGCTGGCGCACGCTGAGACACCCTGCAGACGGAGCTGTGAGGAAACACGCAGAGCTCCCGTGAGCTGCTGCCGAAGACGAGGGCTCTCCAGGGCGAGAAGCGGCACCAGCCTCCACTCCTCCCCTGGGGCGCGCCAGGGTTAGAGGCCTCCCAAACGGGATCCGACTAGATGCGGTCGGAGGATCGCCGGCCGCATCGCCGCTGCTCGCCGACGCGTCGCCGAATGCGTCGCCGATGCACCGGCGACGTCGGCGAGGCATCGGCGACGTCGGCGCGGAGAAGGGCAGGGGCCCCACGCCGAGCCGCAGCGCCGAGGCATCGGCGGCGCGGCGCGACCCTCCGACCCCGTCTGCTCCGACCCCCTCCGGGAGGCCCCCAAGGGGGCGCGGCCCCGAGGCGGGGGGGCCGGCAGGGCCGGGCGCGGCGGGGCCTCGAGCAGCGCCTTCTGCAGGAGCCCCCGCGTCCTCTCGGGCGGCCGCCGGGCGGCAGCGGAAGGCGGCCCCCACGGGGCGCGGCGGGCCAGACGGCGTCCGTGCTGGCCATCGCGGGGAGAGGCCAGACGGCTGCGGTCGTACCAGACTCGTGTGGCTGTTTTCCCAGACCCCCTCGACTCGTGAAAAATCAGGACGGGGGGGGGGGTCGCTGTTTGGGGTCTCTGGAGGCCCTTACCTGGCCTCGGGACGGTCAAAAAACGACTCAGGATGAGAAGCCGGTCCTGGGGAATGGGTCGAGACCTCCAGGGTCGACGTTGTGAACAAAAATCCTAACATCGGGGGTCTGGGTTTTTTACGGCGCGCACAAGGGGGCAAGGGGAGGGGGCAGGGCTTCTTAAGAGGAGGCTGCTTCTTAGAGGGCGCGGGCCCTACATCTGTAGATCAGGCCTGCGCCTGCTAAGAAGCAGGGCTGCTTCTGAGACGCCTTCCCCCTCCCCCTACCCCCCTCTGCGCGTGGCTGCTTTTTTCCCATGAACAGAAACATCTGCAACGAGTGGCGGCATCAATGGGCCACGCCAGTACCAAAACGAATGGTCACAGGAAAGAGTTTGCGATCCCCCAGGAAAGCCATCCGCCGACCCCAGCTTGCCAGGGGTGAAAGGGCGTGTGAGATAATTGGCTGTCCCTCTCCCCCTTTCCCCCTCCCCTGGGGCTAAACATCGCATTAGGGGGGGGGGGGGGGGGGGGCCTGTGGCGAGGGGGTCTACGAGCTCCGCGGCGCTTCTTTCGGATCCAGAACGCCCCAGGACGGGCCCAAAAGAGCTCCAAGGCAGTCCATGAGAGCGCCGAGACGGCCCAGGGCAGCACTTCGACGGTCCAATATAGCTTCCAGACGGTTCCCGAAGCGATCAGGACCGCCCAAGAGAGGCCCCCTGATGACCGCCGAGAAGGCCCCAAAAGGCAACTACTGTCCCATTCCTTTCGGAAAACGTAAACGTTTTGCAAACTCGTTTCTTTTATCCTCCCAGCGCTCACAACGGCCCAAGGGCCCCAAGACGGCCCCGAAGGCCCCCAAGACCGCCCCAGAACAGCCAACGACGGCTCTATGACAGCCCACGAGGACCCCCTGAACGGCCCACGAGGACCCCAAAAGGGACCCAAAGAGGGGGAATACGACTTCACAGTTATAGCCTTCCCCCCCAGGATGCCCCCAAGAGCTTCCCAGGGGGCCTCCGAAGCGCCCCCACGAGGCCCCACGAAACCTCCGACGGGCCCTCCAGAAGCCCACCCCCCAGAACCCCCCCAACAAAAACCCTCAAGAAGCCTTCCATCGTGCATTACCCCTTGCCTCGCCTGGGGGCCGGCGGAACGGCGGAAACCGCCTGGACTGGCAGCAATCGCGCCCCAGGAGGAGGAGGAAGAGGAGGAGGAGGTGGAGGAGGAGGAGGAGGGCGAGGAAGAGGAGGAGGAGGAGGAGGAGGAGGAGAGGAAGAGGAGGAGAGGAGGAGGAGGGAAGGGAGGAGGCGGCCACTTCGAAGCAGCTCGGGGGCACGGGGAGCACCTTCCGGGCGCACGAGGGGGCGCAGCAGCGCGGCGACAGCTGCGCGCCTGGCCCGCCGGGTCCGCCCTGGGCCCCCGGCGCCGCGGCGAAGCGGCGACAGCTGCGCGCTTGGCGGCGAGGAGGGGGAGGAGGGCGAGGAGGAGGGCGAGGAGGAGGGCGAGGAGGAGGGCGAGGAGGGCGAGGAGGAGGAGGGGGAGGAGGAGAGGGGGGGAGGAGGAGGGGAGGAGGAGGAGGAGGAGGAGGAGGAGGAGGGAGGAGGAGGAGGAGAGGAGGAGGGGGGGGAGGAGGAGGAGGAGCGGAGGAGGAGGAGGAAGAGGAGGAGGAGGGCGAAGTCGTGCGAGCGACGATCGAAAGCGGGTCGCACGCGACGTGGCACATCGCGACCTCACGCGGCGGCTTCCGCGGGCCGCCAGCGCGGCGGCACGCTGTATTGGGTATTGGAGACGAGGGCGCCTGCGCGCGAGCTTGCGCTGGCAGCTTACGCGCAAACGTCGGCGCCAACGACTCTCTTGTTTTTTGTGTTGCGTCGCTCATGGTCGGTGGCAACTTATGGGAGCCTCCCATAACATCTTGCCGGCCCTTGCGAATCGACGCTATTCGACGCTGATCGACGCTAAATCGGCACTAAATCGACACTAAATCGACGCTAAATCGACGCTAACCGACGCGAGGTCGGCGCTGTCTCATCCACTCCCGAACGCTACTCGACGCCAATCGACGGTACAGACGGAATTCAGAGGCTATACTAGGCTTCCACGATTTGCTACCGAAATTTCTGGCGTCGCTCATGGGGGCGCGCAAACATGGATTAGCGATCCATGGATTTGGCGCGCGGTCGCCAAATCCGTGGATCGGGGGAGGCGCCCTCCCCGACATGCGGCCGGTGCCGCCTCGCTCGGCGGCGGACATATCCGCGACCTCCCCTGGAAACGGGGCCCGTCGCTCCTCCCACGCCCCCCCGGGGACCAGTGCTGGCGATCGCCTCGACCCGCGCAGGGGCCTCCGGGGGGCGAGGGGGCGGCAGGGAGGGGGGCGAGGAGGCGGCGGGGAGGAAGCGAGGAGACGGCGGGGTGGGGGGCGAAGAGGCGGGCGGGGAAGCGAGGGGGCGGCGGGGAAGCGAGGAGGCGGCGGGGAGGAAGCGAGGAGGCGGGCGGCGGGGGGGAGGGAGGGAAGCCGCGTGGGTGGCAGCTGACGCCATAGCGGAAAGTTGCACAGGCGTGGAGGTACGCTCGACCCTCCTCCAGGGACGTCTCCGTTAGCCGAAAGAGCCCCGTACAGGAGTTATCGGCCCCCTCCTGTGGCTGTTCGACGCCGTCATGGGCAGGTGCGGGAGGAAGGAGCGGCAGCCGCGCTCTCTTCAGAGCGCGGGCGCGACGGAGGGCGGGGCTGGGGGAGGGGAGGTGTTGAAGGCCTGGGCACGGGACGCACAAGAACATGCTAGTACGACGTGTCCTCTTCGGACGCGCGCGTCCGATCCGAACAGATCGTATAACCATCTTGTAGTATATCGTTTCCCGAGCGGTACGGCCGCCCGCCACGGCGCATATACAAAAAGATTTCTCGGTGCGCGCGTCGCCCCTGGGGGGGGCGACGCACACATATTATTAGTATAGTGGCGCGCCGCCGAAAGCAGGGGGGGGGCCGTTCCTCGGGCGGCCGGGATCGGCCAGGTTCAGTGCCGGGGGCTGCCCGTACGACTTGCTGAAAACCCCGCCGCACTTGGCCACGAGCTTGTCCACGGCCTCTCCAGGTGAGCTGCCACGGAGGGCGGGGGGAAGCAGGCCCCCACGTCACCCCGCGGGGCTGAAGGGAGGAGGAGGAAGAGGAGGAGGAGAAAGAGGAGGACCAGTGCATACACCCTCCCTCCAAGCTAACTCTTCATAGGCCCCTACGATGATTAATTTTCACTGGGGGAAGTGCCCCGTTGGGAGACAACCGTTTGAAGATCCTGAGGCGTGGCACAACACCGTTCTCAGGACTTTGATCCTGAATCGTGCCAGAACACAATTCCTGGGATTTCACCAACGCGAATCAACGGAACTGTTGCGCACGGACAACCTGAATCGCTCCAAAAAACCGTTTTTGGCACGTCAACCATGAGAACCAAAGGAACCCCTGTAATTGCTTAAAACGAACATGCGCGGCGCTGACGCAAGAGACACATGTTGAAAAGGAACCGCCCTCAATCCGAGAAGTTGTTGCGGTTTGTTTCACGAATGTGCGATGCGCTAAAGCAAAAATCTCATGCTTAGAACCACCCGCCCTCAGTCCGTGAAGCTCTTGCAAATGTGTAAGACGAATGTGCGCGGCGCTAGGAGCAAGAGCCACATGTTGAAAACCACCCGCCCTCAGTCCGTGAAACACTTGCAACATGTTAAAACAAATGTGCCCGGCGCTTAAGCAAGAGCCACATTTTGAAAACGGCCCGCCCTCAATCCGTGCAACTCTTGCAAATTTGTGAGACGAATATGCGCGGCTCTGAAGCGAGAGCCAAATGTTGAAGACAACCTGCCCTCAATCCGCGAAGCGCATGCAAATGTTTGACACGAATGTACGCGGCGCTAAGGCGAGAGCCACGTTTTGAATACCACCCGCCCTCCATTGTGAAGCTGTTGCCAACTGCTACACTTCAGGCTCATAAGTGATATCAAACGCCCAGCCCACCCTTCCGACTGGCCTCGGAGCGCGACAAAGAGGAGGAATTCATACGGAAAGGGAATGGAGGAGGAGGAGCAGCAGCAGCAGAAGGAGCAGGTGCGGACCACAGACCCAGACACCCGACGTCACGATTTGCTCATAAACGTTGGCCCCAAGAGGTCGCTGGCTCGGCGAGGGACCTCTCCTGGAGGGGAGGGCCGCCCCTTGGCCGAACGCGGGGTGGCCCAACCCCCTCTGCCATCCAGGGGGGGTGTCAGAGGGGATGCCTAGCTCGGCCAAGGGGGGCCTCCTCCTCCTCCTCCTCCTCCTCCTCCTCCTTCTTCTCCTGCTTCTGTTCCTGCTCCTCCTCCTCCTCCTCCTCCTCCTCCCCCTCTTCCTCGTCCTCATCCTCCTCCATTTCTTTTCCTTATGAATAAGTCTTCCCTGTCGCACCCCGATGCCGGTCGGAAGGGCGGGCCGGGCGCTTCGCCTAAGAATTCCTTACCGCTTATGAGCCTGAAGCTCAGACGCTGACCACAGCTTCACAAATGGAGGGCGGGTCGCTTCCAAAATGTAGTTCTCGCCCTAGCGCCGCGCACACTCGTCTTAAACACGTACAAGACTTTCATCGGTTGAGGGCGGGCGGGTTTCAAAATGTCGCTCTCGCCTTAGCGCAGCGCATACTCGTCCTAAGCTTCACAAGAGCTTCACGGATCGAGGGTGGGTGGGTTTTCAAAATGTGGCTCTCGCCTTAGCGCCGTGCATACTCTCTTTGAAAATTGTACGAACTTCACGGATTGACGGCGGGTCGTTTTCAAAATGTGGCTCTTGCCTTTTGCTTCGCGCACACTCGTCTCACAAATTTGCAAGATTTTCATGGATTGAGGGCGGGTGGTTTTCGAAAGGTGGCCCTCGCCTTCGCGCCGCGCATTTTCGTTGCACTAAACTGCAACCGTTTCACGGACTGACGGCGGTTCCTTTTCAAAATTCGGTTCTCGCCCTTATCGCCGCGCATATTCGTTTTAAAGCATTGCCAGGGTTTCCATGGTTCTCATGGTCAACGTCCCAGAAACGGCGTTTTGGAGCGATTCTGGATTGTCAGGGCGCAACAGGTACGTTAATTCGCTGTGTTGAAGTCTGAGGAACGGCTTTCTGGCACGACTCAATACCGTCAAGACGCAACAGTCAAGTTGACCCGTGGCGTTGAAGTCCTGAGCATGGTATTTGGGCACGTTTCAACATTTTCACACGCTTGTCATCCAACGGGGCACTTCAGGGAAGTGAACCCTTGTCTGGGGCCTGTGAAGGAGGAACTTGGAGGGAGGGTGTATCCCAACATCGCTGATGAGCATTGGGTTTACACTGGTCCGCCTCCTCATCCCCCTCCTCCTCCACTTCCTCATCATCATCATCATCATCATCATCATCATCATCATCATCATCATCATCATCATCATCATCATCATCATCATCACCATCACCATCACCATCATCATCATCATCATCATCATCATCATCATCATCATCATCAAAAACATCAACATCAACATCATCATCAGCATCATCATCACAACCACCACCATCATCATCAGCAGCAGCAGCATCAGCATCATCAGTATCATCATTAGCATTAGCATCAGCAGTATCACCATCATCCTCATCATCATCAGCATCATCATCCTTTTCCTCCTCCTCCTCCTCCTGCTCCTCCTCCTGCGCCTGCTCCTCCTCCTCCTCCTCCTCCTCCCCCTCCCCCTCCTCCTCGCCTTCCATCTCCTCCTCCTCCTGCTCCTCCTCCTCCTCCTCCTCCTGGTCCTCCTCCTCCTGCTCCTCCTGCTCCTCCTCCTCCTCCTCCTCCTCATCCTCCTCCTCCTCCTCCTCCTCCTCCTCCTCCTCCTCCTCTCTTCCTCCTCCTCCTCCTCCTCCTCCTCCTCCTCCTCCTCCTCCTCCTCCTCCTCCTCCTCCTCCTCCTCCTCCTCCTCCTTCGCCTCCTCCTCCTCCTCCACGGGGGGAAGGGCCCCCCTGAGCCGAGCACCAGTGGCACGACCCTTTGTCCGCTCTGCCTGGTCCCCGGGGGGGCTCCACCGACGTGCGGACGCCACGTCTGCGCCTGCGCCGAGCCTGGCCAGGAGGGCCTGCGACCCCGATCCTGGGCCCCAGGATCCACCTGGCCAGCGCCAGCGCGGGCGCATACCCGGACACCGTCTTCAGTCCGCGGCCCCAAAGTCCCCACCCCCTCCCAGGGTGTAGCCTTCTTTGCGACGGCATGAGAGCAAAGAGCGATAACGTGTGATCGAGTTCTTGACTGCTACCACGAGCGGGAGTGTTGGCTCACCCCGCACTCGAAACCGAAGCCCTGAAGGCGACATTCGCCAGAGAATAATATATACAAGTGGCACGTGTGTGCCCAGGCTCATACACAAAATTAGCCTGGCGAAGGACCCAACCATATGCAGTTGTGAATGCCGCAATTGTGCTGGGTGGTGGCGGACGCATGCGGGCGGTGCCACTGGGACCTTCGGTGGAGCTCCCTATGGGGCCACGAAACGCTGTACTGGGTGGGTGAGACGCGGTCAGCAAGGGCTGTGCTGCGTGGTGGCGGACGCATGCGAGCGGTGCCACTGGGACCTTCGGTGGAGCTCCCTATGGGGCCACGAAACGCTGTACTGGGTGGGTGAAACGCAGGCAGGGAGCAAGGGCTGCGCAGCGTGGTGGCGGACGCATGCGGGCGGTGCCGCTGGGACCTTTGGTGGAGCTCCCTATAGGGCTACGAAGCGCTGTTCTGGGTGGGTGAAACGCAGGGAACAAGGGCTGTGCTGTGTGGTGGCGGACGCAAGCGGGCAGTGCCACTGGGACCTTTGGTGGAGCCCCCTATGGGGCCACGAAACGTGCGAGGGGTGTGCCAGAATGGGGGGTGGAACCGCATGCCAGCGCAGCCACTGGGGCCTTCGGTGGAGCTCCCTATGGAGCCACGAAACGTGTGAGGGGTGTGCCGAAATGGGGGGTGGAACCGCATGCGAGCGCAGCCACTGCGGCGTTCGGTGGAGCTCCCTATGGGGCCACGAGACGTGTGAAGGGCGTGCCGAAAAAGGGGGTGGAACCGCATGCGAGCGCAGCCACTGGGGCCTTCGGTGGAGCTCTCTATGGGGCCACGAACCGTGTGAGGGGTGTGCCGAAATGGGGGGGGAACCACATGCGAGCGCAGCCACTGGGGCGTTCGGTGGAGCTCCCCATGGAGCCACCCACGAAGCGTGTGAGGGGTGTGCCGAATGGGGGGTGGAACCGCATGCGGCGCAGCCACTGGAGCGTTCGGTGGAGCTCCCTGCGGCCACGACTGTGTGGAGGGGTGTGAGGGGTGTGCCAGAATGGGGGGTGGAACCGCATGCGGGCGCAGCCACTGGGGCCTTCGGTGGAGCTCCCTATGGGGCCACGAAACGTGTGAGGGGTGTGCCAGAATGGGGGGTGGAACCGCATGCGGGCGCAGCCACTGGGGCCTTCGGTGGAGCTCCCTATGGGGCCACGAAACGTGTGAGGGGTGTGCCAGAATGGGGGTGGAACCGCATGCGGGCGCAGCCACTGGGGCCTTCGGTGGAGCTCCCTATGGGGCCACGAAACGTGTGAGGGGTGTGCCAGAATGGGGGGTGGAACCGCATGCGGGCGCAGCCACTGGGGCCTTCGGTGGAGCTCCCTATGGGGCCACGAAACGTGTGAGGGGTGTGCCAGAATGGGGGGTGGAACCGCATGCGGGCGCAGCCACTGGGGCCTTCGGTGGAGCTCCCTATGGGGCCACGAAACGTGTGAGGGGTGTGCCAGAATGGGGGGTGGAACCGCATGCGGGCGCAGCCACTGGGGCCTTCGGTGGAGCTCCCTATGGGGCCACGAAACGTGTGAGGGGTGTGCCAGAATGGGGGGTGGAACCGCATGCGGGCGCAGCCACTGGGGCCTTCGGTGGAGCTCCCTATGGGGCCACGAAACGTGTGAGGGGTGTGCCAGAATGGGGGGTGGAACCGCATGCGGGCGCAGCCACTGGGGCCTTCGGTGGAGCTCCCTATGGGGCCACGAAACGTGTGAGGGGTGTGCCAGAATGGGTGTGGGAGGGGGAGGAGGGGGGAGGAAGGGGAGGAGGAGGAAGGAGGAGGAAGGAACGCGGGGCGACGTCTCTTCAAAACGAGGACCCAACACCACAGGATGGTTGGGAAAAACTGAAAGGGCGTTTGAAGCAGGAAGACACCATGACGGCGGGATCGGAGATGGAGAAGGAGAAGCTGGGGCGGCGCCGCCAGGGTGTGCCTAAGAGAAGGGGAAGAGGCAGGAGGTGAACGCAGAAAAATCTAAGATCGAGGAGGAGCCCCCCTCAAAGGATTGGGGATCGAGCAGGAGGATCGACGAGGGCAATGCCTCTCCGAGGTCAGCGTTGCGAGGATGTCTCAAGCGAAAGTGGCCTGACCACCTCAGCTCAGGGCATCTCCGAACCCGGAGTTGCGATGTGTGTACCAGGGCCCCCCAGGAAGCCTCAGCAGGCCCGACTTGGATACCGGAAGAGGCCCCAGGAGGCCCAAGGATTGTGAGTCTTGTGTGGATGGGTGTGTGTGGTGTGTGCTCTGTGTTGTGCGTGTTTTCTGTGCGTTGTAGGTGTTGTGTGTTATGTTTGTCTAGCGTGTGATGTGTTGGGTGTGATTTGAGTCTCTGTGTGTGCATGCAGTTCTGAGGCCACAGGAAGCCCCAGGAGGCCCCAGGCGGCCTCAGGAGGCCCCAGGAGACCGCAGGATGCTCCAGGAGGCTCCAAGAGGCTCCAGGAGGCCGCAGGAGGCCCCAGGAGGCCCCAGGAGGCTCCAGGAAACCCCCAGGAGGCTCCGAGGCGGGGAGGCTCCGAGGCGGGGTCTAGGGTACCAGAAGGTGCAGAAAGCCCCAGGAGGCCCCAGGAGGTTCCAGGAGGCCCTCAAGAAGCTCCGAGGCGAGGTCTGGGGCACCAGAGGGTACGTCGGGGCTCGATTTTGGGAGGATGTCTCAGGCGAAACCGCCATTCTCTGAGAATCGGGGTCAAAATCATTGGAATTACAATGTGTGTTTGAAGGCTTTCTGTTAGAATGTTGAAATTCCCATGTGCTTTTGGACCCTGACGTCACGATCTGTGTAAGGGGTGCCACCGATTTTCAGAATTTCGAGGATGTCCCTAGCCAAACGGCCAGATTATCCCGGCAAAGCAACCTAACAGCGATGTGTAGAAGCAAATCTGGAAGCATTCTCCTTAAGATTCATATCAGAATCCAGTTGTAGAATTCTGCTGTTCTCACAGTCGCAGTCGCATTCGCGATGACAGTCGCAGTGGCAACGGCATTCGCAATCACAGCCTCAGCCTCAGCCTGCCTGAGTATCAGCCTGCCTCACTCTCAGCCTCAGCCTGCCTCAGCCTGCCTCAGCCTCAACCTCAGCCTGCTTCAGCCTCAGCCTCAGTCTGCCTTCAGCCTCAACCTCAGCCTCAGCCTCAGCCTGCCTCAGCCTCAGCCTGCATCAGCCTCTGCGTCTGCCTCAGCCTGCCTCAGCGTCTGCCTCAGCCTGCCTCAGCCTCAGCCTCAGCCTCAGCCTCAGCCTCAGCCTCAGCCTCCTGCCTCAGCCTCAGCCTCAGCCTCAGCCTCAGCCTCAGCCTCAGCCTCAGCCTCAGCCTGCCTTCAGCCTCAGCCTCAGCCTGCCTCAGCCTCAGCCTGCCTCAGCCTCAGCCTCAGCCTCAGCCTCAGCCTCAGCCTCAGCCTCAGCCTGCCTCAGCCTCAGTCTGCCTTCAGCCTCGGCCTCAGCCTCAGCCTGCCTCAGCCATAGCCTGCCTCAGCCTCAGCCTCTGCCTCAGCCTCAGCCTGCCTCAGCCTCAGCCTCAGCCTGCCTCAGCCTCAGCGTCAGCCTCAGCCTCAGTGCCTTAGCCTCCGGGCATTCAAAATGTGGCCCGGGAATGGAGTTCTGGGAAGTCGAAGAGCACGAAGTGGCCTACAGTTGGCTCCGGGCATTCAAAATGTGGCCCGGGAATGGAGTTCTGGGAACTCGAAGAGCACGAAGTGGCCTACAGTTGGCTCCGGGCATTCAAAATGTGGCCCGGGAATGGAGTTCTGGGAACTCGAAGACCACGAAGTGGCCTACAGTTGGCTCCGGGCATCCAAAATGTGGCCCGGGAATGGAGTTCTGGGAAGTCGAAGAGCACGAAGTGGCCTACAGTTGGCTCCGGGCATCCAAAATGTACGCCGGGGATGGAGTTCTAGCAGCGCCAAGAGCGATTTTGCGAGGATGTCCCAAGCGATTTGGGCTTCGGCGGCACCGCCCCGGGTCCCGCCCCGACCCCCCTGTGGAGTCATCTGCTGCTCTCTTTTGAGACCACTAGAAACCTATCAGCAAAAGCTGTTAGGTAAAAAATCGCGAACGCGGCGCGTGCAGCGGGAGCAGCAGCAGCGCAGAGGTACGCGCGCGCGAGCACTAGGGCGACGAAATCTGTACATACCGATAGGACCACCCTACGGGTGACAAGGAGGTTGGGGGGGAAGCGGGAGGCGGTCGATTTGCGATGGCTCTGGGTTCTTTGGTGGTTTGTTTAACTTTCTATTGTCGCGCACACATGCCCATCCATCGATCGACCTATGTACATGTCGAATTATCTATTTAGTCTATAGGTAAATACATGTATACATATATATAGATGTATACCACTTTCGAAATATATATATATATATATATATATGTGCCTGTCTGTCTACATGCCTGTATGTTGTCTACATAGTATATATCGATCTAACCAACTATATCTACATGCGTGCCGATATATATATATATATATGTATATATAACTATATATATATATATCCCTATGTATCCATCTATGGTGCTGAGTGGTCGTTGTGGTGATGGCGGTGATGGCGGTGACGGTGATGATGGTGACACCGCACCGATCCCCTAGTGCCGCCGCTGCGCCGATCCCCCAGTGTCCCCGTCAAATGTCTTCGGAATAATGGTGGTGATGATGGTGCCAGTGGTGTCTGTGTACCCATCTATCTGGGACAACCGTCGGGACACCTATCGGGACAACCATCGCTAGAACCATCGGGGCAATCTACCTATCTACTTATATATCTAATTGTCTACCTATATGTCTGCCTATCTGCCTATATTGTCTATTTACCACTATGTATGCACCGACCTGGGACAACCTTCAGGACACCCATCAGGACACCCATCGGGACAACCATCGGGACAACCGTCGGGACAACCCTCGGGACAACCATCGGGACACCCATCGGGACAACCGTCGAGATACTCATCGGGACAACCGTCGGGACAACCATCGGGACAACCATCTTGACCATCATCGAGACAACCATCTGGACCATCATCGGGACAACCATCGGGACAACCATCGGGACAAAACCATCGGGACAACACCATCGGGACAGCCATCGGGACAGCCATCGGGACAACCATCGGGACAGCCATCGGGACAGCCATCGGGACAGCCATCGGGACAACCATCGGGACAACCATCGGGACAACACCATCGGGACAACACCATCGGGACAGCCATCGGGACAGCCATCGGGACAACCATCGGGACAGCCATCGGGACAGCCATCGGGATAGCCATCGGGACAGCCATCGGGACAACCATCGGGACAGCCATCGGGACAACCATCGGGACAGCCATCGGGACAGACATCGGGACAGCCATCGGGACAACAATCGGGACAACCATCGGGACAACCATCGGGACAATCATCGGGACAACCATCGGGACAACCATCGGGACAACACCATCGGGACAACCATCGGGACAACCACCAAGACAACCCGCGGGACAACCATCAAGACAACCCGCGGGACAACCATCGATGGCCGCGCCCGGCTGGGGGGGGCGGGGGGGGGCGGGCGACCTTTTGGGCTCCATGTGGCCTCTACAACTGCAGGAACTCGCGCAGCTTCGCCTTGCCCGCACGCACGACACGAACCGAAACCGAAGCCGATTTCCCGGTTGGGGACACTTCCGCTCACACACCCCAACCTCCGATACACTGCTCCCTGGCCAGGCCCATCCTGAACCCAGCAGCGGTGTATACGCCATGCCCTCCCGGCTTGGCCAGGAGGGCGTATGCACAGCTCCTGGGTTCAGGACGGGCCTGGCCAGGAAGCAGTGGATGTGTACAGCCTTCGTCGCCCGAGGCATCACACCAGACGAGCAGGAGCGGCAGAGGGAGCAGGACCGGCAGGACGGCGCCGGGCTGCCCTGCTCCTTGCCGCGTCGCCCCGGCCTCGGCGGCCAGCCCCGGAGGAGGCACGGAGGCAGAGGGGCGCCGCCTTTCCCACGGCACGATCGCGCACCTGAGGGGGCCACGGGAAACCGCCACCGTGACACCGCTGCGCTCTGGGAGGGGCGGGCCCCGAGCCGCGCGAGCCCCGAGCTCAGGGGGCCTCGTCGGCGAAGGCACGCGCAGGGGAGGAGGCACACCTCGGCCCGCCCAAACGCGGAGGGCCGAGGGCGCGCGCCCTGCGCCCCGGGAGCCGTGACACTCGGCGGTTGCTCTAAGCAGGACGCGGGAGAGGGGGAGGGTCGGACGAGAGCGAGGAAGGGGAGGGGCAGGAACAGCAGCAGGAGTAGGATGACGATAAGGAGCAGCAGCAGCAGCAGCAGCAGCAGCAGCAGCAGCAGCAGCAGCAGCAGCAGCAGCAGCAGCTGGAGCGGCAGGAGTGGGAACGAGAGGAGAGTGGGGGGGGAGGAGGCAGGGTGCAGCAGGGAGGAGGGAGGGAGGAGGCAGGAGGCAGGAGGCAGGAGTGATGAGGAGAGCAGGCAGGAGGGAGGAGGCAGGAGGGAGGAGGATGTGGCTGCTGGGGGCCTGAAAGTCAACCACTCTGCTTGACTGACCCCAGGTTTGAACACGCATGCAGGCCCAAGCCTCCCTCGCTCAGGAGCTGCTTGGGGCGAGCCGCCGCCCCCCCCGAAAGACTGTCTGGGTGAGAGGCGGCTCTGTCTGGCGGGAGGCCCCGCTCAGGTAGGCAGGAACTGCTGCCAGCGGGCGGAGGCGGCTACCACTCCGTGGTGCACGTCTCCCACGGGGGACCTCTCCACACTCTCGCCAACCACTCTCCACCCCCCTCACGCCCCTCACACCCCACAAAAAAGAGAGGAAGCAGCTGGCATCTAGTACGAATGAGACAGTCCCCTATCAGCTCTTATGTGGTGCGCACTGGCTGAGCCCGCCAGGGATGCGGAGGAGGAGGAGGCGGAGGAGGGATGCATGGAGCAGGGAGAAGCGAGGAACGAGGAGACATCCTGTCGTGACTTCGATTCGCGACGCGGGTAGGTCTGGGTGCCGCGAGGGCATGGATCAGCGGCGAACGCAGATGGGTGGCCCGAGGGGTGCGGCCTTCTGGGAAGGCTTCCTATGCGGGCAAGATTTGTAGCCACATCCACTGCGTCTTGGACCCTCTGGAATGGAAGGGGCGCCGAAATGCCGAGGCAGAGCGAATATACTTAGATAAAAACTAGCCTCTGGGGGCCAGAGATTTATCCGTATCCACTGCGTTTCTGGTTTCTGAAAAAGGGAAACCTGGAACTCCAAGATGCAGTACATATGGATACAAATCTTACCCGCTTCCTAGAAGCCAGGAGGGCCTCTGTGGAAGGACCCCCCCTCCCTGGCTCGCGGAGCGCGCCAGAAGCGGCGCCGGAGGCGCCGCCAAGGGTCCCAGCGCCGATCTGAAGAATCCGCCGGAGCGCTGGAGCCGCCGCGCGAAGCTCCGAGAAATGACATCTATGCTGTGCGCTGCGCTTCGACTCCAAGGGGCAACCGGCCTGCTTGGAAGCCCCCCCCGCCTTGCTTAGAGGGTCGCCACCCTCGCGCCACCCCTGTGCAGAAGAATCAGACGCAGTCCCACAAGTAGGCACCTCACCGGGGTCAGCAATTGAGAAGCCCCAACCGCCCCTTCTGGAGAAACGATAACACACCAAGTACCCTGAAGCGTTATGCTGGAACCCTGGCACTTGGCCGATGCTGAGCACTCCTCTGGAGCCCCAGCAACCCTCGAAAGTGGCGAAGAGGAAGAAGAGGAGGAGGAGGATGTCACTGTCATCACAGTAAGGACGCACGAATGTCTTGAGGGTGCCTACCCTTGCGTCCTTGCTTCTGCGTTTTGTCTTTCGCGTTTTTTCTATGGCCAGCTCTGCCGGGTGTTATGAGATCGCCATCTTCGGCGCTCAAAGCTCTCGTTGCGCTCTTACCGCCAATCCTTACTAAGTCCTTACTATAAATGTCAGTCGCGCCGGGGGGGGGGAATAATCACTTGCTTGCTGAGGTTCGGTGAAGTGCTGAAGATATCGTTCCGCTAAATCCGCCCCCGCGACGCGAATTGTTTATGCTCGCTTCGGTGCTGACGATAACACAAGAGGGTTTCTTAATTGTTTCTCGGTTGCGCGGGTGCAGCAGGGCGCACGATGCGGGTGTGCTCTCGGCGACTCCGGCCTCGTGAAGAGCCGGCCAGGATCGCGCGGCGGCCCGGACGGCCAGAAGCGCGGCGGCCCGCCACGAGAGGGGTCTAGTGAGAGGTGAAGCCGAACGGAAGCTTTTGTCGGAGTTCACAAAAACTGCGGGAATCCTCCTCCACCCCCCTCGCTCCTCCTCCTTCCCCTCCTCCCGCTCCTTCTCCTCCTCCTCCTCCTCCTCCACATCCTTCTCCTTCGCCTCCTCCTCCTCCGCTTCCCTCTCCTCCTCCTCTATTCCTTTTCCTTGTTTATATATGTTTACACAAAAAACAACAACAAAACAATGAACAAAACAAACCCAACAACAAATCTCTTTGTCGCACCCCGAGGCCAGTTTTCAGGGCGGGCTGGCCCTCCTCCTCCTCCTCCTCCTCCTCCTCCGCTTCCTCCTCCTCCTCCTCCACCTCCTCCTCCTCCTCCGCCTCCACCTCCTCCTCCTACTCCTCCTCCTCATCCTCCTCTTCCCACCATCATCATCATCATCGTCATCAGCATCATCATCATCACCGTCCTCTTCTATGTGCCCCTCCTCTTCCCCGTTCCTCCGATTCCATAGCGGGTTCTTGGATCCTGGCGCCAGGAAAAGAGAGCGGACAGACCCTCGACGCAACGTAGACCCTCGCTGAACCCGTGCAGGCCGACAGGCAGGAACAAGAACCGCTGCACAAAAACGCTAGCATCTGAGTTAAAGAACCAGGAAAGGCACACTCGCGGATCCTTTCACGCATTCATCCACTCATCCAGCGCTCCACCCATGGACCAGAAAGCAGACGACACCGCCCCACCTACAGCCCCTGGGGGCTGGATTTGCGTATACCCAAAAATTGGGCGTGGGCTCTTACGTGGTTTGCGCTGCGGCCCCCGAGGCGCCGCAGCGCAGCACGGAGGGCCGCAGGTGGGGCGGTCTCGTTGCCTCTTGCTGGCCGAACCCCTGCGTCCGTCCCTGTTCGGCGACGCGCCGAACGGGGGCAGGGAGCCGCGCTGCGCAGTCTCTTCGGCGCCGCCCTTACGCGGCGCCAGCGTTAAACCGACAGTTTTTGCGGCGCCAACCGCGTTGCCAGGGTGTCCCGCTGCAGGGGTCGTTCGGCCGTCCGCGCCAGGGCGCCCAGCTCCGCAAAGGAAAACGCTCTGGCACGCAAGCACCGGCGGCGCGGATGCCTGTCTGCCGGGGGGCCTCTGCAGATGTCCTGCTGCCGCCGCGCGCGCGGCCGCGAGGAGCGCCAAGCGAGGGACGCAAAGGGGGCGCCCCTGGCCACGGCGAGCCGCGGCCACGGAGCGAGGGCTCCCGACCCGGGGTCCGACGAACGGCCCGAAGGGCAGGGCCCCTCCTGAAGCCAAGGTGGTCCCCATGTCAGAACCTTGGCTCCAAGGTTAGGTCGGGCGTGTTCTCCTCCAGCCGGGTGTTGGAGGGAAAAAATAAGATAAACCAACAGGTTCCAGAATAGTCAGAAAGAGTCGAAGAATCGTGCCCAGGCTATTGCTTTACTGTTTTTGCATACTCCTCATGCCCGACTTAAGTCTAAGGGACCCCCCCCGTCTCCCAGCGCCCAGCTGCGTACATCGCACCCCCCCCCCTTCCGCCTCCCGAGTCTTCCTGGGCGGCCGGGCGCCAGTTTGAACGGCCCTCCGAGGCGTCCAGGGGGGGCCCAAGAGGTGGCTCCCGAGGCGCCCCCGGGCACGCCACCGAGGCCGCCGAGCTGGCATGAAAGCAAGCGGATCCTGTTGCTAACATGGCGCCTGCACCCTGGGGCCTCTTCCTGGGACCAGCTTGTCGCCCTGAGCCGATTCCAAATAGTCCTGGGGCCCGTTGTGGGCCCCGGAGTCCCGAACACGGCAGAATACCTCAGGACCCGTTGCCCATCAGGGCCCGCTTGCTCCATGGCGACCAGGACTGCACAAGATGCACCCAAGATTGCCAAAGACGGCCCCAAGACGGCCCCAAGATGGCCCTAAGACCGTCCCAAGATGGCCCCCAAGACGGCGCCCAAGGGCCTTCAAGAGGACCCCGAGGAGGGCCGCTCCAAGATCAGAATCAGCTGTATCTTAAACTACGTTTTGGCGCTCTCGCCTTTTCGGGCTACCGTCAGCCCAAGACGGCCCAGCAGGCCTCCAAGATGGCCCCAAACCAGCCCACGAGACCCCCAAGAGAGCCCCCAAGAGGGCCCCCAAGACGGCCTCGAGACG
>CAUYUJ010015957.1:111391-146391 GCA_963575745.1 Prorocentrum cordatum
ACGAAACGTGTGAGGGGTGTGCCGAAATGGTCGGGGGGCGGTATGCGAACGCTGCCACTGGGGCCTTCGGTGGAGCTCCCCAGGGACCACGAAACGTGTGATGGGTGTGCCGAATTGGTCGAGGGACGGTATGCGAACGCTGCCACTGGGGCCTTCGGTGGAGCTCCTTAGGGGCCACGAAACGTGTGAGTGGTGTGACGACAATGTGATGATAATGATACGGGTGGTAATTGAATGGAATTGTTTTCAATATGATGATGCTGACGAGGAGGAGGAAGAGGAGGAGGAGGAGGAGAAGGGGAGGAGAAGGAGGAGGAGGAGGAGGAGGAGGAGGAGAGGAGAGGAGAAGAAGACGCACGGCGCTGCGAATTCAAAACGAGGACCCAACTCCACAGGAGGGTTGGGAACACAAGCACACAAACAAACAAACAAGTAAGCAAGCAAGCAAACAAACAAACACAAAACGAGAAAACGACGTCGAATGTTCAGAAGGCCAGGAGGTTCGGGTGGCCTGGGGGGAAACGAGCTTGAGCACAAATCTTCCGGGGAGGCGAGCGAAGCATCTCCTTGGCCTGGAGGCAGTATTGTCGACCCAGAGACAGGAGAGCATCCTGGACCTGGAAACAGAATTCGTCCATAGCCGAAGTGTGCTGGATAGAGTATCCTCCGTATACTCCCCACCGCCACTTGATAGTGAGACGCGCCTTTCGTCGCGAAGCTCACACTGGTTACATCTCTCGGGGAAAACTCGATACAGCAGGATGATCTAATTGAGGGGGTGAAAAAAAAGGCTAAAACTTCCTCCGAGGTCAGGTCAGACTCTTGCGCCTTTCAGCGCCGGCCCGACGACAGCGTCGGAGACGCGCTGCAGGACCGCCTCCATCCCTACGATGCGGGCCTCGAGGCCTGCCAGGCGGGACTCCATCGCGCTCATCTTGATGCCGAGAGCCGCCTCGGTGGACGGCTGCATCCGGAACGAAGACGGGTCCTCCGTGGAACTCCGCCGGCGCCCCCCAGCGGGGCCATCGGGCTCCGCGGATCAGGCCTGCTGCTCCCCGCTCCGGTCTCCAGTCTCCAGTCTCCGATGCTGCCATGCTGTGTCCCACTTCCTGCCGTGAGCTGTTTGGAACTCCGCGCGAATTTCGGGGGCGTGCTCAAAAGTTCTGGGGGGTCCTGGGACACCTTAAGATAGATGTTCGCGCCCCCGACGCCATAATCCCTCGCAGATCATATCAGACTCGCGCCCCAGAGGCTATAATCCGCGTCCCCGAGGCCATAAACCCTTGCAGGTTGCCTGTGTTCGCGCTCCCGAAAACTCAATTCCTTCCAAATTACATGATCTTCGCGTCTCCGAGGCAACACTCTCTTACAAGTTACACCATATATGCGTCCCAGAAGCCACGATCCCTTGTAAATTACACGTTCTTCGCGTCCCCGAAATCATAAACCTTCATGAACTATGCACTATTCGCGCTTTTGAGGCCACAATCCTTCATAAAAGGCCCTCAAGGCGGTACAAGAGGCCTCCGAGACGGCCCAAGAGTGCTCCAAGGCGGTCCCAAGACGGCCCAAGAGACTCCCAAGAGGCCCCCAAGAGCGCTCCAAGAGCCAACGCTGCTTCACGACGGCGCCCAGGCCTCACAACATAGCTCTTGCACCCCATTCTCCGAGAGAGGGGGCCGGCGGCAGGGGGCGGCGGCAGGGGGCGGAGCCCTTACGGATAGTAAGGTCACTCGGGCAAGGACCCAACGGCTGGCTGACTCGCTTTCCCATTCGATCCTCGGCCGCGGGCAGTGTGCTGGGACTGTTGCTTCCATTGCCGCAGTGATCGCTCTCTACCTTGTTTCCAAGATGCTCTTTTAGCAGCTGCAGTATTGCCTTGGCATTATCGTGGATGCCGTTGCACTGGCGAGCCAGCCGCAGCAATTCCATCGGCTTGTTGTCCTGAGATGCCTTCAGGACGCCATCGCAGAATTCCTCCACGTCGATGCTGCCACTGTTATCGAAGTCCAGCGTGTGGAAGAGCTCCTCGCAGTCCTCCATCTTGGCAATCTGCTGCAGCTGCTCCCTCAGCTCCTCGGGCGCGTTCAGGATCTCCTCCAGCTCGAGGTTGCCGCTGCCATCTTCGTCCAGCTCGATCCGCCGACGCCCGCCTGCTGGGCGCCACTGGGCGCGTGCGACGTGCCGGGCTGCACCCCCCCCGCCGGAGGAGAGAACGTCGGGCTGGGGCGTGCCTTCTACTTCTGACCTGAGATCCTGGCGTCGCAATCTGTTCGAGCCGGGCGCTTTCACCCTTCGTCGGGCCTGGAGACCCTCGCAGATCGATGCGGCTCGAAGAATGACGCAGACAGAAGGGATCCAGGGCTCTGGGCGTGATTTGTCACGATGTGGCAACCTTTTCGCTGCGTGGATCTCAAGGGAGAAGGCTTCCTGGAAGCCAGGAGGGCCTGGCATCTGCATGAAATCAGTGATTTCTCGAAGGTCCGTGCGCTGGCTGCGCCCCCGGCGCCGCGCCTGGCGCACTCCGCGCCAGGGAAGGGGCCCAGCGCCGACCCAGGAAACCCACGCGGCTCTCAGAGAAATCCCCCACTGCCCCTCCCCAAAAGCTCCAGAATCCCCTCCCCAGAGCCCCTCCCCAAAAGCTCCAGAATCCCCCACTGCCCCTCCCCAAAAGCTCCAGAAATCCCCACTGCCCCTCCCCAAAAGGTCCAGAATCCCCTTCTGGAGGGGGGGGGGGAGTGGAGGAAGGGCTCCTTCCGCCCATCGGCTACACGCAAGAGCGACCTTGGGCAATAGTGACCTTCGGTGCGCGGCTTTACGGAGGACGCGGGGTGACCAAACCTGGGCGCGCAGGCCGCTGCTACCGCTTCGCGTTCGGCGATCGGAGACCCCCATTGGGCTTGTGTTGCTCCCATCGTACTGAAGGACCACTTTCCGAGCACCCAGAGAAGTATCGAAACAGCGTCGAGCGAGTATCGCCTCCCAGGCCCCGACACGTGAAAACCCTCAAGCTTCGGTACTGTCTTGAGGCTCGAAAATATGTCTGGTGGCCAAGGCTACAGTAGATTGGAACATCCTTACATGGGACCCACATCAAAGGTCACTCCGGCGGAAGGCCGGACGCACCCCCAGCTGATTCTCAACGATCCCCAAGCCTATCCAGGGGCTGGAAAAGGAGGCCTGGGGCAGGCCCCGTGAAGGCCCCAAGAAACCCACATAAGATCACGAAAAACTTCAAAACAATCCCCCACAATGCCCCCCCCTTAAACCCCACACGCTACGTAAGACAGGCCGAAACCCCAAGATTGCACAGCGATCGCGCGCGTTCCGCGAACTCCGGCTTTCACTCTTGCTGCCGCCCCAAGGGGTCGGCGGTGCGGCGTAAGCCAATGAATCAAGCGCAAGTTTTTCCCGCGATGTGGCGGTGCCCCAGGACCCAAAAATCTGAATGCTCGCGCCGATCGTGGCGATTGCAAACACAAACGCCTGACCCCGTCGGCCGCGTTTCGCTCGTCGACCAACATGTAAACTTGCGCCTGATTCCGAGGAGGGTTGTGGAACCTGGGGAGGGCCACCCAGAGGCCGAAAGCGTCCAGAGACCTTCCGCCGTCGTGGCTCTGTGCACGACGCGAGGGGGTCTGGAGACCACGAGGGCGCAGAGTGGCGGCGCCAACCAGGGGGACGGCGCCCCCCCGGGATGTCCCAGAAGCCAGGAGGGCATCTCTGGAGAAACATCTGCACAGATCTACAGGGCAACTTCTAATACATGGGATGTTTAAACATATGGGCGTTTTCTAATACATGATTAATGCATGAATACATTTATGCATGAACTCATCGTTGTTTTTGATACTAAATCCTTGCATTTGTCATACATGATCCGCACGCGGAGCATGTCTTAAAAACGGCCCTGCAGTCTCTCGGAGGTCCGCGCGGATCTCCTGCATCGGCACCGACCCCCTCCCTGGCGGAGCGCGCCGGGGGCAGGAGGGCCCAGCGCCGATCCGGGAGAGCCGCGCGGGCCCCGGAGCAATCCCCCCCTGCCCCTCGAAAGAGCCGGAATCCCGTTCTGGAGTGGCAGGGGCGCGCCAGGGGCGGCTTTGGAGGCGCAGCCTGGGGGGGTCCAGCGCCGATCCAGGAGCTACGTGCGGACCTCCATAAGTTTAGCTCTTTGGCGGCAAATCATGAGAGCCTAGTATACCCTCCTAATTCCGTCGTCAGCGGAGAAAGGACTTCCCCCCCCTGCGGTGTCAGCGGGGAGGCTGGCGGAGCCTCTGGGATGAACATCGCTTTCAGCTTGGGGAGGGCCTTCTTCCTGCTCGCGGCTTCCCACGCTGACTCGGCCTCCTTGTCCCGGGCGGACTGGGACAAGGCGTTGTCCACCATGAGGGCGGTAACCTAGAAAGCATGATATTTGACGAACCAATGCATTGACCTAAAGAGTAGATGTAGAACATTCGACCCAAACAGAATAGAGATAAAACAATAACAAACAAACAGATGAAGAACAAAAACTAACCAGCCTGCGCAGGTCCATTATGAGGCCGCATGTTGGTGTACATGGCACACGTGTCCCAGCCAGCTGATATCGACGCATATGCATAAGCATGTATACATATACGGACTCAAATGTACACATGTGCATTGATCACACATAGATTATGTGTTGATATACAGCTGGGATATATATATATATATATATATATGTATATATATATATGTATACACGCACATTCATCTATCCCTCCCTCCATCCATCTATACCTGCATCCGTCCATATTTACACGCATCCATACATCCATGCATGCATACCTACCTACACCCCTGCATACATAAATACATGCATATATGCATGCATACAGACATGCATACAGACATACCTGCATGCATACCTACATCCATAATTGTCGGCAGGTTTACATGCATGCAGGCATCACATACATACATACATACATACATGCATACGTACATACATGCATACATACATGCATGCATGCATACATACATACATGCATACATACATTAATGCATGCATGCATATATACATACGTAAATACATACATGCATGCATGCATACATACATACATACATACATGTATACAGGCAGACAGACAGACAGACAGACAGACAGACAGACATATACATACATGCATACATACATACATACATACATCCATACATACATACATACATACACACATAGCTATATGCATGCATACATTCCTACATGCATGCATGCATGCAGCCATACCTATATGCATGCATAAATGTATGCATGTATGCATGCACATATGCATACATGCATACAAATATACGTACATGCATGCATGAACACATACATACATATATACATACATACATACATACATATATACATACATACATACATACATACATACCTACATACATACCTGCATACATACATCCATACATACATACATGCATGCATACACATATATATATATACCTGGCTATATGCATGCATACAGTCCTACATGTGTGCATGTATGCATGCAGTCATATCTATATGCATGCATACATGCATGCATGCATGCGCATATGCATACATGCATACATGTGTAAATGAATACATGCATACATACATACATGCATCCATGCATGCATGCATGCATGCATGCAAACATACACGTATACATGCATATATGAATGAATGCATGCATGCATGCGCACATATCTACAGACACGCACACATACATACATACATACATACATACATACATACATACGTACATACGTACATACGTACATACGTACATACATACACACACATACATACATACATGCATACATACATACATACATACCGACCTACATGCATACATGCATACACACACGCATACGTACAAGCAAGCATGCATACATGTATATTACATACATAAACACACACACTTACATGCATGTATACATACATTCAGACGAACATACGTACGTACATACATACACTCGTACGTATATACATACATGCGAGAAAGCGCGCCCGTGGCGCACCCTCAAAAGGGTAGCTACCCCGCCCCCCTTGGACCTGCCCTGCCGGAAGGCACCCCCCCTCCTTTGTTTTCTCGCCCCTCGGAAACCGTCGGAAACTACCCCCATCCCACCCCCTCTCGCGCTCTGGAAGCTACCCCCCCTCCCCCCTCCCTTAAGAGGGGGGGCTTAGCTACCCCCCCCTCCTTGAACTTCCGCTGCCGGGCCCCCCCCTCCTTTTTTCCGCCCCGCAGAGATCCCCCCCCCCCCTCTTTTCGCGCTCCGGAAGCTACCCCCCCCCCCTCCCTTTCCCAAAGGGGGGGGGACGGGCTTGGATACCCCCCCCCTCTTGGACCTCCACTGCCGAAGCCCTCCTCCCTCCTTTTTGTTTCTGCTTCTCGGAAGCGACGCTTCCCATGCGAACGTCGCCACTGGGGCCTTCGGTGGAGCTGCCTATGGGGCCACGAAGTGCTGTACTCACTGGGGGAAACGCATGCGAACAGCGCCATTGGGGCGTTCGGTGGAGCTCCCTATGGCGCCACGAAGCCTTGTACTGGGTGGGGGAGATGCATGAGAAGGAGATCCTTATGGGTCCACGAAACGTTGCACTGGATGGAGGGAACGCATGCGGAGGACACCGCCACTGGAGCTGTCGGTGGAGCTCCGTATGGCGCCACGAAGCAATGTATTGGGTGGAGGAGACGCATGCGAACACCGCCGCTGAGGCCTTCGGTGGAGCTCCTTATGGGCCCACGAAACGCTGTACTGGGCGGAGGAAACGCATGTGGACACCGCCACTGGGACCTACGGTGGAGCTCCCTATGGGTCCACGAAACGCTGTACTGGGTGGGGGAAACGCATGCGGACACCGCCACTGGAGCTGTCGGTGGAGCTCCGTATGGCGCCACGAAGCGACGTACTGGATGGAGGAGACGCATGCGAACACAAGCTGAGGCCTTCGGTGGGGCTCGTTATGGGCCCACGTAACGTTGCACTCGGCGGAGGAAACGCATGCGGACACCGCCACTGGGGCCTTTGATGGAGCTCCCTATGGGTCCACGAAACGTTGTACTGGGCGGGGGAAAAGCATGCGGACACCGCCACTAGGACATTCGGTGGAGTTCCTCATGGGGCCACGAAGCGCTGTACTAGGTGGAGGAGACGCATGCGGACACCACCACTAGGGCATTCAGCGAAGCCCCCATATGGGGCCACGAAACATTGTACTGGGTGGAGGAAACGCATGCAGACACCGCCCCGAGGGCCCGGTGAAGCTTCCTATGGGCCCACGAAAAGCTGTACTGGGTGAGGCGAGCGCAGGCGAACCATGCAACTTGGGGCCTTCGGTGGAGCTCCCTATGGGGCCACGAAACGTGTGAGATGTGTGCCAAAGTGGAGGGGGGGGCATGCGAACGCAGTCACTTGGGGTCTTCGGTGGAGCTCCCTACGGGGCCACGAAACGTGTGAGATGTGTGCCAAAGTGGACAGGAAACGGCATGTGAACGCAGCCACTTGGGGCCTTCGGTGGAGCTCCCTATGGGGCCACGAAACGTCTAACGCAGCCACTGGGGCCTTCGGTGGAGAAGCCACGAAACGTCTGAGGGGTAGGCCAGAGTGAACAGGAGGCGGCATGTGAACGCAGCCACTGGGGCCTTCTGTGGAGATCCCTATGGGGCCTCGACACGTGTGAGGGGTGGGCCAAAGTGGACAGGAGGCGGCATGTGAACGCAGCCACTGGGGCCTTGGGTGGAGCTCCCTATGGGGCCACGAAACGTGTGAGGGGTAGGCCAAAGTGAGGGAGTGACGCGAGGAGGGAGGAGGGGGAGGTGGAGGAGAGGATAGGAGAAGGAGGAGGACGCGGGGCACCGTCTCTTCAAAACGAAGACCCAACACCACAGGATGGTTCGGAAAAAACAAATAGCTTTGAAGCCCCCTCCCCTTGGCAAACCAATTTCAGCTGCGAAAAAGAGCGGGGGTAGCTTCCGAATCCCCCCCCCGCCCCTTTGAAAGGGAAGCCCGGGCTAACCTTGGGCTCCGGAAAAGGGGGGAGGGGGGGTAGCTTTGAAGCCCCCCACACCCCTGGCACGGTAATCTCGGCTGCGAAATGGAAGGAGGGAGCTTCCGAAGCCCCCCCCCTTTGAAAGCTAAGCCCAGGCTGGCCTTGGGCTCCCGACAAGGAAGGAGGGGGGGGAGCTTTGAAGCCCCCCCACCCTGGCACGGCAATCTCAGCTGCGAAAAAGAGGAGGGGGTAGCTTCCGAAGCCCCCCACCTTGAAAAGTAAGCCCGGTTAACCCTGGGCTCTGGAAAAGGAAGGAGGGGGGGTAGCTTTGAAGCCCCCCCACCCTTGCCACGGCAATCTCAGCAAAGAAAAAGAGGGGAGGGGCTTCCGAAGCCCCCCGTGGCCCCGGAAAGGAGGGGAGGGTAGCTTCCACTCCCCCCCCCCTTGAGCTAGGGAACCCCTGGCTCCGAAATGTACACAAAAGGGGGGGAAAGGGGGTAGCTTCGGAAGTCCCCCCCTTTCCCAAGGGAGGGGACGGGGGGTAGCTTGAAGCTGGCGCCCCCCTGTTAGTTTGAAGTGCGCCACAAGCGCGCTCTTTCGTACATACATAAACGCATGCACACACACACACACACATCAATACATACATACATACATACATACATACATACATACATACATACATACATACATACATACATACATACATACATGCATCCATACATACATGCATGCATGCATGCATGCATGCATACATACATACATACATGCATACATACATACATACATGCATGCATACATACATACGTTACATACACTACAAACATTACATACATTACATTACATTACATTACATTACATCACATTAAATTACATACATACATACATACATACATACATGCATACATACATGCATACATACATACATACATACATGCATATACACACATCCACACATACACAAATACGCACATACACACAATCACACAATCACACCTATATACATACATACATACATACATACATACATACATACATACATACATACATACATACATACATACATGCATGCATACATACATACAGACAGACAGACAGACAGACAGACAGACATACATACACCTACACATACACATACACATAAACATACACATACACATACACATACATACATACATACATACATACATACATACATACATACATGCATGCATGCATACATATATATATACATACGTACATACACACATACACACATACACACACATACATACATACAAGCAGACAGACAGACAGGCAGACAAACAGGCAAACAGACAGACAGGCAGACCTACATACATACATACATACATACATACAGACATGCACACCTACGTATCTACACACCTACGTGCCTACCTACATACCTACATACAAACAAATACAAAAACACATATACATACATCTACAAAGTCCAAAACAAATACAAGTCTCAATACACATACATTTACAAATGCAAATACACATGCAAATGCAAATACACATGCCAATACTACTACCAACAGCAATACCAATACCAATACAAATACCAATACCAATACCAATACACACACGTATACTTATACGTATACACGCTGAGGCATGGCTCTAACCGTTCCCGAGGACGCGTGGTTGTGCATATTTCGCTCGCTCGTCCTGCTCCTCATCATGCTCCTGTTCCTCCTTCTCCTCCACCTCCTCCTCCTCCTCTTCCCGATAACCAGGTTCATGAGGGTGATGGACACGACCAAGAGGTAGGCGGCGAAGTAGATCGTGAGATAGGGCTTGGCGACGCAGATTGGCACGTAGATCTGTCCGATGCTGTCGAGCGTCAAAAATACGTCAGCCCCTGTGCCGTCGGGGATGGGCAGGCGTGTCCGATGTCCCACGTCATCCTCCCCCTCCTTCTCCATCATCATCATCATCATCAGCAGCAGCAGCAGCATCATCATCATCAACCTCATCCTCATCCACGTCAGCATCATCATTATCATCATCATCATCATCATAACCATCAGCATCAGCATCATCATCATCATCATCATCATCATCATCATCATCATCATCATCATCATCCCCTTATCCTCCTCCTCGTTCACATCATCCCCCATCGCACATCACCACCACCACCACCATCATCATCACCGCCGCCACCACTATCACCACCACCACCACCGCCATCACCATCATGATCATCAGCATCATCAGCAGCAGCAGCATCAGCATCATCATCATCATCATAATCCTCATCATCATCAGTATCATGACCATCACCATCATCATCATCACCATCACCATCACCATCACCAGCACCATACATCATCATCAGCATCATCATAGGCATCATGATCATCATCATCATCATCAGCATCAGTGCCATCATTATTATCATCATCATCATCATCATCATCAGCGTAGTCGTAGTCGTAGTCGTAGTCGTAGACTTTGTCGTTGCCGGCGGCGTCGGCGTTGGCATCGGCGTCGGCGTCCGCGTCGGCGTCATCGTCGTCGTCGTCTTCGCCTCGTCCTCGTTCTCGTCCTCCTCATCGTCGTCGTCGCCGTCACCGTCGTCAACCTCAACATCAACATCAACATCACCATCACCATCATCATCAACAACGACGCCATCACCGACATGGCCATCATGATCATCATCATCATCATCATCATCATCATCATCATCATCATCATCACCATCATCATCATCAGCAGCATCATCATTATCAGCATCATCAGCAGCGTCATCATCATCATCATCATCATCATCATCATCATCAGCATCAGCATCGTCATCATCATGGTCGTCATAATCCTCGTCCACTTCATCCTCATCCTCCTCCTCGTCGTCATCCTCCTCCTCTTCTTCCTCCTCGTCGTCAGCATCATCATCATCTTCAGCATCGTCACAATTGTCACCACCACAACCATGATGATCATCATCATCATCATCATCATCATCATCATCAGTATCGCCATCATCATCATCATCATCATCATCATCATCATCATCACCACGATCATCATCATCATCATCATCATCATCATCAGCATCATCATCATCATCAGCATCATCAGCATCAGCATCGGCATCGGCATCAGCATCATCATCAACATCATCACCATCATCATCTTCATCACCAGCATCATCATCAGCATCATCGTCGTCATTAACATCAGCATCATCAGCATCAGCATCAGCATCAGCATCACCATCAGCACCATCATCAGCATCATCGTCATCATCATCCTCCCCCTCATCATCGTCATCATCATCAGCATCATCAGCATCAGCATCAGCATCGTCATCATCAGCATCAGCATCAGCATCATCATCACCATCATCATCATCATCATCGTCATAAGCATCATCATCATCACCATCACCATCACCATCACCATCATCATCATCATCATCATCATCATCATCATCATCATCATCATCATCATCACCCCCATCACCATCACCAGCCCAAGAAGCCCCCAAGAGGCCCCCAAGAGCGCTCCAAGAGGGCCCAAACAGCAAGGTGTTATGCCTCGAATTGCGAAAACGAGCTCATTTTCGCTCCGTCCCTTTTTGAGCCATGGGGCACCCGCCATTTTGAGCCATTGGACCCAAGGTCGCCCCAGATAGCCCCAAAGAGTCCCAAGAGGGGCCCCAAGACGTCTCAAAAAATGACCCAGAGGACCCCGAAAAAACGTCAAGAGGACCCCAAGAGGCCCCAAGAATACCCCAAGATGGCTCAAAGAGTCCTCCAACAGGGCCTTAGAACAAAAGATCAGCGTTGACCTCCTCCTCATCCTCATCATAATCATCAGCATCATCACCATAACCATCATCATCAGCAGCATCGTCATCAGCAGCAGCAGGTATCATCAGCATCATCATCACCATCATCATCACCATCATCATCCCCATCATCATCATCATCATCATCATCATCATCATCATCATCATCATCATCATGATCAGCATCATCATAATCAGAATCATCATCATCATCATCAGCATCATCATCATCATCAGCATCATCATCATCATCATATCATCATCATAATCATCATCCCCATCATCATCGCCATCACCAGCATCACCATTACCATCATCATCATCATTATCATCAGCAGCAGCATCGTTATCATCATCACCATCATCAGCATCATCATCAGCAGCATTATCATATCTCCTTTCTCCTCCTCTTTCTCCTCCTCCTCCCTCCCTCCCTCCTCCTACTCCTCCCTCCTCCCCCTCCTCCTTCTTATCCTTTTCCTCGTTTTGCTGGTCCTCTTCCTTCTCCTGCTCCTCCTCGTTCTCCTACGTTTCCTCTTCCCCTCCTTCAACACCCTCACCCAAGCAACCCGCATGGCGAAGATATGCGAAGCGTCGAGAATTTGCCCGAGGATCTAAGTCACTGGCCGTCTCGGGTCTCCCTGTGCCGCTGGGACTCTTCTCGCCGCCGCGACCAGATCTGCCTGGAGGGTCTGGCCAGAGCGCCCACCAGGACGCGCCCCTGGGACGACGTCGAAGGCGGGAGCCTCGGCCTGGAGCCTCGGGAGAGGCAGAAGAGACAGGAGGAAAAAATGGGATGCACAAAGACGTACTAGTACTATATGTCATCCTTGGACGCGCGCGTCCGACCCGAACATATAGTATACCCATCTTGTAGTATATCGTTTCCCGAGCGGTGTGGCCAGAATGCGCCCGCCACGACGCATATACTATAAGATTCCTCGGTGCGCGCGTCGCCCCTGGGGGGGCGACGCACATATAGTATAAGTATGTTGGGGTGTTGCCGAAAAAAGGGGGGGGGGCCGAGGGCAATCTGGGACGGGGCCCGAGGGGGCCCCGGGAGGCCCAGGCGCCAGGCCCCGGGCACTCGAGACCGGCCCCTCCCTGGGCGGGCCTCCTCGGGCGGCCGCCTCTCCCCCCCCCGCAGGCCGCCTCGCCCCCCGCGCGGGCGGACGGTGGCCAGCGTCACCCGCACACCCCCCCGGGCAGAGCTCGGAGGGCTGAGCCACTGACGAAAAGCCACCAGAACAACCTAAAATGACGAACCTAATATCACAGGGAATGAAAGGTACCACAACGACAAAAAGGGATTCAAGCAACAGACAAGGACGACAACGACGAAAAGGGATGCAGACGACGACGAAAGGATGTCAACGACGAAAAGGGACTCAAAGGAACTCACACAACGATAACGAACTGGACGAGCGCGTTCCACTACCCGCAGAGGAACTACTCGCAAATGGCCTGGACCCGCCGCGGGGGGTCTACGATAAGTTACCTCGGAGCAGGCATGTGTGTCTTTGTCGGACGTTTGCGAGCAGGCGCTCTGCGAGCAGTGGGACGCGCTCGGTGACATTCGAGGCCCTCGACCGACCAACCTCGTTACCATTACCCAGGACGAACACCATGGTAGAATTTCACACCGCGCACGGCTGCGCTGCACATCGCGCTGCGCACGTGTCACCCGGAAGTGAGTCGTCCGCCTCTCACCCCTCGGGCACTGCCAATCGATCTGCATGAAAGATGCGACGACGCCGACGCGCCTCAAAATGCGCGACGACGACGGCGACACATCGGTCGGCGAATGAGCGCGTCACTTTCCAGACCGACCAGATGCATGGCAACTATAAGCGGCTCTAAATTCCGCATCGGCGCTCCGAAAGTTTTGACCCGCTTCTTGCTCCAACCAAGACGAGTCTTATGCGGGAGCGCCATTGCGAATCCGAGCCGAAGAAGTGCCGACCTCTATACTCGAGGAAGTCCTAGGCGGGAGCGCCATCTCAAAATCGAACCAGAAGGGTATCGAATTCCAGTTGTCAGGAAGTCCTGGGCGGGAACGCCATTTCGAAATCGAATCCGAGAGGCTCCGAATTCTGTTTCGGAGGAAGTCTCAGGCGGGAGCGCCATCTCGAAATCGAACCACAAAGGTTTCGAAATCTAGTTTGGAAGAAATATTGGGCGGCAGCGCAACTTCGAAATCGAACCCGGAAGTTCTGAAATTGTTCGAAGTTGTTGTTTGAGGAAGTCTCAAGCGGAAACCGTCGTTTCGAAGCGGCCACACCGTCTGGCATTCAAAACCTTTTAGCTCCTGACCAGAGAATTCGAATGTATGGTTTTCGCTTGAAGCTTCCTCCAAGAAAAAACGAATTCGACTGGATTTCGAAACCATCGGGTTCAAATTCGAAAAGGCATTTGCGCCCGAAACTAAAGCAAACCAACGCTTGAACAGAACTTGACGTCTCCTCTCTTGTCGCGGGCGCAACGCCACTGACAACGTTGTACCAGGGCCTCGTCACCTAACGGGAGGCGCTGCGTTTGTTTACCAAACTCCCGTAGCGGCGAGGTACTCTCATCCCTTCCCCGAAGACGTGCTGAGAGTGGCGCGTTCTCCTCCGCGTAATGTTTCTGCACACAAGATTAATCAGAAATTATTATATGTTTATGTGCTTGTCGCATCCGGAAAGTGTCGGTTCTTACAGAATGGCGCTCCCGCTGCAGCGTGGGCCTCATTTTAGGATCGGCTATTTGGTCCCGTCGTTTAGAATGGCGCTCTCGCCCCAGCGCGGGCCAATTTTCTGATTCCTTACCGTTGTCGCCCCCCTCCTGTCCGCTCCTCCGCCATCCCCTGGTCCTCTTGCTACTCCTGGTCCTTCCACTCCATCTCCTCCTGCTGCGTCCTCATCCTCCTCCTTTCTCAGCCTCCTCCGCTTTCTCCTGCTCAACCTTCTGCTCATCCATCACCTCCTCCCCCAATGTGCGCAGCTTCCCTTCTCTGATTGCGCATAACACGATGGGGCACGTTTTGCAGTTTCAGGTCCGCTGTGACACGCGTCGGCGGATAAAGAGAAAATCAGCGCAATTGGAAGGCATGGCAAGGAGGGGTACGATGTCAGATATGGCGCGAGCGCACCTGGTTTGCCATCGCCCATCCCCCCTCTCGTCCTCTGTCGCTGCCCAGACGTTAGCGAGTCCTGGCTGTTGCGTCTCCCCTTCTCGTTCACCCCACCCCTCCTCCTCGATTACCCCCCCAGGGTCGGCGGAAGGGCGCGGGCTCCCAGGATTGTATGAGCACCAGCATGCAGCGACCGAGGCTGTCGTTGAACATCGTGACGGCTATCTGGTACTCCTCCCCGGCGCCCTCGTCGGGCCGCACCACCTCCAGCAGGGCAAGGCATCGGGGCTGCGCACGGGACAGCCCCGCAGGGATGCAGCCAAGCTGCAAAAGAACGAGGCCCCCTGATGGCTCAGAGAGCGCCCGGGTGTATCCAGGGGGGGGGGGGGCGCCAGCGGAAGAGCCGTGGAAGGACCCAAGGAATAGCGAGGCCGTTCCGAGCCCGAACTGCTCCTCGACTCGGCGCCTTGCCTGTGGCCCGAGCTGCCTCCGACAGGGCCCCGGGGGCAGCCCGGGGCAGCCTTGAATCAAGCCTTGAACCCTCCGAGCGCCGAACCCCAAGGCGCCCCTGGGGCGCCCCGGGGTCGGTGGCTTTCAAGGTCCTTTAAGCTCGGGCACCGCGCCCCGCGATGCGCGATGCGCGCGTCCCTTCGCACCCTCGCGCCGCCGCCCATCAGAAGGGCGCCTCTCCGACCCGAGCCGCGGTGCGCGAGGCGCGATTATCTTCGCACCCCCGTGGGGCGACCTGGGTTGAGCACGCTGGGGGGGGGGGGCCAGGCTTCCCTGAGGGTGACCTGGGTTGAGGACGCTGGGAGGGGGGGGGGGGGGGCGCGATTATCTTCGCACCCCCATGGGGTGACCTGGGTCGAGCACGCTGGGGGGGGGCCCCAGGCTTCCCTGAGGGCCTCTCGAGGCCAGCCTCCGCAGCCTCCAAGGGGCCGGTACGCGCGCAGCCCTGGACCCTTCCACCTCATGTCTTCTTCGAGGGAGAGGAGAGCGGAGCGCGACAGACCCTCTCGAATCGAATCGAAAGTGCGAGTGCGGCGGATCGAATCGACAGACCCTCTCGAATCGAATCGAAGAGACCCTCAACACTGCGGCAGCTGCAGCGCGAGGCGAAAGTACACCGGGCGAACAAGGAATGCTGCGCGGACCCTGCCACCTCCAGCCCCAGGACGGCAAAGATGTAAATGAGGACGACCATGATAACGAACGTCCACATGATGGTGAGGAACGAGTTAATGAGCCCCTGCACCAGCAGCCACAAGACCCTGAACTGGACCAGGAGCCTCGAAAGGGGAACGCACAGAAAGTAAGGGCGCGGCAGCGCTCCCCGCGCGCCTACCGCGGCGCCCCTTGCTCCCAAGCACCTCAACCGTATATCCTAGAACACTCCTCCTTTTCCGCCTCACCCTCGTCCTGCCCCCCTTCTCCCCTCTCTCTCTCTCTCTCTCTCTCTCTCTCTCTCTCTCTCTCTCTCTCTCTCTCTCTCTCTCTCTCTCTCTCTCTCTCTCTCTCTCTCTCTCTCTCTCTCTCTCTCTCTCTCTCTCATAACTAAGCACCCGTCGCACCCCAAGACCTGTCGGTACGGCGGGCCCGGCGTTTCGCCTGAGACTTCCTCACCACCCGTGATCCTGAAGATGGACAACCGGAAACAGCTACACGGACGGAGGCCGGTCCCTTTCAACACGCGGCGCTCCCCTTAGCGCCGCGCACGCTCGTCTTGTTGCAACAGCTTCAAAGATGGAGCACACGTAGTTTAAGAATATGGTTTTCGCCTTAGCGCCGCGCACACTCGTTGTTAAAATGATGCAGCGGTTGCAAGGATGAAAGGGGCAGTTCTCGAAACGCGACCATCGCATCAACACCGCGCGCATTCGTTAAAGATGCTGCAGCAGCTTCAACGAAGGAGCCTTTTGTCGTTTTCAAGACATGGTTTTCGCCTTCGCGCCACGCAAAGTCGTTCTCACATGATACAACCGTTTCAAGGATGAGGTGGGGTCCCAATGTTGCTCTCGCCTTCGCGCCGCGCACTTTTCTTTGCAAATGTCGCAACACTTCCAACGATGGAGCACATGTCATTTTCAAGATTATGCTATCGCTTTAGCGCTACGCACACCCGCTGAAACAAATTGCAACAACTTCAAGGATGGAGTGTGGTCGTTTCGACATTGTTACCCTTGCCTTAGCGCCACGCACAGTGTCGCGTAAACTTTGCAACACATACACGAACGGGGAGCGGCGCTGTTTCAAAATGTGGCTCTCGCTTCAGCGTCAGCGGCTGCATATATTGAAAGCAGTTCCATGACAAAACGGGGCTATCGTTTCAGATGTCCTTGAAACTCGTGGCCATAAATATAAACTTGCGCAACAGGTATACGGATGGGACGTCCCTGTTTCGGGACGGGGATATCCCTGGGCACGTCGCTGAGCTGCATGATCATACCTTTTTTCCCCACTCCGGGTTGTAAAGAATGTGGTTGAGCATGTCAAGCAGATTACAAGACAGACGCCATATCGACTGCACGCCATCATCTGTCACAAAAATCAAGCACGCTAAATTCGACGAGGGGAGCCCCAGGCCCGCCGAAGTAGAGACTGCGCCGATGCTCATCTGCCATATATTGAGCACGATACCAACATCACAGTACCTCAAAGCTCGAGCATCCAAGCGCCAAAACTTCAACTTCCTGGCCGCGATGCGCAGCCCACGGTGGCCCAGGACATCGCGCCCCCCCCTCTGCCCAGCAGACGGCGCCAGGTCCAAAAGAGGGGGGGGGCCGAGCGCCCAGAGTTGGCTACCTCGGTTGCTTCTTCAACCAGCCCCACAGTGCAGCTCCGCACTCTGGCTGCGGCACCCGCTTCGGGTACTCCATGGCGAAACTGTTTTTCTTGACCAAATTGATGATCAGTTTGTTGATGCAAAGCAGAGGTCGCTGATAATCCAATCGACCTTCCAATTGCGGCCCTCCTTCGGAGCGCTGAATCTCGACTGGGAAACAGCGGCCACCTGGTCTCGTTCCACCTGTGGCACCTTCTGAAGCCAGTCCGCCATCGCCGCCACCTCCGGGCGCGAGTCATTGCGCTCGTCCTTGATCAAGCCCATGGCGCACGCGAACGCCCATATCTGCTTCCTATGGCATCCCGACCGGTGCTTCGGGGATGGCATCTTCTTCTTCGCGTCCTCGTCGCTCACCTCTGGCTTCTCGCCCCCCCACTTCTGCATCAACTACAAGATTGCATGTCTCGAGAGACCCGGCTTGAAAATGCACACCAACACGACATTGCAATTACCATATGCTTGGCGTCTGTCTTGCGCGACAGGTACTTTAGTAGTGGAAACAATTGGTTTTCAAAATGTTTGGTCTTTAGAAGCTCTACGTGACGACGCCCCCGTCGCCACGCGTGCCCTCTGCGTGCCTGCGGGGGCGCCGCCACGTAGAAGTACTGGAGACCGAGCATGTAAGGCGTCGCTACGCACGCCCTCTGCGTGGCTGCGACCATTTGTTTAAACCCCAAAACCAATTAAATTCACTAACAAAGTAGTCTCTCGTCAGAGCACGACGTGCGACAGATCATTTGCATTCTCTCTCCGCTGAATTCTTTTTTTTTATATTCTTCTCAGGAACGCTTCCAGCGGCTGCCCCCCCCCCCCCCCGCGGCCCCCACTGCTGCGCCCACGTCCATCTCGCGAAAACTCCAGCGCACGGAATATACTGTTCCAGATGTCCAAATCCAAGAACAGTGGGGCCACCCCACCTGGGAGCAGTTCGTCGCCAAAATACTGTTCCAGATCAAAATCCAGAAACAGCCCCCGCTGAAATAAGCCAAACATTGCCATGATATAAGCTGAAAGCCAAGACAAAATATCAAGTCATCACAGGACCCATCAGTCACGGCATCGCACACGATCAATCCCGCAATACTGCAAACATCAAAACATCATGGCACAGACTGCCACACATCAAGCACATCAGAATAATCCAAGGCAAAATACATACGCCCATCGCACTTCACACTCAAACCACGCCCAAACTCATGCCCGCCACAAACTACAATTCCAACGCATCATGACACAATGATCCCCGCAACCTTTCATGCAATTGATTCGCTGCCAAAGCACAGGACTGGAAGGGTCACCCTCGACCAGCCTGACTCGCAATCACAATTCAGCTGCATTTTCTGCTGCGTTGCTCCACCGGTGCGCATTCAACGGCAATCCAATAATTTCTCTCCTGCGCGCGCGCTTCCCACCGCGACTGTTAACCTTCGACTGGAAGAGCGCGCCACAGTGCGGACAGGGCCGGGTGCGATCCTGCTGCGCGCTTAAACAACCACGTGTTCTCGCAATCCACACAGCACGCGGCATGCGAACACAGTTGCACCCACGCGCTGCTGCGTTGCTGATGCTCGCCAGGTTCCTTGCACCGCTGACACTTCCGCTGAAGCCAGCCTGGGGGGGCCTCTGGAGGCCGCGATGGCAGGCGGCATGCCCCCCCCCCCACCACCCAGCAAGTATATAACTTTGGCCACCTCCCACCCATTCCGATCCACGCAATGAACTCCTGCACCTCGCGCATTCGGAACACGACGCACATCCCCACCCCTGATATTTATCTCCAAAACAGCACCCATGCTCACGGCATCGATAACAATCCGAGGACACCCGACAGTTCACTCCACGGCATAGGCGTTCAAACGACACCACTGGAATAGGATCATCTTTGAGACACTGCTCAATAGTCGCCTTGCCGGTCGCCGTATTCCACCCACCCGAAAGATGAAAATAAGCATTCCCCTTGGTACGTTTCGTGGCTTTCTTCCCTTGGGTCGTCTCCTCCTCGCATCTCTTTCTCCTCTGCTCCTCAATCTGCTGATTAATACTCGTCTGTTGAGCTGCAGCGTTCACCTCCGCCTCCTGTTTTTTCCTCTTGAGCGCGCGCCTGATCGATGTGGGCACCGCCTCCTTCAGGCCCGCATGGGCCTCCATCCCACTCCTCTTCTTCCCGCGAGCAGGTACCACACTTATTGCTTGATCCCCCGGTGGAGGCAGGTTCGCTGGGCGGGCGCGCTGCTGACTAAGTCGACGGGGAACCCGATCACGCGAGGCCCAGGGAGGGTCACCAGCCACAGGAACGAAACTCTGTTTATCAAGAAGCCTTCTTCTGGGTTGAGGAACCACTGGCATCGCATTCGATCTGGGCACGCATACCTGGCAGCCCATCTCTCTTCGCACGCGTTGCAATCGCGCTTCATCTGCCGCTGCTGCCGTCCGCGCTGGAACTGCCACCTGGCCACTTCCTCGTACACCCATCTCTTTTTCCTCCTCCTTGCGCCAGCGAGCACTCGCGATCTCGCGCCGTTGCTCTGCGTTCCGAAAAGCGCATGGCAACATGTGCCGCGCCAATCGCCTCGGCGGCCAGATGTCTGCAACGCCGCCGCTCAAACAATGAGGACACTGCGCATGGCCCTGCCGGTTCAAAGAAATATCCGCCATCGCTCCCCACCGGGCCTGCCAGCGAGCCAAAGTCTGCTCGCACGTTCCCCCTGGAGCGCGCTTGACTTCCAAGGCCTCCTGGGCGTCTTTGGCTCGCTCAGCTCTGACCCACAGTCGGGCGACGCGGCGCCATGCAATGCGGTCCTCGGCCGATACCTTCCAAGCTCGCTCGCGAGGATACCGGGAATCCCCTCCTTCCTTTGCCGCATTCAACGCCTCCTCCACCCTCCTTGAATACTGACTACGCGTTGACGGTCTGACCGCGTTCTCCTCACCCCTCGGGCATCTACTGAAATCGGGGAACCATCCGCACAACATCTGGCGCTCCAATCGTCGCGCAGGCAAACAAACGATATGTCCTAGAAACTGCAATTGACGCTGCCCGACATATACCCTGATGGCGTCGAGCTCGAAACTGGTTCGCAGGTCCTGCACGGCAATCTGATGGTCGTGCATGGCCCCAATCTTTTGCCCACTGATCCCTCTCACCACCCGATTCCAGAACATCCCACATGGGTTCAGCTGCTGCGAGGTGAAGCTACGGGCTTCACATCCGCGCAGTAGCGCGGCTAGCCCGTGGCTCTCACTGCCCGTCCAACCGCTTTCGGCTCCAATCACCACCGAGGCAACTGTTTGTACACGCTCCTCCACACCAACCCAGCACGTGGCAATCGCTCCTTGGCGTCGCTGTCGCAGTTTCCATTGCCCTGGACCCAAGACCCCAAAAAGCGCACCTCCTCCTCGGATAAGTCATTCTCCTCCCCCTCCTCGATCTTTCCTGCGCGCAGTCGCTCATATTTTTCAAGTGCCACCTCCTTTCCCCAGGGCCTAAGGGCATCCTCTGAAAATCCCCCCGCCTCCGCCCAGCCCGACGCGCGGACCATCGCGTCCGCGTCGTCCGCGCAGAGGAGCTCAAGAAGTCTTGGACCCCCAATGGGCAGCACTCGCACGATGAGCACGTCCACATCCCCCCTTGGCAGGATGAGGAGGTTCGTGGCGCGGCTACGCATTGCGAAACGAGGGCAAAGCGAGAGACCTTCTGGACATCAAGATGGACCCCCAAAGACCAGCAGGCTCTCCGAGGCAATCCCGTCTGCCGAAACAATCGAGACGGACAGCGATGACGAACGCGATCGACGTTTCCGATGCTGTACCCTTGGATGTCAGGACCGAGTCGAGTCTCGTAAAGACCTGGTGTCTCATCAAATCAAATCTAAAGCAGACGGGCGTGGACTACCATCAGTACTTACTAAAGTTTGTGGATAGTAAATGTACTGCATGCCACACCACCTTCCCCGATACTGATTTCTGCTGTACGATATGTACGATGAGCATAGCAAGCTGGACGATGCATGCATGACTTGATACATCACACGTACACATGGTACGCATCAACAGCTACGATGTGTCTTCTAAGTGAATATGATGTAGACCCTGCATGCCATCATGATTATGTAGATCCTGATAAGGTACGACAACATGTACACACACACCTACACACCTCCCTCCGTCGCCATGCGGATCGAGGCTTAAGCTTGTATTCAGGCGCGAGGTCAGCAAGCGACCGGCACAGTCGAGCAGCGCGGCGCCACCGCCACCTCCAGTCCCAAAGCAACCTCAGCCAGTACGTGCCACGGCTGCAGCTTGCCCACAGGTATGACGAGCTACTGACAAGCTACTGGGCGGAGGAGCCGATGCGACTGCCCACCCTCTACGACCACGTGGGCTACGACCTCGACAGGCATGCCGAGTGCCGACAGCACCTGAGGCCAATCCACCACTGAGGACCACAGATTCGACGTCTACGCCTACCACGCCGCGAGCACCTCATGTCCGAGAAACAGCACCCACCCACCCACCCCCACCCACCCCAGGACAGCCAGCGGCCAGCAGCGGCAGCAACGAGAAAGCGCCGCCTCCAGGTGGCCTCAACGAAGGGCTCAGCGGCATCTGGCGAAGGATCCTGTCCCGTTCGGCCGCCAGGTGGCCAAGCCACGGCTCTGGCACACGATGGACGCTGGCCCCCTCGCCCGATCTCGGGCCCGAGAGGCCCACCTGTGGGACGCCGACGGCGCGCCCCAGGCATCTGCTCCACCCCCAAGCGCAGGGGCATCGGGTCAGGCGGACGGCATCGGCAGCGGCGGCGACGGCCCCTGAGACTCGACGTCGGGGAAGGAAAAATGCAACACTGGCAGGGAAAGCACGATTGGGGCCCTGGATCCCGCCCTCCTGCGGCATATATCTCTCGAGCCAGATCGATATGCGAGGGTGTCCAAGGGCCCGGAGCCGGGCGAAAACGCCCGGTCTGAAAAAAAAATGCGAATTGTTGTTTGATCCTTGGGGGGAATCTGAGGGGCAACGGCGACGGCGGTGACGGCAACGGCGACGGCGGCGGCGGCGGCGGACGACGACGGGCCGCCGCGGCAGCGGAGGCATCGGCGCTGGGGAGCCTGGCCGCCCGCGCGAGCCGCGCGAGGCGGAGCAGGCGCACGAGCATGACGTTCGCCAGGACGTCGCTGCCGTTCGCCAGGATCTTCACGATTATGTCCATGAGCCCGCAGGCCACCTGGGCTACAGTGAGAATCTGAAGTAAGGACGCGCTGTAAGGACGCAAGACCCTTGGACGACCCTTGGACGACCCTTGGACGACCCTTGGACGACCCTTAGGCTTTTTTTAATGGCGCACTGCCGAACAAATCTAAAGACGCAAGGGTGCCCTTGGGAAGGTGACCCGTCCTTACTATAGATGTTCCTCGTCGGGGGGAAGAGAGGCCTTGCGCGCGAAGGCACGCAGAGACCTTGCGCAGGCTGCCAGCGCGGCACGCCGCGTGGAGGTGGGGGGCGCTCGCGCACGACCTTCCACAGGGGCAGAAGGCGCGCGAATGCCCGCGCAGCCGACCCCGTTCCTCCAAAAGCGCCCGGCTCCAACCGCACCTTCGTGTCTGCGGCCGCGGAGAGGTCAGACGGCGGTCGAGCAGCGCCGGGACGCTTCGCGAAGCACAGCGAGGCACGGAAAGACTGGGAGCGCGCGCGGAGGCGCGAGGCGTCCAGAGAGGCCGGGAGGGTGAGGGAGTCACACTCCGGCCATGAAAGTCTGCGTGTGGCGCAGGACCTGGAAGTGAAGGGCGAGCAGGAGGGCGGAGCCGAACATGGAGCCCGCGTCGCACCACCACAGACACACTCACTCACTCTCGCTCTTCTTCTTTTTGTTTTTCTCTCTCTCTCTCTCTCTCTCCCTCTCTCCAGGAGGCGAGGTCCCCGACACCCTGCCCCACTCTGCCGGGCGACCCTGGAGCAGGCGGCGGGGGCAGGTGCCGAACCACCACGGGGCGCGAACAGCTACCCGAGCAGACCATCGCCCTCGGCGAGGATCGGCGAAGGCACAGAGGAGCAGGGTCGGCAGAGCAGGCTGGGAGAAGAGGAGGAGCAGAAGGTGGAGGATGAGCTAAGGAGGAGGGGAAGGACGAGGAGGAGGATGAGGAGGAGGAAGAGGAGGAAGAGGAAGAGGAGGACGACGAGGAGGGAAGGAGGAGGAGGAGGTCGGGGGCGGCAGAAAAGAGGCCCTCGAGAGGCCCGGAAAAAGCCTCCAAAGCCAAGGAGGCCCTAAAGAGGCACCGAGGAGGCTCATAGCTGCGGCCGCACGGCGCGGCACCCGTATCGCGCGGCAGGGTGCTGCTGCGGGAGTCCAGAGGCACCGGGTCGCAAAGTGGGCGGCAGCGCAGCTGCATTCGGGAATCTCACCAGCCCTCTGGGCGAAGGTGGTCTAGTGAGGCCCTTTTTCCAACCCCTTCCTTCCCCTTCGGGGAAAGGTTGATCACTGCTCCTCATTGGTATACACCCCCTCCCCCACCCGACCCGCGCCCAACCAGCGCCATGAGGGCCCGCCCCCCACCATCCCTATCAACAAACCATAGAAACCGCACTCTGCCTTCACATGTGCAGTATGCGCGGTCAAACCGATGCGGCCCCCCCACCATCCCTGCCAAAAACATATGTCCAGTACACTTTGGGGTCAAGTCTTGCGTCATGTTCGTGAGGCCCGCGAACACTTTGTATTGTTTTTGACAGGGACGGCGGGGGTGCCAGCATATTCCCTGCCCGCGCAGGGCTACCATCCGTGACAAAAAACCATACAACATGCACCTCGCGGCTAAATCTGGATCGTGCGCGGCCATCCCGCGATCACTGTCAAATCGTTTTTGATACGGACGGCGGGGGTGGTGGCGCGTGGCCTGCCGTGCGCAGGCCCACCAGACACAATGACGGGCGTTATTTGTCGACAAGGATGGCGGGGGCCGACATGTTTCCCGATGTGTGCGGTCACGTGCGCAAGCGCACCTGACGCACTCTGCACGTGCCCCAAACATGGCGCATCTGCGCGGCTGGAGTGTGCGGCACACCTGGCGCACTCGGAGCACGTGGCGCATTTGGCGCACCAGGCTTGCCCGGCACGCTTGGGCCCCAGGGGTGCCTGGCGAGCGTGGCGCCCCTGGCACGCGTGGCGCACCTCGCCCAAGCGTCACGCACTTGGGGTCGGCTTTGGTTCCCACTAGCTGCCCATCCAAAGACGACCGCTGAACATGCTCAGGTTCGGGTGTTACTTATGTGTTGGGAGGGCAGGTGGGAGTGAGCTAAAAGGTTTGCGGGCGGGTGGGTAGCTTGACCCCTCCCCAACCTGGACAGGGGGTTCCGCGGGTAGTTGGAGCGTCCAAGATGGCACAAGACGGCTCCAAGAGATTTTTTGGGGGGGGTACGCGGGCGCGCGAAGACGAGTCGAACGCCGAGCAAGCTAGGGCGGGCCGTGCCGAAGCAAAAGAAAAAACAGCGAAGCGAGCGGGGCTGGTAGGGATTGTTGGTCAACGGCCTCGTGAAGCGGGTCAAAAGGCGTCCAAACTCTAGCCGGGCCACGACTGGGCAGCGGAAAGCGGAAAAGCGGAAAAGCAAGACAGGCGCAGCTAACGGGCGGGCTGGTAGGGATACTTTTTGGTCAGCGGCCACGAGACAAGGGTCCGGCGGCGAAGGCAACGTCCGGGCCACGAACGAGGCGAATTAGCTACAACAGGCACAGGCCGGCCGGCCCGCTCACAAAGCAGCCGCGAAGCTGAAGGGGAGCTAACGGCAGGGGTGTCCTGGGAGCTAGAGCACGCGCACAGACAAAATGTCATGGAATTGGCGCCTGCTACAATATGAGACGTGAACCAGGATAACCAAGTCCGTCAATCTAAGTGGGGGCGAGTGCGAGGCCGGTGGAGTGAGTCGCCGGTGGGGCGCCAGGCTCCAAACGCCCTGGACGACGCGTGCTAGCTGGGGGGGCTGAGCTGTCGCGGAACGTGATGCAACGCAACCTGCCGGAAGCTGGTGGTGAGCCTGGGGTGCTGTAGCTGCTGCGGAAGGCTGAACCACTCCGCGGCGATACCACCAACCGTCAGACCACCCGACAGTGCAAGGGGGAACCAAGCGACTGTGGGCCACGCAGCGCGTGCCGGCACGGCGTCAGGCCTCAGAGCGAGGGGGGGGGGGTCCCGCTGGCGTGGTGAGCATCGCCAGCGGGGAGAGTAAGGGGGTGGGCGGCACTAGCGGTAGTGCTGCCTTCTGGATAACGCCAAACTGAACCGGGGACGAGCGCATCCCCAAGTGAACAGACCTGGCTGTACCTCCCGAGGCACGTGGCGTCTGCGCGAGCAAGGCGCACCGATGCCCTTAGGCGAGTGGCGCCTGTGCGAGAGGGGGCGAGCCGATGTCATAGGGCGATGCGCCTGGAGGAGCTGCACTGCGGTAGACGCGAGGGCCAGGGGGCAAAGTCTGACCCAGTCCGCCGCTTGGCACTTCCGCCCAAGACCCGGGGAACGCCAACACACACCACGTGGTCCTCCAGGGCCGCAGCTAGCCGCCGCTGAGAGTGACGAGCCAGACCACGGGCAGCGAGGAACACGGGCGGCCCTGGGAGGGGGGGGGGGCAACCACACCGACGTCTGCAGTACGTCAGGCGGGCCCCAGGGCCAAGGGCGGGGGACACTCGCCTGGCCCGAGAGGGGAGGTGCGAGGGGAAGCAACGCCTCTCCCCTCAGCCTGGCCCCGGATCCGTGGGTCAGGGGCAATGGTCATTCTCGGGGGTCGCAGCTGATCGCCGCTATGATGTCTCTTTCATTTCCTCGGGGGTCGCAGCTGATCGCCGCTACGATCTCTATTTGATGGTTGGTGTCTCCGATTGTTGGTCCTCCAGGGTCGCAGCAAACCGCAGCTGATGTGAAACTGCAGTGAGACAAGATAGCGGGGGTGGTTGGTCCTCGGGGGTCGCAGCTGATCGCCGCATGAGTCAGCAATTGACAGAGAGGTGACCAGGCAAGGTCGCGCTCATCGCCAGGCAGACGGGGGGAGGCCGAGGCCCACTTCCTGCCCCAGGGCAGGAAGTGGGCCACAGCGCCCCCCCCGCCTGCCTGGCGGCGGGAAGAGGCTTGCCGCCGCCCCCTGTGTAAGAGCAGCGTGCGATGCCACTTCCAGCCTCCGCCACACGCGCTGAGACACCCGCCAGGCCCCCGAGGAGACAGGCGGGGGGAAAGCCGCCCCCCCCCTCGGTCCGGCCTCCGCACCCGTGGGATAGGGGAAGTGGTTGGTCCTCCAGGGCCGCAGCTGATCGCCGCTCAGGTCAGTGAAATATGAGTGGGTCCTTCGAAGGTCATGGCGCCGATGGACGGGTGGGAGCCTCTCCGCGGACCTCGGGCTGCACTGAGTGCTGACCCAGCGCTGTAGCTGATGACGTCTGGCTCAAACTTGGCCCGTCGCATTCGCTGAGGAGCGACAGGGCCGGCACCCACTGCCCGACCTTCTCACGCGCGCTGATCTCGGGAATGTAGCTGCAGCGTCTGGCTGCAGCGTCGCCTTCCACCACTCGCTGCGCGGCGACGGCCGATGTCACTGCCCGCCTTTCTCGCACGCCCGACCCCAGCGTTGAAGCTGATCATGTTGGACTCCAGCTTCACGTCGGACACTCGCGGAGCGGACGTGGAGCCTGAGGCCACTGATATTTTCTCGCACGTGTTACTGCCAGCGATGTACCTGATGACGTCAGGCCAGATTTCGCCTCTCGACTCTCGCTGAGCAGCGACAGTGCCTGCTGCCACTGGCCGCCTGTCTCGCACGTGCTGATCGCGACGTTGCACCGATGGCGTTTGTCTCCGACCTCGCGGCACAACACCCGCCGAGCTGGGACAGCGCCTGCTGCCATTGCCCGCCCTTCACGCACACTCTGGCCCCACTGCTGTACCTGATCACGTTGGGCCCCAATGCCGCCTGCCGCATTTTGCCGGGCAGCGACAGGGTCTGCTGCCAGTGTCCACCCTTCTCGCACCTGATCCCAGCGCTGCAACTGATGACAGTGGGCTCCCACTTAGCTTCCCACATTCCGGCAATGGCGCCGGAGCACGTTGCCACTCCCAGTTTCCCTGCCACACTGATTCCAGCGTCGTAGCTGACAACACTGCGCTCCAATTCAACCTCTGACACCCACTGAGCAGCGACAGCGCGAGTTGCCATTGCTCACCCCTGGCGCACGCGCTGCCCCCAGCGCGGTAGCTCACAACGCCCAGCTCACACCTCGCACCTCGTGCTCGAAGCCTCTGCAGCTCCCCGCCTGGACCCGGGGGCGCGGCAACGCCGAGCGTGAACGGGGGGTGGGCGGGGGGGGGCTTGCCCTGGGCGGAGTGAAGACGGAGCGCGCACGCGGGGGGTGGCGAGCGACGGCCCTTGGCCGCCGGCACCGGGACGCAAGAATACCCCGAGCCCCCAAGGAAGGCCCCGAGCCCGTAGCCTCGGCAGCCCCCCGCGTGCATCCAGGGTCGCGTCGCGGCCCTCCAGGGTCGCCGCTAACCGCCGCTGATGTTTGTGAGCCCGTAGAGTGACAAGCCGCTGCTGAAGTGTACAGAGGGGGGTCGTGCCCGTAGTCCCAGCTGTTCCCCGCGCGGATCCAAGGTCGCGGCACACCGCCGCACTGGGCTGGGCGAAGACGGAGCGCCCACGGGGGGGGGCGGCAGGCGGCCCTTGTCAGACCACACTGGGATGCAAGAGTGCCCTGAGTTCCCGCGGGGCGCCCACGGGGGGAGGCGGAAGACGGCCCGGCGGACAGCACCCGGATGCCAGAGTACCTTGAGCTCCCGCGGGAGGCCGGCTGGAGGTGCCCAGAGTGGGCAGCCAGCCCCGCTGAGGGCTGGACGGGGCACCCGGGGGCGCAGCAAGCCGCCGCTGAGGAGAGTGATACCGAACGGCCGATCTCCCACTGCCTGTGTGGTCCAACGTGGGCAGGCAGCAGCTAGTGGACAGGCACGCAGGGGGCGGCGCTGTCACCCCGAAGCCCGACGCATCCATGAGGGGGCGTGGTGTTGTGGACCCCCAGGAACCGCAGACCGCGGAGAAGAAAGGGGGGAGGTGCCGCGCCCGTAGTCCCAGCTGCTCCTCGCGCGAATCCAGGGTCGCGGTAACCGCCGCACTGGGTCGGGCGAAGACGAGTGAGGACGGGGCGAGCACTTGGGGTGTGGGGGGGGGGGGGCAAACGGCCCTTGGCCGACAGCACCGGGACGCAGGGCACCACGAGCCCCGCGGGCCCCTCCCCGCCGGGGGGGGCGACGGGAGGGGCGCCCAGGGATTTGGCCGCTGGACAGGAGCACGCGGGGTCCTTCACAGCCAGTGCGGTGCCACGACGTGGGGCCGCAACGGCTGCTGTGGGGAGACGACCAGCCACTGTTTTTTGCCCTTCCAGGGTGCGCGGGTGTCCGGGTGGCCCTTTGCCGCGTGGTGATCCCTGCCCGCTCCGCCGCTTCGACCCGGGCGTTGCTGCCGCAGCCGAGCCCAGTCGACGCCAAGGCCCAGCGCGTCGCTGACGGCCCGTACGTCGCACTTGTGGCTGCGGAAGGAATCCAGGAAGCGAAGGCAGGTTAGCGGGTCGTGCCGAAGCGGGTCAAGCGCGCCTTCGCTGCCAGGCACGTCCTGCTGCCCGGCGAAAAGCGCGACGCGTGCTTGTGAACATTTCCCCCAGGGTGACTTGGAGCCGCCTCGTTGCCTCGCCGGGTGTCTCCCCTGGAAGGTCCCACTGGATGTTGTCGATCTTTGCTTTGAACAGCTGCTGTCCCGCGTCGGGGTCTGAGGGCCCTGGCCATTGGCGCAGCTCTGGCCATTGGCGCTGCCGCGTGTTCTGGCCGCAGGTCTCCGGCGTACCGGCCCCGCTGTCCTGGCCAGAAGGCTCGCAATTTGCTCGCGACAGTTCCGGTTGCACGCCTGGCGGGGCCCTGCGGGGAGACGCGGGCCACGTAGTTGGCCGCCAGGCAGGGGCCGGATCGCCTCCAGCAGCCCGGGCGGACGCTGTCCTGCGGTGTGCGGAGAGGGGCCCCTTTCGCTGGCATTCGACTTCGGGCCTGCGCCCGCCGTCGCTCACGGGCGCGCCCCCTTCGGTCAAAGCGGGGCCCCCGCCGGTCTCGGGGGCGCTGCTGGTCGCGCCAGGAGCGCGCACGTACGGCGACACCGTTTCCTTTGCCAGAGCACAAACTTCTTCGTCAGTCGCGCCATGGGCGTCTGGAGGGAGCGCCTGAGGTTCGCCGCCTGTTAGAGCGGGTTCACTGTCAAGGGAGGGTGGGCGAATAGGCGCGAAGGGGCTTCTCCCGACGAGCCGGCGGATGGCTTCGATGTCCTGCGTCTGAACGGCTGGTCCGCGGTCCCCCTGTTGGGTCTGTGGCGCCCCCAGGGGACTGCTGACGGTCTGCTCATTTTGCGGAGAAGGTGGGGGTGGCACGACGCGGCAGGCGAGCCCCTGCTGGTCCAGGAACTCGCTTAGCGGACTGTTGCGGCTGTCGTCCGCACTTTCGGGGGCCAACCCATGTCCACCCGGTTCTGCTCCAGGGACCCCGGTGACGGCTCGTGCCTCTGCCGCACCTTCAAAGGCCTCCGCCGCTTCGGGCCCCCGATACTCCGCAGCCTCCGCCGCTTCCGCCCATTCCGCCGCGGCCCCCCTATCCTTTTCCATGCCATGCTGCTGCTGCTGAGGGAGCAAGGGTACCTCCTTGTGACCGTCGGAGGGTGTGTGCATTGAGGTGTTGTGGGGCCCTCGTCACCGGGGGTGCCGCTGACGGCCGTCTGAGCTGCTGTGGGTCTCTGTTCGCCAGGGTCGCCGCTGGCTGCCGCAGGAGTGCTTGAAGACTCCTCGCCTGCGTCCTCTTGCCCAGTCTGCTGGCCGTCAGGGGTGCCCGGAAGGGCGTCAGGGAGCGGGGGTACATCCATCTGACCCGTTCCGCCCCCTTCCCCTGTTTTTTTTTTGCTGCGGCCGCGGTCGCGGGTGCTGCTGCTGTTGCTGCCGCTGCTGCGGCTGCTGCTGCTGCAGCTGCAGCTGCTGGCTTATGTTGCTGCTGCTGCTGCTGCTGCTGTCGCTGCTGCTGCTGCAGTCCCGCTGCTGTGGCTGCTGCTGTTGCTGCTGCTGTTGCTGCTGCTGCGGCTGCGGCTGCAGGTGCTGCTGCTGCGGCTGTCGTTGCTGCTGCTGTCGCTGCTGCCGCTGCTGCTGCTCCTGCAGGCGCGGCCGCGGCGGCGCCAGCCGCGGCGGGCCCAAGCGCGGCCGCGCGGGCCACGGCGGCCGCGGCGCCGGCCGCGCGGCCCGCGGCCGCAGCGGCGGCCGCCTCCGCCACGGCAGCGGCGGCGGCGGCGGCGGCGGAGGCGGCCGCCGCGGCGCCGGCGGCCGCAGGGGCGGCGGCGGCGCCGCCAGCCATCGAACCCTCGGCGCCGGCCCCAACGGTGCCCGCGGCGCCGGCGGCGCCCGCGGCGCCCGCGGCCCCCGCCGGCGGCGCGGCCCAGCGTGCAGCGCCTGCGGCGCCAGCGGCGCCAGCGGCGCCCGCGGCGCCCCCGGCGGCGGCGGCGCCCCGAAGCGCCGGCGGCAGCGCAGGCGGCCAGCGGCGCCCGCGGCGCCCGCGGCGCCGGCGCTGGCGGCGGCAGCAGCGGGCCCAGCGGCCAGGGCGGCCGCAGAGGTCGCCTGGGCCGCGGCCGCGCAAGCGGCAGCGGCGTCAGCGGCCACGGCGTAGGCGCGCGCGCCCGCGGCCGCGGCGGGGCCGCGACGGCGGTGCCGTCGCCGGCGGCCGCGGGGGCGGCAGCGCCAGCGGCGCCAGCCGTGCAGCCCCGCGGCACCAACCGCGTCGGAGGCGGCCGCGGCGGCCGCGGCGGCCGCGCCAGCAGCCGCGGCGGCGCCCCGCGGCGCCGCCAGCGCCAAGGCCTCCAGTCGGCGGAGGCCGAAGGCCGGGGGCCGGGGCGGTGCCGGCGAAGCGGGCGGCGGCCGCACGCCGCTGCCGACGCCGGCGAGCCGCCTGCGAGGGCGCGGCGGCGGCGGCAGGGCCGCGGCCAGGCGCGCGGCCGGCCGCCAGGCCAGCGGGCGCCGCCATGGCGCAGGGGAGGGGCAGGTCAGGAGGAGGGCGCCCCCATCCCGACCTGCCCCGGGCAGCGCGCCCAGGGGGCGCAGGCGAGGCCGGCTCGGCTCGTCTCGAGCCAGAACGGCCTTGAGCCAATGGCTACGGACGCTGGTAGGGATACGCGAAGCGTCAACAATTGTTGGATAGCATGTCGTGGCGACGGCCCCGGCGACGCGCTATGCCCTGCGAGCGGATAGCGTGTCGCTCCGCTCCGCGGGGCAGAAGGCTGGGAAAGGCTCGGGACTTTGTCGCTGGAACATGGGAAAGTGAATAGCGTGTCGCGCCGAAGCGCGGTGGGCCTGAACCGACTGAGCGACACGCTATCCAAAAGTTCCCGACCGTAGCTACACCACTCCTGAAGAAAAAATTGGCAAAAGTGGCCATGGGTTCCAGGGAAAGCTTCGGGGTCGCATCGGAGTCTTGATGGGGCTGCCTGGGCATGGGGTCATCTTCTCGCAGTGGCGCGCCCCTCCTCCCCAGCCCAACGTTGCACCGACACCCGCACTGCAGCAGCGGCCCCGACAAGAGCCAACTTTGGATAGGGGAGGGGGAGGCTGCGGAATCGCTCCGTCAAGTTTCTCTTCATCGAGAAGGGGATGGACTACAGAATTGATTGACCCCAGAATTGAAATTCCCGTCGAATCTACGGAGAATCAAAAACGTATAAAGTTTGTATATACATGCAAACATCATATTGTTCATTAGGTTCGACGAGCAAATCAAGTTTGGGGTAATTCAATATTGTAGTCAATCCCCTTTTCGACTTCAGAAGAGTTGCAAATGTGATCGGGTGCGCCGAGGAGGGGGGCCGGCAAGAGAACACGTTGGCGCACCACGGCCCGACGCACGCGCGCAGACGAGAGGAGGCCAGGGGCCACGAGTGTTGCAGCGAAGGGCGGCAGGACGTGACCTTTCCCGCAATCTGGGGCGCCTGTCCCGGGCCGGCTGGAAAGCTTATGCCCCTGCTTCAGGTTCGTCTCGTGTCGACCCGGGCGTTGATCCCTGACACCGCGGGGATCGTGCAGTCTTGAACGATCGGCCCTTCTGGGATGTCAGATCGTGCAAAATCGACCGATTCTGGGTAGCTGCCGGCGTTCAGTGTGGCACGCCGGCGGCGGGGTCGCCGCTGGTCGACAAGACGCGAACCTACCGTACGTTGCCAGGTGGCAGTACAAACTTCCCAGCCGCCCTGAGACAGGCGCCCCGATCGCGAAAAAGACTGTGTAATCCCGTTTTTCGCCAGCGAAGTGAGCCTGGGAGATGTCATTGCTCTGGCCATGGCATCCGCATGCCCCTGGTCCTCACCCCCCGCGTCGGCGCATACAGCACTCTGACCAGACCACGAGGGGCAGGGAGGGAATCTGTCTGGTTTCTTGCGAGTTTTGCTTCCCCGAGGTGCCAGGAACGCGTCAAACTTTACCCAGAGGCTCTGGAAAGCCTTGAGTCTGTCGACGAACAGGCGCAACGCCAACTCCACCGTGTACACGGATATGAAGATGTACTCCACGACCTCCACCCAGGTTGGCGGAGCAATGTCTTTTGCCGTGTACGTCGACTCGACGCCAATGGTCATCGCGTTGCAGCAGATTATCACGCCCATGCCCGAGTCGAACGCCCAGTGACTGATCAGGCGATGGACAGCCAGCTGCTTCCAGGTCATCCTGGCGATCGAGGATTGACTCCTGCGCAGGGAGGCCCTCCCCCCGATCGCATCGGAGTGGTTCTTGATGTACGCATTCACGAGCTCCTGCTCTCGCCTCTCGCGCGCCTCCTTCAGCTCGCGCAGCTCCTGGAGGTCCTGCACGTCGAGGTCGCGGATGCCCACGCTCCCCTCGGCAAAGTCGGCCTGCACAAGCCCTGCAGAGTCTGCTGTGCGCGCCCGCCCAGAAAACGTGGAGCCCTTGCGCTGCATCTCCGGGCCCGAATTCCTCCTCTCGCCCGCCTGCGCAGGCGAGGGCCAGCCGTCCTGGCTGCCGCAGGGGGCACACGCGGACACCGCTGCAGCCAGAAGGGACAGCAGGGATGCGCGACGCAAGGACGCAAAGGGCCTCAGACGCCCGTGCCGTGCGGCAGCTTGTCGGGCGGGGCTGGCAGTCGAGTGTGCGTAAGGCTGGACCAGAGAGGCGAGGATGCAAGGTTACCCTTGGACTGCGCTGCTCCATCATACTGCAGCACCACGTCCCAAAAGTAATTTCGAGCACCCTGGACAATATCGAAACAGTGTCTGCCCGATACGCTGGCGAATGAACTGTCGAACGAGTATCGCCTCCCAGGGCCCGACACGTGAACACCCTCCAGTTTCGGTGCTTCCTTGGTGCTCGAAGCTCTCCCTGGTGATCAAGGCTATAGTAGGTTGGAACATCATAACCGTTGAAGATGCTACCCATCCTTATCACCGGTTTCGACTGCACCACGGATGGCCCGGGCCACCTCGGGCCACGGTGCGGTGAAGACCCGGGAAACCAAAATGTACCGATACCGCTTCTCCCTGGAACTCTCCCGGGGTGGATCCTGACCGGGATTCCGAAGCGAATCCAGCGGTGGCGGCGAGGGCCTCCCAGGAGGCCCAAAAAAGGGAAAACCGCATTCCCCCCGAGCCTGCGTATCGCGCCCTTGCGTTGCCCTTCATGAGGTGCACGCGCGGACAGGCGGCGTACGCGGCGCAGCCACCAGACTGCAGCGCTGACCGCCGCAGGAGAGGCACCCCCCGAGGCCCGACGTCGCGAGCAGATTGCAGCACCGTGGAAAATCACTACTGGCGCCCCAAACCCCATCTTTAAAGGCCTCCCAGATGGGATCCGAGTCGATGGGGTCGGAGGATCGCGCCGCGTCGCCGACGCATCGCCGGTGCATTGCCGATACATCGGCGATGCATCGGCAACGTCGACGATGCACCGGAGCCGTCGGCGTGGAGGAAATCGGGCTCCACATCGAGCTGCATCGCCGATGCATCGGCGATGCGGTGGACCCTTCGACACCATCTGCTGGGACCCCATTTAGGCGGCCTAGAATGTCTTTGAGGCCATTCTCGAGCCAGGTCGATCTGTGAGAGCCCCGGGGCCCGGAACTGGCGAAGACGCCCGGTATGAAAAAGTTGCAGCGCGCGGATCACAAGGACCGATACCGCTGCTCCCTGTACCTCTCCAAGAGTGCGCTCTGACCAGAATTTC